>CALYLW010000031.1:629061-1039061 GCA_944989445.1 Ampullaceana balthica
TTTTCATCATAATAACCAGTTTTAAAGTTCCAAGGGTTCCTAGGTGAATTATTTATTTATTTTTTTTTGCAATCCATAAAAAATATTATTTTACCAATTAACTGTAATACCTGTTCCAAAATACCGCAAAACAATTTGATTATTTTCAGTTAAGATAACAAAATTTCAAGTTTTTCTCTTTTGTTAAAAATTATTTCGCTCCTTATCTCCACTATCGTATGACAATTACAAAACATCGTGCTATTAAATGTGATAATGGGTTCCTGATACAACACTGAGGTCAGCTTTTATGTGAGTAAATAGAAAAATTCTCGTTCAATCTCTACTATTTGCACAATTTATGTATGATTATGAGAGGAGATTTGCCAATATAGTTTTAGCGTTTCAAAACATGAGCCTCTTAGGACAATTTGCGTGTGTATAAATACAACTAATTTCATCTATTTAAATCAATGAATGTTACATTGATTTAGCTTGCATACGAATTAAAGGAATATTTATTAACTCAGTTAATACTAACGCTGTATTTTGAACAATTGATTATTATATGGGAGATTTACTTTTTGAACGACCATATGATTTATCTTATCTTATCAATACAGACGCTCCTTCTATGCAGAAGATAATTGCGTCCACAGACCATGAGAGATGATCTGTTGGCAAGTGATGCAGCGTTCACAGGCCACGGCTTTGTGGGTTCCACGCATTACCCAGCCGCCTAACTAGTGTTAGGTACCCATTCGGAGCTGGGTGACTCAGGGACGACCTAGGCCCCGGGAATAAATCCTTGCCTTGACATGGATTCGAACCCGTAACCATCGCTACGCCAGTCGAGCGCGCTGCCACTCGACCACCGCGATTTAAGCCTTATTTCATCTGGTGAAAACCTGAGATGTTAGTTCTCTAATGTAATCAGCGCAACCCTGCTTTACAGCACTGAGATCCATCGCTCTGCATCTTATTCCCTTGATAAATCGATGTCTTTAAAAGAGAAAGTGCGATTTACAAGCTATCCTGCTTTTCTCTTGTGATGACATGGAGAAGTTCTGGTGGAGAAATATACAGATACCTAGATGTTCTATGGAATACTTATCTCAGATATTCAAATGAAACATCGTCTCTAGATATTCAGTGGAACTGCCACACAAGAGTTTGATTCAAATGAAAAAGAATTCAAATTTGCTTTAGAGATTTTTATAAAACAAATATAAACTACTGAGTACAAGCTATAAATATTTTTTAATTAAAAAACTAGTTCGGTAAGATGCCAACAACAACAACAACAACAAAATAAATAAACAAAAAAACAAACAATGAACCTTATTCTTTTCATAAACATTAAATCTTTCATTTCCACACCTCAAATATCCAGCTGGTTCCTATCAGGATAAAGTGATACAGAAGACCTCAGAGATGCTAATTTAACAATTAATTAGAAAGGTTGTATTACATATATTTATCGTTGTTTTTATCTATCATCTTAGCCAAGAATTTGCGTGTGACTTAAAATTACTTAGACTTCCACGCCAGTAAAACAAACTTTTTTAACACAATAATCAATATACATAATTCCCGTTCTCTGTATGTATGGATGTAGCTAGTTGGCGCTGCGAAATTTGTAATGCTGTTAGGTGGCGCTGCGATCAACATAATAAAATTACTGTACCAAAAATAATACTTTTTGAACGTTCTGCATAAAATTGTTCAATATGATAATAAATTAATCTAATAAAAATAAATAAAAGTTATGTATTACATTATTTATTATTCTGATGTGTATTTTTTCAAAATTAATAGATTTCAGCTGAAATGTATTCATTTTGAAAACTTCCATCATTTTTGACGGGTAATACACTAGTCAATATACATAATTCCCGTTGTCTGTATGTATGGATGTAATTATAGTAAGGTGGCGCTGCAATCGATTTTAGAAAGCAGCGCACCAACTTACTGCACCAAAAAAGAAGTCTTTTGGAACGGCCGCATAAAACTGTTCAATACTGAAATAAATGAATAAAATAAAAATAAATAAAATACATGAAAATTCTGTATTACGTTATTTTTAACCTTATGTTTATTTATTTAGAAAACTTTCGTCATTTTTGACGGGTGATACACTAGTTTGGAAATAATTAGTTAGTTATGTAGAGAAAAACTATTGCTTCAGTTTTCGGGTTTTAAAGACTAGCTGGAAATCTTTCCATTTCCTATCGATACAAAATGAATTGAATTTAAACTTTGTATCTTGATTCAATGGAAAACATTACTGTTTATAAGTTTATAAGATCCATTTTAAAAGATAGAAAATTTAAAGGTAGCTTATCAATGAAATTAATGAAACCATTAAAATGTTCTTCTTACTGCCCTTAAAATTCAACCCATTTTGTTTTTTAAAATATTGTATTTTAAATCCCCATTTATCCATTTGTGTAAAGAGCTTTGCCAAGGTCACAATTCATATTTTTTCGCGATATATAATATTTTGCTTTCATGTTCCGATCAATAATCCCTCTAAGGTTCCTTGGTCCGTGTCGTGTGCAAAGTAAAAAAAACTCATGACCAGAGTTGCACAGAATCAAATTTTTCTTTGCAATATTTTACCAAATTTGCTGTGCGCTAATTCTAAACTGCTGCACGGCGTCGGTCAGATATCTGCGCAGCCACGCTTAAAGGGAACATTGGATCCGATTAGTCACTCTCATATCCTAACAGGTCACTTTTAAAAATTCATCTATCATTCTACTTAGATTTCTGACGCCATTGATGGTAACAACGACAAAAGTTCGTTTTAAAATTCTCGCTCAACACTAAAAACAAGTATGTCAACAAAATTTTTCACCAAATGTAAATGCATATATTTATTACAGGAGGCTCAGTGGAGACGTGATAACATTGGAGGAATTATTATCTGGTGTGAACTAATACCCATGGTACGAAAGAAGTGTTAACTGCATTTACTGTATAGCCGATTCTTTTCACAAACATTTTTGAAAGAGATTGAATAAATTAAAACTCTAAATATTCCTGGAAACTACGAGTCATGTTTTAGAGCTAAATAGCATAATACATTTGTAAGACTCAGACTGTATAATCCTTTTGTTAGTATCAAGATAATATAATACCATTGTTGTAACAAGATAGTATAACCCCTTTGTTGGACCCAGATAGTATAATCCCTTAGGTAGAACACAGATAGTATAACCCCATTGTTGGAACCAGATAGTATAATCCTTTTGTTAGAACACAGATAGTATAACCCCATTGTTGGACCCGGATAGTATAATCCCTTAGGTAGAACACAGATAGTATAACCCCATTGTTGGAACCAGATAGTATAATCCTTTTGTTAGAACACAGATAGTATAACCCCATTGTTGGACCCAGATAGTATAATCCTTTTGTTAGAACACAGATAGTATAACCCCATTGTTGGACCCAGATAGTATAATCCCTTTGTTAGAACACAGATAGTATAACCCCATTGTTGGACCCAGATAGTATAATCCTTTTGTTAGAACACAGATAGTATAATTGCTTTTTTTTTAAAAATTAAGCGCGTAGGAGATAACGGTAATGAATGTTATATATATAGTCTATTGGACTTCAGAACCGCTAATAGGTACAAATCCCTTTGAAATTATTCTACCCCACACGGATGTTACCGGTGATATATTTACCCGAGGAAACTGATCAGGGTACAAATATCCACGGATGACTTTGGTCTTACTTCTTAGATTATCCTCGGCTCACATAGGATTTAAATTAAATGTATTATTTTGAGAGGGATAATTATTTCTGAAACTATTAGACACCATTTCGCTAAGGGCGTCTCTGAAACATTCTATTTTATTCTTACAGCTCCGTAATTTGTCATAGTCTCATCGAATTTTGTTCAAAAAACGTCGGGACAATATTATTATCTGGCCATTGTTGGTGTTTACTTCAAATAACAACCAATCATCAATAAAGAGAGCCCGAAAACTTGCAAGGGGCTAGAAACACTGACTATAAGGGGCTAGAAACACTGACTAAATGGGGCTAGAAACACTGACTATAAAGGGCTAGAAACACTGACTATAAAGGGCTAGAAACACTGACTATAAAGGGCTAGAAACACTGACTATAAGGGGCTAAACTGTTCAACCTTCGGAGGCTCCATGCAACAACCAAGGTTATGACAGACATCATCGGAGACCTCCTGTTTGCTGATGACTGTGCCCTCCATGCTGTATCAGAAGCCGACATGCAACGCAGCGTTAACCTGTTCTCCAGCGCCTGCACTAACTTTGGTCTGACGATCAACACCAAGAAGACTGAAGTCCTCCATCAGCCTGCGCCTGGAAGGCCCTAAATTGAGCCCAACATCACTGTCAACGGCCAGAGACTCAACACAGTGCAACGGTTCACATACCTAGGCTGCACACTGTCGCAAAATGTCACCATCGATGACGAAGTGAACGTTAGAATTGCCAGAGCGCCAGCTCCACTTTTGGCAGGTTGTCTCTAAATGTCTGGAACAGAAGAGACATTACCATCTAGACCAAGCTGAAAGTGTACAGGGCGGTGGTGCTCCCCACATTACCATCTAGACCAAGCTGAAAGTGTACAGGGCGGTGGTGCTCCCCACATTACCATCTAGACCAAGCTGAAAGTGTACAGGGCGGTGGTGCTCCCCACATTACCATCTAGACCAAGCTGAAAGTGTACAGGGCGGTGGTGCTCCCCACATTACCATCCAGACCAAGCTGAAAGTGTACAGGGCGGTGGTGCTCCCCACATTACCATCTAGACCAAGCTGAAAGTGTACAGGGCGGTGGTGCTCCCCACATTACCATCTAGACCAAGCTGAAAGTGTACAGGGCGGTGGTGCTCCCCACATTACCATCCAGACCAAGCTGAAAGTGTACAGGGCGGTGGTGCTCCCCACATTACCATCCAGACCAAGCTGAAAGTGTACAGGGCGGTGGTGCTCCCCACATTACCATCTAGACCAAGCTGAAAGTGTACAGGGCGGTGGTGCTCCCCACATTACCATCTAGACCAAGCTGAAAGTGTACAGGGCGGTGGTGCTCCCCACATTACCATCCAGACCAAGCTGAAAGTGTACAGGGCGGTGGTGCTCCCCACATTACCATCCAGACCAAGCTGAAAGTGTACAGGGCGGTGGTGCTCCCCACATTACCATCTAGACCAAGCTGAAAGTGTACAGGGCGGTGGTGCTCCCCACATTACCATCCAGACCAAGCTGAAAGTGTACAGGGCGGTGGTGCTCCCCACATTACCATCCAGACCAAGCTGAAAGTGTACAGGGCGGTGGTGCTCCCCACACTGCTATATGCGTGTGAAACATGGACTGTGTATCAGCGCTTTGCTAGGAAGCTTAACCACTTTCATTCAACAAGCCTCAGGAAGATCCTCGGCATAAAATGGCAGGATAAAATACCAGACACAGTGGTACTGCATGACCAAGGCAGGTCTCACCAGCATATTCACACTCCTGATGCAGTCCCAGCTTCGTTGGGCAGGGCACGTGGTCCGAATGCCAGAGGAGAGACTGCCAAAGAGAATCTTCTATGGCGAGCTCCAGCGTGGCCAGCGGTCCCACAGTGGGCAAAAGAAACGCTTCAAAGACACACTGAAAGTCTCACTGAAAGCGTTTGCCATCAACCCAGACACTTGGGAACGTGCTGCAATGGACCGATCCACCTGGCGTTCTTCCATCCACGAAGGTGCCAAATCATGCAAACCGGATCACCTCCGCAGAAAAGAAGAGGCAAGCCCGAAAGGCCCGTGCTGTCAACCCTCCTGGAGATGTCCACTCGTCCCTTGTCCCTTCTGTTCCCGAACCTTCCGTGCAAGGATCGGCCTCATCAGCCATCTGCGCACGCACAAACTAGAGTGGTCTTCGTCGAATCGACGGATGAACAACACACACACCATAAGGGGCTAGAAACACTGACTAAAAGGACTAGAAACACTGACTATAAGGACTAGAAACACTGACTATAAGGGGATAGAAACACTGACTAAAAGGACTAGAAACACTGACTATAAGGACTAGAAACACTGACTATAAGGACTAGAAACACTGACTATAAGGGGCTAGAAAAACTCACAGATCATTCAAAAATTAATATATTTTTCTACATACTATATTAAATGCAATGGAAATAATTTGAAGGGGTAAAAAAGAAACGTAAGATGAATTAAGAAAAATGAGCAAAGTAAATTAATACACGAGGCGTCATAAGCCATTCTATTCTTACTTGAAAATATTACACAACAACAATATGCATATAATACAACACTCAAATAGGTATGGTGATAAAAACACTTTTTTCTGGTTTCATAAACAAGAACAAACACATACAAATCCTCTTCTTCGAGTTCAGCATTTTGGACGTGGAATGGGTTGCTTTGACAAATAAGGTAAAACACACTTTCAACTGATAAAATTTAAATAAAAATCCAAAATTTGACACAAACCATGTATAAGTGCAGGGCACAATAATATTCTTTATAGAAAGAACGTGCTATAAATAAACTTTAGATAAGATAAGATATGTAGACATATGGTGTCTAGAAGGTCATTGAGACAAAGTTCCAGAAGAAACGTATACAGTGGTACCTCGAGATACGAGTTTAATTCGTTCCGTAACCTTGCTCGTATGTCAATTTGCTCGTATCTCAAAGCAATTTTCACCATTGAAATTAATTGAAATGCCATTAATCCGCTCCAGCCCTAAAAATTTCCTACCTTTGTTACGTGTTTTTTTTAATAAGAAAAATGAATTTATAAATGACAAATATCGTATAAAAACATAATAAAAGAGAATGTAAAGCAAAACAAAACTGGTTTTATAAATTGTACATACAATATACATATTTGTATTTTTGTCACTTAAACGTAACTTATACACAACTTAAATGCTACTGTATGCTTAATTTTAGTAACTGCTTTTCTCTTCACTGGTCTTTGCCTTTTTCGCCGGATTAAAAAAAAACTGACCAAGCAGGTTTGTTTCTTCCTCCCTTTCAGAATGCTGCGGAAATGAGTTAGGCAAGTATCATTAAATAACTCCGATCCACAACCAGTTGCAAATTATCGGGGTGTTTCTTTTCTTACTACTGCGAAATTCTCTCCCACATTCCCAAGATCTCTTTTATCTCACTTGTAGAGAGAGATAACCTCATCCACCTCTAGCTCTTCCTCAAAACGAATTTCTTGCAGAACCCCTGAATGCTGCTGCGACTGTAACTCTTGTAATTCATCGGTCGTCAGTTCCTGAGAGTGCTCGTATCTCAAATTTTGCTCGTATTTCAAAACAAAACTTCGCTCGCTCGACAGCTCGTATCTCAAATCACTCGTATGTCAAGGTACCACTGTATTTGAAGTTAGGTCACATGATGTTCTTCCAAATTATATTTTAAAATTTCTATTAACCTCTACTCCCCCCCCCCGGGGTCATGTAAACACCACCGACCTGAGTTTGTTTATAAATGAGACAAGATCCATTGACAATCTCATTACACAATTGTTCCTATCTTAATTAAATGTGTTATCAGTTTAAGCGATATCTCAATTTTATCGCTGTTCAACTCACTAATAATGTCCTTGACAATAAGTATGTATATTTAACAAATCTTAAAATGATTTTCAGCGGTTCTTAATTAAGTCTTTACATTTTTTTAAATCATCTAGCTACGCGGTTTACAAAATTATGAGTATCTTGGACACGTTTTTTCATTACTTTATCTTGATTTAAAAACCAAAATTTTATAAGACCCACTCCATTGCAATATCAAGATATAATATATAGCACGTTTTAAAAAAAATCCCTGATGTGACATTCAAAATCCCACCACCGCCGCCGCCAGAGGGTGGGGGGCAAACGGGACTCTAGTGCGGGGGCCCCATGTAAGTGGTGCCTCGTCAGCCACGCTTGATTTTTTTATGCTGATGCTGTGCGCGAAGATATATTTTCGGACAATTATTCAAGTTACATGTAACAAAAAAGTTCAAACATTTAGCTTACAACAAAGAACAATAAAAGTGGTTGTTTAAATGCTCCAAGCAAGCAGACGTCGTCAACCTCCTCGTACCGTGGGTAGCACTCGTCAACCTCCTCGTACCGTGGGTAGCACTCGTCAACCTCCTCGTACCGTGGGTAGCACTCGTCAACCTCCTCGTACCGTGGGTAGCACTCGTAAACCTCCTCGTACCGTGGGTAGCACTCGTCAACCTCCTCGTACCGTGGGTAGCACTCGTCAACCTCCTCGTACCGTGGGTAGCACTCGTCAACCTCCTCGTACCGTGGGTAGCACTCGTCAACCTCCTCGTACCGTGGGTAGCACTCGTCAACCTCCTCGTACCGTGGGAAGAACTCGTCAACCTCCTCTTACCGTGGGTAGCACTCGTCAACCTCCTCTTATCGTGGGTAGCACTCGTCAACCTCCTCGTACCGTGGGAAGCACTCGTCAACCTCCTCGTACCGTGGGTAGCACTCGTCAACCTCCTCGTACCGTGGGTAGCACTTGTCAACCTCCTGGTACCGTGGGTAGCACTCGTCAACCTCCTCGTACCGTGGGTAGCACTCGTCAACCTCCTCGTACCGTGGGAAGAACTCATCAACCTCCTCTTACCGTGGGAAGCACTCGTCAACCTCCTCGTACCGTGGGTAGCACTCGTCAACCTCCTCGTACCGTGGGTAGCACTCGTCAACCTCCTCGTACCGTGGGTAGCACTCGTCAACCTCCTCGTACCGTGGGTAGCACTCGTCAACCTCCTCGTACCGTGGGTAGCACTCGTCAACCTCCTCATACCGTGGGTAGCACTCGTCAACCTCCTCGTACCGTGGGTAGCACTCGTCAACCTCCTGGTACCGTGGGAAGAACTCGTCAACCTCCTTGTACCGTGGGTAGCACTCGTCAACCTCCTCGAACCATGGGAAGCCCTCGTCAACCTCCTCGTACCATGGGAAGCACTCGTCAACCTCCTCGTACCATGGGAAGCACTCGTCAACCTCCTCGTACCATGGGAAGCACTCGTCAACCTCCTCGTACCGTGGGAAGCACTCGTCAACCTCCTTGTACCATGGGAAGCACTCGTCAACCTCCTCGTACCGTGGGTAGCACTCGTCAACCTCCTCGTACCGTGGGTAGCACTCGTCAACCTCCTCGTACCGTGGATAGCACTCGTCAACCTCCTCGTACCGTGGGTAGCACTCGTCAACCTCCTCGTACCGTGGGTAGCACTCGTCAACCTCCTCGTACCGTGGGAAGCACGCTTGTCAAAGTGGCCCACCACCGCCAGCCGGAAGCGGCTCGCTTCTCAAAGACAGAGAGCCAGCCGACGCCGTCGCCGCTGTAAAATGAATATTTTCGTTTCACAGAGTCAGACGTCGTTCTGTCTCGAGCAACAGCGATATTCTTGTACACTTTCGTGTGGATGTTGGCGTTTTTGTTGTAGAAAAATTCCTTCTCGTAGTTTCATAATTCATTGCTTGGGCGTTCATTATTGCTTTTAGAGCAGTGTTGATGGCAGCATTCTGGCTAAAACGGTTGACGTGCATTAATGAAAGAAATCTGATACTCCAATCAAAGGTAGTCTCGCCTAAAATCGCGTCACGTAACATCAAGGATCTCTCAAATGAATTACAGCAGTTGACAGATGATTGCCACACGATTTTCACTGAAGCACGTATGTATGCAAAGAATTGGGAATTCCCACAGAACTGAAGACATTTCATTCATTTTGTATACATATTTCAAGGTTTTTGGCATGTGGGGACCTGGAAAAATGCGTCAGGCAATAGGCAGAGCATAGAGGGCCCCACACGTAACCAGCTGTCAGAGGCCCACACATTTCTGGCGGCGTGGCTGATCCCATGAAAGGTTCTATTGAAATCATACTATGCCACAAGATGTAATTAAGATTGAATCTCATGAGAGGATATATGTAGAGAAGGATAATAGTGCTGCGCCATGTATTATATCCTATGGGTAATATTGTCTCCTTAGAATACACTTGACTGAAGTTAAAACTTGATTTTATTCTTCAACTTATGAATACTAAATTAATTTAATATGAAAGTGTATTTGCAAGAGATGACGACATTTATAAACAGTACACGCATACGAGACAGGAAGTGCGTCACTCTGATCTCAACAATACACACAACGTGATGAACGTGCAACAACGATGCGTTTTCGTCTGTGAAGTCATAGACATAGAACGTACCAGCAGGGCCGGCCTAAGGGCATTGGAGGCCCGAGAAAAATATAAAATAAATATGGAAAGATTCTTGTGCGAGGCCCCCACTAAAGATGAGTCTAATAGGAGGCCCTAGGCGGCTGCCTAGTTTGCCTATGCCTAAACCCGGCCCTGGTACCAGGAACAGATGATTTAGAATCATTTAGAACTGGAAGAAACGAAGCGCATTCTAGAAAGCTTCGCCTCTATGAAATAAATATAATAATTAAATCTCTACGACAAAAAGGGTATAAAGACAAATAACTCTGTGTACCTCTCTAATAGAACAAGCAAATAAATTTCTAACATATGTAATCACTGACAGAGAACCCAATTGAAGTCAGTAGATGCATGATTTGTTATAAAATCATATAATGGTATTACATTTAAACATCAGTTGTTGCTAAAAAAAAATAATTAAAAATAAAATAATTAAATTTTACTGATTTTTACTGCGCTATTTAGAATGAGGAGTAACATTTATTTGTTGTCAGCATAAGGATCTGTAAATTCATGAAAGGTCACAGAGCAGAAGACAAACATACGTTCCTTAATGACGATAGAAAGACAAGCAGAAAGGCAATCGTATCAAAACATTAATCTGAAATGTTAAACATGATGAGAGGGGGGGGGTTGCATTTAAAAATCAGGTGACATAGATATAGCCCTTTATAAGATTTACTGAAAGCATGGCGTTATCTAGATATACAACTTGAGAGCCACTGTGACCAGATAACCACTCGTGATCTGATAAGTGTCATTTGATGAAGACACTAAGTATGTCCTAATCTGCTGCACAACTCTGCCAGCCTTTCAACATGAAGTTTGCCGTCTGCAGTCTAGCCGCCATAGTGGTCATCGTGCTGTCCACTGTTGGGGAGTGTAAGGTCCGTTACAATGAGATAGAGGCTCAGCGTATGTTGTTTGACCTGCTCATGAGCAAACCGGAAAAATCGGCGGTACGTTGTTTTCTTTTAATCTATGGGGGGATGGTTAATTTAAGTTCTATTTTGAAACACTAATTTTGGGCAAAAGAGGGAACATATTTTGTTTCCATCTTATTGTTGTATGTTGTTGTTTTTTTTAAAATTTTTATTTAATAATATCTCACACAGAGCTGGACAGATTTTTAAAATAAATAATCTCTTATGAAACAGGTTTTAAAAAAATAGAAAAGGGTATCTGCAAAGTCTAGTATGATTTTATTTTTATTTAACGAAATATTTATTGTATATATTCTTTTTAAAGTAATCTTGAGCTGTTTAAAGCCATAGTACACGGAGTTCTTAACCTATAGCTTTTTTTTTAAGTGGCCTAGTGAAGAAGCCTCTTTCCTACATCTTTTATGTCAATTTGATGCCTAAACTAAGTAAACAAAAGATGTCTTTATACAGAGTCCATGACACAAATGATGTTTTTATACAGAGTCCATGACACAAATGATGTTTTTATACAGAGTCCATGACACAAATGATGTTTTTATACAGAGTCCATGACACAAATGACTCAATGAAATGTATGACACACGTCTTTGGGGCTAAAGTTAAACAATACATGATCACAAACTCTCTAACC
The DNA here is from genome assembly GCA_944989445.1 of Ampullaceana balthica. Classification (NCBI taxonomy): domain Eukaryota; kingdom Metazoa; phylum Mollusca; class Gastropoda; family Lymnaeidae; genus Ampullaceana; species Ampullaceana balthica. Next base: position 640,889 of record CALYLW010000031.1, read on the forward strand.
CTGGCCAGTGGTGTCATTTCAACAAGTATAAAAATAGTACGTCATCATCCTATCTTTGGCTAACTTTAATTGTTTTATATGTTATCTTTGTTGACGAAATGTTTACAAGGCGCTAGCTGTGGCTGAAGTAATCACGTGTTTCTTTTTGTTTACAAAATTTTTCCCAATCGGTGGTCTGCGGGCCGGCACCGGTCCGAGAGTCTGACGTTGCTTGTCGAAATTGCAATAAAATTTATTTTTTTTTAAACTTAAAATCCCAAAGAAAATAATTATTCTGCATCCTATGGCGACATTTCAAAAACGCGTACTACCTCGGCCCCAACATTAAAATGTGAGAACCGTGTCCACTGGGCCCCCATAATTGAAACTATTGGTAAACCGTTGGTTTCTGTATTCGATTTTTTTTCTCAGTTACGCAAAGTTCCCGGCCTGAAGACCTACAAATACGTCAACTGTGGCAACCCTAGCAAGGATCTGGCCAACCTGTCCCAGCTGGTCATAGGACCTGACCCACTGACCTTCCCAGGACCACTGAATGTGCAGTTCTCTGTCAACATCAAAACATTGGTCGACGCACCGATTAAGGTAACCACAAACATTTAAATCATGATTATTTGACACAGTGACAGAGGTGAGGTCCAAGTGAGTCCTTTCGTGTGACTATACTATTGTATTAGACTTTCATCTATTTATAAAACTAATTGTCAAATGTTTTTTGTTGTTTGCAGCTTGGCGGGGTTTTCTTGAATAAATGGTAATACCCAATTTAAAGGTATAATGTGCATGGAGGGGTTTTAATTATTAAGGAATATTTTTTTATTGAGGACAAATTTGTATTTTCTTTATAAGATTAATAAATAAGATCACAAAAAAGGGACTGGCGTAATTCTTTGAAATATTAATCAAATTCAATGAGCATTTAAGCAGTTTTTAACTAAATTTCTAGAAAGTTTCAGATGAATGCAAAATAGTTCATAAGTCATTTTGATGTCGGGTAACCAATAAGGGGCCGTCCATAAATGACGTCACGCACCTAGGGGGGGGGTCTCACTTTTGTGACGATGCGTGACGAGGGGGAGGGAGGGGGGTTGAAGAAATGTGACGTCACATCAAAAGGGTAACTTTAAATAAAACTTCCACTGAAATATTTGGTCGCTTACAATTTATTTAATAACTTTTTCTTTTCTTTTTTTTTATAAATCAGTGCTTCTCAATGTGCCGGTCGGTAGGCCATCAGACACTGGTTGGCGTAAGCTATCAAGACACGAACATTAAATCTAATTATAATCCTTAAGTTTGAGAATCCACAAGATAACATATGAAATTGTTACACTGCGTCGTTTGATGTTGACTTCAAAGCCTTTGTGATGTAACCGCAGCTCCGTTTGGTTCTCTCATGGCAAGAGTTGTCGATTTTTCTTGCCGAAATATACAAGTTTATGTGTGCGTTACCCCCCCCCCAAACCCCCATACTCTAGGTCCTGCTTACATGACTCGGGGATTTGGGGAAGCGTCGTTAGCGAAATGCTACTGGTGAGTTTTACAAACATGACAAGTGTCTAAAAATGATCTGAATAGGATCAGGCTATGTGTATATATTTTCTGTTAAAACGACACGAAATATCCTTTCTCTTTAAAAGGGGAGGGGGGGGGGACTACTTGATAAAATTAAAAACGTTTTAAGTTTGATAAAATTGTTCGATTGGTTTTTGGTCAAACGCCCCTGGCCATTCTAGTCTTCTAGATCAGTGCTTCTCAAAGTGGTGGTCCGCGGACCGGTGCCGGTCCGTGGGCCATCCGCTGCCGGTCCGTAGATGTTCTAAAATCAGTGCAGAGAAAATAGTGCACCGGTCCCTGGTGCAATGGAGAAAATTCCTGATGTTCCGCCATACTAAAAAGTTTGAGAAGCACTGTTCTAGATATAATTGTAAATGAGCCCATTTAAAATTAGTCAACTATTCATTAACTTTATTGAATGCATCAAATTCTTGACATCGCAATTCGAGAGGAGCACAAAACAACTTTTCTTCTTAGCTCAGTTTTTAAGACATTAATTTTAAATATCACAGAAATGATACTTGTTAGAGACAAGTCATGTGGATTACGATTATTGTCAATCATGTCAATATAAATGAAAGTAGGGTAGATTTAGGTGTCTTCGTATAGTACGTAGGTAAGAAATCTACATAGTTGTCAAATTTTTAAAAAGTGCATTTTCTGGAATGAACATTTTCAATAATGGGCATATGTTCCAAGCGTACACGTACACGTGACGTATTTTAATATATCTAGTGGATTGTAGTGGATGTTATATGTCCCAAATGAGTCTGCATTACCCCCAAGAATTCCCTTTTGACCCCAGATGAGGTTATTTCCCTCTGTTCGCCGACCTCTTTCTTACGGGATGCCCGTCAGTCAATTGAGGGATTTTTTTTAAAATAAATTTTTTAAATGTTATTTTTAAATACTTTTTTTTCTAAACAAAGACGTTAACCGTGATGATTAATGGTCAATGTTTAACTTGTATGCATTGAAATAAAATATAATCTAAGGATGTTAATACAGTTCGTTTTCTGAAGGCCGGTTAAACGTTTTTAAAAAATGCTTCACGCTGGTTACGATATTACAATGTAGATCTTCACTAAATAAATAATAAATACTTAAATGACAATAAAAGTGATTTGAAACATACTTATTTTCAAATAGAAAATAAAGTGTGTTTTTTAGGGGGGGGGGTCAAAGATTTGTGACGTATTTTTAAATGGGGGGGGTGGTCTAGGTTTTTGTGACGACGCGTGACGAGCGGGGTCAAAAATCGGCAAAAATCGCGTGCCGTCATTCATGGACGCCCCTAAGATTAGTTCTATTATAATTAATAAGTCCACATTTGAACAAGTCAATGTCGGCGTTTAATAATAGATTCAAGGGGGACAACTTTGTTAGACCACCACATTAAGGTGTACAGATCAAATGTCAAACTGATTGACTTTATTGTAACGAACTTATCGAACCAACACAAGGTCATCTGATAATAAATCTGATTAGAATGATAAAGTTAAAGACAGTTAAATTGTTCCCAGTGGAAATATAACGTGTACTACAATTTAGTAGGCCTGGGAGTTTGTTAGAACACGTGTGGAGATAGAGTTACATGTACTTTGTTGTACTACATTTTAGTAGGCCTGGTAGTTTGTTAGAACACATGTGGAGATAGAGTTACCTGTACTTTGTTTTACTACAAGGGTTGTGAAGATATTGATATTATAGTTCAGGGGCTTGAAAATTTCATCTGTGGGGGCGTACATGAGGCGTGGGGGTGGGGGGATTAATTAGGATTAACTTAAACACATACCTTTTCAATAAACTAATTTGCAGATGTAAAGTTTTCTCATCGCCGCCGTTATTGTTTGACGGATTATTTCCAGCCGCCATTGCTAGTAACAATTTTCACTAACATATAAAAAATTTCTTCAAGTTGTGAATACTATTGTGTACGTACTTTTTCAAACACAACTCAACGTACTTTATTATGTCACTGTGCTCCGAAATTACCATGTGCTCCGACATTGACACTGCGCTCTGACATTGACTCCGTTCTTGTCCTCAGGGCCAGCTACTCTTGCAAAAGAAGGTTGGTGACAATTGGCTCAAGATCCCGTGTGTGGGTATTGTGGGGTCGTGCACGTATGACGACATCTGTCAACTCCTGGCTTTGATCTCAGAGTGTCCACCTCAGTTCATCACAGCTGGTGTGCCATGCCAGTGTCCATTTCAAGCGGTAGGTTACTACTTTAGTGTCCATTTCAAGCTGTAGGTTACTACTTTAGTGTCCATTTCAAGCTGTAGGTTATTACTTTAGTGTCCATTTCAAACGGTAGGTTACTACTTTAGTGTCCATTTCAAGAGGGAGGTTACTATACTTTAGTGTCCATTTCAAGCTGTAGGTTATTACTTTAGTGTCCATGTCATACGGTAAGTCGCTATTTTCTGCATGGCTTCCCTTCTACATCCGGGCAGTAACTGATTCTACCACTGTTCCGATCTCTTGCATCCGTACCACTGTTTTGTTTTTGGTCCACGCGTTATAACCAGCAAATACTGGTTTCCTTATTTAGTTTAGTAATTACCACTGTTGTACTAAACAGCCGAAAACTGAGTTTAACAACATTTGTTGGGGTGTATTGATGTTTTAGTTTTCTGCGCCGTGAATGCTTTTTGGTAGAGAGAGCAAATCAACCAAGGGCCTGTACTATTGCATGTGATGAATTCTATCCCCATTCAATGGCACTTTAAATCTACCAAGGGCATGTACTATTGCATGTGATGAATTATATCCCCATTCAATGGCACTTTAAATCTACCAAGGGCCTGTACTAAGAACCTGTTATAATTCCATCCCTACTCAGTAGCACTGTAACCTTAAACCCAAACTCTAACGTCCACGGTGTTTCCATCTCACAGGGCTCCTACACTCTCCCCACGGCTGAGTTTGACGTAGACATACCACTGTTTCCATCCGGGGACTACCACGCCGTCGCCAACCTCACCAACAACGCAGATTCGATCTCATGTGTTGAAATCTTCGCAACGTTTGCTTGAGAGAAGCTGATGTGCCAAGAGAAACTATTTATTCTATACACACTATAACCACAATTTTTTGTGTGTGTGCATACCAGTAAAATAACAAGTTTTATATTCTAAAAGTACTATAGGCACAATGTGTGTGTCTATAAGTAAAATAACTTTTGTGTCTATAGTAGTCTATACTGAATGCAGTTGGAAATTGCTTCCCACAATTCCTTCATTTTCATGTTAACATTAACATATGTTTTATAAATACATTTGATTTTTTTTTATATTTAGGTGGTGTTCTTTGTTTTATTTGTTATCGTATATATTGTAGCAGTTCCTTCTATACAGAAGATTATTGAGTCTTACGCTTACGTATGTTTTATGTCTAGCCTTGCATTTTTATTCGATTTTTAATGTGAGATCTGGTCGGAGTCAACCATTACAAAACGATCCTATTAAATCCTTTATATTAACTCGTGGTGTCTGCTTGAACTTGAAGCCTTGATTGTTTGCTGAAAAGACTTTGGATTTATTTTTAACCCACTTCCTCGTAAGCTAGCGAGCTGAAATTTTGCAGTCAGACTTGTACCGATGATAAAAATGATGTATCAAAATTTCAGATCGATCGAATGTACTTTAATAAAATTATTGAATTTTTAGATTATCTCTATTTATCTCTATGTATCATGTTAATTTTTTAGATAGAGTGTCGCGGTGCGTATTATATTGAACGACCTTGTTAATACTTTCCTGTTGAGCAATTAGGTGCGTATAAATTGCTGCGTATTATATTGACGATACTTTTTAAAATATATTCCTGATCGGTGCGCATTATATTTTATGTTTTAAGAAACATAACTAAAATTTTGGATTGTGGTGCGCTGCGTATTATAATGAACATTCGTTTAGTTATGTCTCGTATATAAAGGATTTATAGTCATAAACTTGGTTTTTTAGGTTTTTTTACATTTTTTATTGTTTGTTTGTTGCTGCTCCACATTCTCTCAACAAATATTTGTTGACTGTAAGTTAAATAATTCTTTTAAAAATAGAACCTCAAGATAAATAAAATTATTTTATTTAATCGAAATACTAATTTTACCAATAAATTATCTTCTTTTTTTTTACCAACGCCGCTTAACGAAAATTCATTGTAACCATATAATTTCTAGATTTTTCTGTTGACGACACCTCAACTAGACAACCCATATATATATATATATATATATATATATATATATATATATATATATATATATTATATATATATATATATATATATACATACTAGCAGACCCGTCGTGCGTTTCAACGATCTCGTTAAAATCTAATAAATTGAAAGAAATCAATTATTGGTATGTTTTAAAAGAATTATGCCAGAAACCTTCGGGGAAGTGAGAACACAAAAAAGTCCAAGATTAATAGCAAACTGATAAATAAATTAATAATTAAAAAGCTTCCAAAATGAAAAACGATATTAAGAGGCCCAGCCAAAAAATGAGTGATAATTTAATTTTTTTTATTGCCATTGCACTCAAGCTAAATTTCTCAATATCGTGTAAAATTGAATGGGGAATTAAATTGTTACCGTGCAGTAAAAAAAGGCATTTGGGCTCCCAGCTCCGAGGGAATGGACATTGGGAGTTCAGTGCCCTATAGTAATATATAATAGGCTCTTAAGTTTTTATATTCTAACTTTAGTCAAAATCCATTTATTTTCTCATTATCTAACGCTTAAACTAATTTTAATATAGCTAATATAGTGAATAAAACTACATAAAGGGGCCACGGGCCTATTCGCTGCAAGATGTCAATTTCAAAAACTTTTAAATTTCAATTCAGTTTCATCATGGATATATTTATTAAGATCGTTAAAAAGTGAATGGCAAAAATATCTTAAACATATATGAAAAAAAGACATTTGGGGCCCTCCCGCACCGAAGAAAATGTCATTAGAAGTTCAAAAACCTTGAGTATTTTAATATGGGCTACCAAGTTTTTTATACAAAGTTTGGTTAAGATCCAATCATTTACTCAGTAGCTAACGCATAAACTAATTTTTATATAGCTCGTATACGCAAAAAACTACAGTAAGGGCCCCAGGGCTCAATTATCGCAAGAAATAAAGTGCGAAACACATGTTCATTTGAATAACTTTCAAAATACTTACATTTATTTATATTTCTCAATATTGGTAAAATTTGACAGGGGGATAAAATATTAAACATTTACTCAAAAATACATTTTGGGCCCCCTGTCCCGAGGGATGAAAATTACGAGTTCAGCGCCCTATAGTAATAAAATATAGACCTTTGAGTTTTTATATACTAAGATGGGTCAAGATACATTAATTTTCTCAACTATTTCAATAGTTAACTAATTTTCAGCCCGTTATGGGCCGTCCATAAATGACGTCACGCGATTTTTGCAGATGTTTCACTGTATTTTCACCCCTCATCACACGTAATAAAGATTTAACATCAATAAGCACCCCCCACCCCCATAAAAGTGGTAACACGTGTGAAGATATTTAAAATATCAGTAGAGATCTCTACTGGACTACTTGGATTTCACCGCAGCTAAGTGTTTTATTATTTCGTTATATTCGTTTCATTTGTGTACTATTTTTCCTTTGAGGAAGGCTCTTTGCCGAAACGTTCGCTGTTGTGTTACGTCCTGTCAGGCCTACTAATACCCTGTTTTTAAATCCCTTATATTAACTTCACCGGCGTCTCTCTCTGTCTGTCATCATCCCTCTCTGTCTTGGGCGGGCGGAAAAACAAAAGTCAAAAATGACCCACTTCCCGAAATCCGATCAAGCTGAAATTTGGCACACGGACCCGTCTCACCTAACAATAAAATACAAAATACACAAACAAATTGTGCAATGAAAACAATAAATTTGAGCTTTATTTTTAGACTGATACGACAGTAAACGTTTCGGCTAATGCCTTCATCAGTACAACATAAAATACATTCTTACAATACTTACATAAGTAATAATAACATTCTTAAAAAATATTGTATTTTAAAATATTTATGTTAAATAAAAAGAAAGGAAAAACAAAAACAAACATGGACACAGGATATAGCAAAAAGGGGGAAGTATCCAAAGTTACAGTAAAAACCACAACGGGAACAAGATTATGCAGTTAAGTAAAATTATGAATTTGGTTAATTCCATATGGAGCCAACGTACCAAATCTTTTTATGAGTCTATTTTCCATGTGGACTCTATCATGGGTATTGCTTGCATATAAAATACCAGTTACTGCAATATCTGATATGCCGTTATGGTCAACACTGTTAAAATGTTTAGAAACAGGACATTGAGCCTGTTTATTTATATTATACAGGTGTTCTCTAAACCGATCTCCAAGACGACGACCAGTCTCACCCACGTAAATTTTATTACACCTCTTGCAAAGAATTGCATAAATCACGTTGCGACTTGTGCAAGTGAATCCATCTTTTATTAAGAATTTTTCAAGAGGGAAAGAAATGTTGTTAATTTCCATCACATATGGACAAGTATTGCAACGGTTACGGTTGCAACCTTTTGTTCCAATATATGCTTTCATTGTGGGAAGGTGACTTCTTACAAGAATATCTCTGAGGCTTCTATCTCTCCGGAAAGCAAAAAGAGGAGGTTTTTTGAAGACCTGCTGAGTTAGAGGGTCACCTAACAATGCATGGTATCAAAATTTCAGATCGATCAAACGTACCGTAATTGAATTAATGCATTTTTAGTTTATCCTTATATAACGTATGTAATTCAAACTCACTGTTTGTTATTATCTTCTTATCTTATCTATACAGACGCTCCTTCTATGCAGAAGATAGTTGCGTCCACAGACCATGACAGATGATCTGTTGGCAAGTGATGCAGCATTCACAGGCCACGGCTTTGTGGGTTCCACGCATTACCCAGCCGCCTAACTGTAGTGTTAGGTACCCATTCGGAGTGGGGTGACTCAGGGACGCCCTAGGCCCCGGGAACAAACCCTTGCCTTCACATGGATTCGAACCCGTGACCATCGGTACGACAGTCCAGTGCGCTGCCACTCGACCACCGCGTTTGTCCACGTGAAAGTTTGAGTTGACGCGTTGAGGCGACCCATCGAAGCACCGGCGTGCTTTTCTTTACATTTTACGTGTCACACTGAGCTCGGTCAAGCGAATCGGTGACCAGACTTTTCCCCTCTCCCCCTCCCACCCACCCCTCCCCCCTAGGGTTTAACAAATGTAATAGAGATATAAAACTAAAATGCTACCTCACTTTGGTGAGACCTGCACTAGAATATGCATCTTCTGTATGGGACCCATCCACCAAAGAAAACATTGATAAACTAGAACAAATTCAAAAAAGAGCTGCCAGATTCATTACTGGAGAATATTCGAAACTGACAAGAGTAACACCATTAGTTAAATCATTAAACCTTGAAACACTAGAGGATAGAAGAACCAAGAGCAAAGTAGTAATCATACATAAAGCAATTAATTCTAATTTAGAAATACAACACAAAGATAACTTAATACAACCCTCAGATAGACATAAGGATAAAAACACCTTTCTTATTCCGTATGCAAGAACAAACACATACAAGTTTTCCTTCTTCCCGTCCGGAATTCGGGCGTGGAATGGGTTGCCTGAAGAATCCAGGAAACCAACACTTTATCAACATTTAAATCTCTAATAAAAATGCAGGACTAAACACAAACCATAGATAAGCGTAGGACGCAATAATCTTCTGTATAGAAGGCTTAGAAGGAGCGTCTGTAAACAGATAAGATAAGATAAGATAGGGTTATGAAGCAAAGTTGAGTTAAGACAGATTCAGTCTGTAAATGCTTGTCGCGTTTAAAAATAATCAATACTGTTAGTTATGACTCATATATAAGGGATTTATAGTAAAAAACTTTGTTTTTACGGGTTTGTTTTATTGTTATACATTTAGCAATAAGGGAAGTAACATATGTTTATATGTTTGAGTAATTTCCCTTAGAAATAAAATAAAAATGGCAGCGCCCATGTTTTTCTCGTTTCGGTGAACTCGATAAATATTAAAAATAAAATGTTTTTTGTTTTGCCAAAGGTAAACATCGGTAAAGAAACATTTTCTTTCATCTTAAGTTTATAAAGCTGACTATTTCATATAATTTTATTAACTCTTACAATCAACATTTTTTATTTAAACGTTTAAAACAAGGAGACCAAACTGTGCCGTGCACTTATTTGACTTATTGTCTTATACTGCTGCACTGTAGGCCTACCTATACAAAACAAACAAATTTAGTCTTGAACTTCCATAAGCTGCTTTGATTAAAGTTATAAAGTTCGAAGTGTCTGCTGCTACGGCTAGTCGTAACACTAGCCAGTAAACTACTGCTGCGACAAGACGTAACAGTAGTTTACTGGCTAGTGTTACGACTAGTCATAAAAATATGCTATTGTCATTGTCACACTATTGTGCTTACAGTTATGGCTAAGGCTAAAACTAAAGCTGTATTTTAATTACGAAGTGTCTACTGCTACGACAAATTAATGCAGACAACTTGACGGGATGTTGCTAGTGCTACGACATGTCCCACTGTGTGGAACTTTTTTCTGTGTCCATCAATGTTCCCTCCCTCTAAGGATCGTTGGTCTGTGTGCAATGTAAAAAAACTAATGTGCAAAAGTTTGCAGCATCCATTTTTTGTGCAATATTTTACCAAATTTACTGTGCAGTAATTCTAAACTGCTGCGTGGCGTCTGTCAAAAATCTGCGCAGCCGCGCAGCTTCTAGGGAACATTGGTGTCCATCTTCAGTGGGCACTTTCAGAAGGGACAGTGAAGAGGAATGCAGCCCCATTAATCTTTAAACTTACATTTTTTTAAAAATCAGTTCTTTCAGTTAATCTGGTATAGCTTAGCCCTAATCCATTAGTGACAGGATTTTTTGCTTCAACCACTGAAAGTCAGGGGAGATCCTTAAGTGCTGTGTGATATGGTTTGATTTTCTCACCTGAAAAACAATGTGCGCTGCAGCATTTCGTACCGTCTGGGGCCTGGGGTGTTGTAGTTGGTTTTGAGGCATTCCTCACAGATTGCAATCATGTTGCAGTAATCAAGCTTCAAATGGTTTGAAGAGACTGCTATGGCTCTTACACTATTGAACTTACTAACTATACTTTTAAGTAATTAGAAATATTTTGCCTGTCTCCATAATATCATTCTAAAAGAGTATATAATATACAGTGAAAATGGTTTAACATGAAATTGAGGGGACTGAAATATTATTTATGTTAAAACTTTTAATAAAAGAATTTAACAAGGATATTATTATACAAGTACATATAGCCTACTCAACAAATTGTGTTTAGTAGAGTACATTTTATTAACATAGATATCTATGTATGCATGTAGTAGAGTACATTTTATTAACATAGATATCTATGTATGCATGTAGTAGAGTACATTTTATTAACATAGATATCTATGTATGCATGTAGTAGAGTACATTTTATTAACATAGATATCTATGTATGCATGTAGTAGAGTACATTTTATTAACATAGATATCTATGTATGCATGTAGTAGAGTACATTTTATTAACATAGACATCTATGTATGCATGTAGTAGAGTACATTTTATTAACATAGATATCTATGTATGCATGTAGTAGAGTACATTTTATTAACATAGATATCTATGTATGCATGTAGTAGAGTACATTTTATTAACATAGATATCTATGTATGCATGTAGTAGAGTACATTTTATTAACATAGATATCTATGTATGCATGTAGTAGAGTACATTTTATTAACATAGATATCTATGTATGCATGTAGTAGAGTACATTTTATTAACATAGACATCTATGTATGCATGTAGTAGAGTACATTTTATTAACATAGATATCTATGTATGCATGTAGTAGAGAACATTTTATTAACATAGATATCTATGTATGCATGTAGTAGAGTACATTTTATTAACATAGATATCTATGTATGCATGTAGTAGAGTACATTTTATTAACATAGATATATATGTATGCATGTAGTAGAGTACATTTTATTAACATAGACATCTATGTATGCATGTAGTAGAGTACATTTTATTAACATAGACATCTATGTATGCATGTAGTAGAGTACATTTTATTAACATAGACATCTATGTATGCATGTAGTAGAGTACATTTTATTAACATAGACATCTATGTATGCATGTAGTAGAGTACATTTTATTAACATAGACATCTATGTATGCATGTATTTAATTTTCAAAAAATCAACATAACAAAATATTAACAAGAACTTAAAGAAATTTAATACATATTTTCAAATATTTTCAATTTTAAAAAGCTAACAAATTAACAAAGGAATAAAACATTTATTAACCTTTTGGGGAAAAATCTGATATATTTTTTTTAATTTTCATTTTCTATCTTAGCATCAAAGTGTCAACAAATTGTTTGATTTTGTACTTTTTGTTATCTTATTCAATGAACATCTAATTAAAATAGCAACTAAATTTACAGATTTTTAAACAGACTGCAATATACCCATCACCAAATTCCAAAGCCAACTAATAGGAGATGAGATAAGTGTTGTTGTGGTGTGAGTGAAGGGAAAAATGAGGGAGGTTATACAAACAACATTGGCTCATCTCATGTGCTATCTTAAGGGTGTCAGTATTTCAAAGCCAAGTTAGCATTCCCTTCATATGAAACATAAGACCTGGCCTCTCTTTCATTTCAAGGCCCTCTTAATTATTGCTGGCAGGTGTTTTCCGTATTTTGAAATGAAAACTTTTCTAGTTATACGATTTTTGTTTCATGTTAAGAGAGAAAAAAATGTGGCATTTATAATTTTAATATACAGTCGGACCCCGCTAAGTCAAACTTCCCTAAGTCGAAAACCTCCCTCTATCGAATTAATTGTTAGGTCCTGGCCAAATTCCATAAGACTAATTAATGTATTTAAGATCTCCTTAACTCGAAGATTTTTGGTTTCCAACCTGCGTTAGTCGAATTTTCCAAGCCGTTTGGGTTATTAATCTGGGGAGACATTTCAGAACAAATGACACTCCCACTGTGGAGGTAGTAAAGTGTGTGGGGTGGAGCTTTCTCAGTGGTGTTGGTATGTAAAAGCTAAGTTGGCTTCCTTTCATATAAAACATCAGACACCGCCTCTCCTTCCTGTCAAGCCTTCTTGCTTGTATGGCTGTTCCCCCCCCCCTCAAAATCAACATTGTCCTTGATTAATCTGTGCCTATTTCGCCATTTTCCCTAACTTGAAAACTCCGTAAGTCGAATTTTTTTTTCGGATCCCTTTGAGTTCAACTTAACGAGGTCCCACTGTATATTAGTTAATATTCAATAATACAGTGGGGCCCGCTTAAGTCGAAGGCCTCGGGGTATGAAAAATGGCGCCTAGATAACCAATCACCGACTTAAACGAAAACCAATATGGCGGCAAAATATTAACATGCGCTTGAAATTTCTTTATAATTATATACATGATGTGCGTTAATTAGTGATGGGACGATTAATGATTTAATCGGAATCGTATCGGAATATCGGGACCCTAATATTTCTTCACTCTTTCCTAAGGTTAAGACCGTTCATTTTTAAGGACCGTTTAAATATATCGTAATGGGGGTGAAACTGCAATCAATTTAAATAATTTAAATGTAATTTCCCACTCAGTCGGGAATTCTCTTAAAATAATTTTCCCGGTCTTGAAAGTCGGGAAATTGTCGGGAAAAGTTATGACTAGTCGGGAATTTATATATATATTTTTTTGTTTGTTTTTTTTTGGCGAAGTAAAAGTAAAATGACTTTGATTACGTCTCTGTGGTCATGTTTCGATTCAATTAAATAAATTTTTTAAAAGTTACCAGTTTATAATTGTCTGCGCATGCGTTAAAGGTCAAATTTTTTGCCTCGCCTTATGGTGCGTTTGCAATGCCCGTAGAATTAGCGAATTAAAAAAAAATAAACATATCAATATGGTAATTTTAAGTTTAATGCTTTTGACGTGCAGGATATCTGTCACTATGAGACCGCACTCAAATTTCCTCCGTCAATCAAATGATACGTGTAACTTGTAATATAAATAGTAACAAATGCGGCCTTGACCTTATCAGAATTCGACCTACAACAGTGATGACGTGTATATTATATATCTACTAGAATATTAAGAAAATGATTTGATTTCAGCGTCACGCGCATGTTAGTCACAGTCACGTATCTTACTGGTAACAAAGCAACAACAAACTTTTAAAAGAATAATAATAATTTTTTATTTAATTATATAAAAACCACCGTTGATTCTCGATACAAACCTTTATTTTCTTTTCTTAAGATCTTCGTTTATCTTAAAAAATAAAATGATAAATGCATCAGAAAATGAATTAAGTTTAATAACAATATAACATGCACATCGAAATAATGACGGATTAAAGACCACTATCGCCATTTTCAAGTCCTCTGGTGAATACATACTAACATACTCAATCTAACGGAATCAAATTAAAAGTAAAAACATCCGGTAATTTTTATTGAAATCTCATAGAATCACACAATAGCCGGAAGTCTCGAAGAAAGCGAGATGTCAACACTGTTTTGAACTAAAAATGCCAAAGTGCATTGCTAGGCGAACAGACGGGGATCGAGCTAACCGACGTTAAGTTGCAAATTTGGCACTCTTTTGTGCTCGAAATATTAGGGCTTGGCAACTTTAAAAAATCGAATTAACCGCTGAAAAAATGCAAAGACAAAGAGAGGATTTGGCGGTTCCAAAAAAAAACCGTAGACTTAATATAGCTGGCGAGTTAACCAGGGCTTGAGTTAAGTGGGCCCCACTGTATTGAAAATTATTTAACCAAATATTCTGTAAATGAACAAATAAAAACAACAATTATTGTTTGTTTACATCTCCTTCCACAGCTACATTCCTTTTGATATGTCTTTGCTTGGTTGTGCTGTACAGAGCTGCTTTGTTAGAAATGGGAATAGCTAAGAAGTTATTGGCAGGTAATACAAACTTGTCTTTAACTAAATCAACTTTTATTGATGTTTTGACTTTTCATAATTATATTGAAAATGTAATATGTAATATTTATCATTCTTTGTGGTTAACTCACAGACAGTCAAACTCTAATCATACCCCATAATGTATATTTCAATGAAAATATTAGTAATTCATAAATGAAGCTCAAATTGTTGTTTTTTTGTTTTTTTTTAATTTAATCTGTGCTACAAATTTCTTCAGAAGTCAAATTAATTTAATGACTGCATTCATTTGAACAAAAGAATTAATTTTTGTTGAATAATAATTGCTTAATTAATAATTTAAACGCTTGAATGTCAACAGGTGTTTCTGCAATAAGTCTGTGTGGGCTGGGCTATGTAGCACTTGACATTAGAAAATACAAGGTGTATCCTGACCAGGGCTTCATCGATGCAGCGCGACACTACCTCGCTGTCCGCAGCTTGTATGTCATCGGCAAGGTCATGATGAGGAAACTGGAAACAGCCACCAAAGATGTAAAAACAGCTCAGAGGGACTTCCTCCTACAGCAGATCAAAGAGAATGTTGACTCAGAGTTCAGCAGAGACATGCAGGTATGGTTTCTAAGAAAGTTCTTGCTAAAAGGGAAAAGATTATGAATAATCTCCTTTTTATTCAAATCTCCGGTAGAGTGATTATTATTTTTTAAATAAGTATTCATCGAAATAAATTTTTACAAATTTACTTTTATAATTTAAATTATTTTTTTTTATGTAATGAAATGTTCAGCATAACCCAGAAGCAGAAAATTGTTCACCAAAATTATTGGAATTTAAATAATTAATGTCTTTGGGTGAATTTGGAAAGGAAAAAAAAATTATTTTGATTAACTGATTTTTGTTTAATATAAAAGTTAAGTCACATACCTCATCACAGGTTAAAAATAAAAATGTTAAAATCCTGTAAGGCATAAATTAAAAAATATTTTAAAAATTGTTGCCAACCGTATTGAAGCACTTTGCGTCATTAAACCTGGCTTATAAATCGTCCAGTAACCCTTGTAACGTATTTTACATATATTGTATCCACTGCAATCTGAATGAACATAGAATAGCTGCATGGGGCTTGCAAGCCACAGTTTGGCCACCATTGATATATAACATGCAGTTTAGATGCCTTGTCTACCCGATATTCTATATGTAGACTTACACATACATAAAACAACACTTAAACTGAATGAATAAAAAAACATTTGAATAATATTTTAATTTGATAGTCATTGCAGATATAAATTTCATGCAATGGAAATAAAATATTTTTTCTTTAATTTTCATTCTGAATAAAGTTGTTTTTAAATAAATTGTATCTTAAAATATCACTGACTCCATTTCACCCGTTTCAGTTAGATAAAGTGAAATCAGTCAAAGATTTTCTTCAATTGTATCCACTGACCCGTTACCCTGATTACTCCCGTTACATCAGTCGAATGATAAGCGGGGAAAGGAAGGTCCTGACATCTAAACACCCAATCATATTTGCTGTCACATCTGGCACATCTGGTTCTAGTAAAATTTTACCCATGTTGCAGAAACAAACCAAACTATTCTTTTTTGAAGTAAGTTATCAAAATATGTAGGTTATGTAGTTGCAAAATTTAAATTGATATGTCTTTGTGTAGAAAATTGAAGATTTATGAAGATCAGAAAGATAAAATTTTGGGGTTTTTTTGTTGTTGTTGGCTCAGCAGTTTATAATAAAATATCATGTTTTAATGGATTAAGATTTATTGCAGTGATGCTCCATTTGAGCACAAAATAAACAATTTTAAATTAACCATTTAGTTGTAATAAACCATGTTCATTTTTAATTTTTGCTCTTTCCTGTTTTAATGTGAATGTTTAAAAAATTTATAATCTTAAAAACAACACTTGGTCATCAATGGGTTTTTTTTTAGTAAATGTAAATGCTTACAACATTGAAATATATTTAAAGGCTTTTTATTGATATTCATTTCATTATTTTTTATTTTAAAAGCTGACAGAGTTTCTGTCCTAGTAATATAGAAACGAAATAATGTTTCTTTTTTTTTATATTACAAAAGTTGTCTAACATAGTTATACGAAAGATTCAAGATTTTTGTTTGACATTTTAGGGTATTTCAGTGTTGTATAAATGTATGGTGGAAGCTTACCCCAAGACAAAACTGCTGCATAAAGACCTGAAACTATTTTACACACCTAACTGGAGATACACTGTGGATGAGGTGCCCATCGGGCCTAACTCAGCTTCACCTGACAGGTATACATCTTGTCATCACAACATGCTCTAGGGTGTATTCACCTGACAGGTATACATCTTATCAACACAACATGCTCTAGGGTGTATTCACCTGACAGGTATACATCTTATCATCACAACATGCTCTATGGCAGCGGTTCTCAAACCTGTGGGTCGCGACCCCCGCGGGGGTCGAATGACGATTTGGCAGGGGTCGCCAAAGACCATTGGAAAAATATGTTTTTTTGTGTGTTTAAATGTGTAAAGATGTGTAAACCTTGCCATGTACATATTTTGTCTCTTACTCTATACAAGTCTATAGTCTATTCAGTAACTTTAATAAGTTTAGTTGTTGTAACTTAATTATTTTTAGCTTTTTATAATGTTTATTTCAACACTATTTTATGAACCCCTCAACAACCGGTAATTAGTAATTATATCAACAGAGAGTAGGGCGCGTCTGGATGCTCAGCAGTCTGAGCTCAGCAGGCTGGCTAAGTGACGTAGAAGCTGAACTGCTGCTGCTTCTGGTACCACACACTGTAGTGTAGGGCTGTAGGCCAATATTTCATTGTGCGTGGTATTGAAAGCTATAGTTATAAATTTTTCATTTTAAATTTAAAGTTTTTAAACCAACCGATGGAAATGGAACATGCAGAGAAGAACATTATGATTAAGAAAAGAAAATATAGTGACGATTTCTTACAATATCGTTTTACTTCAATAGTTACAGCAGGAATTGAGAAACCGCAATGCGTTATTTGTAATGAATTTCTTTCAGCCGAATCTATGAAGCCAAACAAACTGAAACGTCATTTTGAAAGCAAACTTTCAAGCTTTGCGGGGAAGGATACCGAGTATTTTAGAAGTAAAGCTGATGGCGTCAGGAAAGCCAGACTTGACACTGGCGGCAAGTACTACCAACAAAACGTAGCAGCCGTTGAAGCTTCATATTTGGTGGCGCTCAGAATCGCAAGAGCTATGAAACCTCACACCATTGCCGAAGACTTATTGTTGCCAGCGGCCAAAGATATTGTTCGAGTTATGATCGGACCCGAATTTGTTAAGAAATTGAGTGCAATTTCCTTATCTAATGACACTGTCCGGAGAAGAATAGATGCTATGTCTGCTGATATTATTAATCAGGTAATCCAGGAAATAAAATCTGCTCCACTTCCAATATTTAGCATCCAGCTTGACGAATCCACGGACGTTGCAAACTGTTAACAACTACTGGTTTACGAGAGATATATAAATGAAGGCTACTTTAAAGATGAGTTTCTTTTTTGCAAACCTCTTGAAACGACAACTACTGCATGGGATGTATTTGATACAGTTAGTTCATTTCTGAAAGATCATAAGATCTCTTGGGAAAAGGTTTGTGGTGTTTGCACTGATGGTGCTCCAGCTATGCTAGGATGTCGGTCTGGATTTCAACGTTTGGTACTAAATGAATCACCAAAAGTCATTGGAACACACTGTATGATTCATCGACAAGTGCTAGCAACGAAGACGTTGCCACAAGAGTTTCAGGAAGTAATGAAAAGCGTCGTAAGTTCCGTCAATTTTGTAAAAGCGAGTGCGCTGAACAGTGGCCTGTTTTCGAAACTTTGTAATGAGATGGATGAGTCCAATGATGTTCTGCTATTTCACACTGAAGTGAGATGGTTGTCGAGAGGGAAAGTTTTGAAACGCGTTTTTGATCTTCGTGACAAACTAAAAATGTTCTTTAATCAGAAGTCTAAACCACAGTTCGAAGCACTTTTCAGCGACAAAAATGAGCTTCAGAAAATTGCTTACCTGGTAGATATATTTGCCATTTTGAAGGAGTTAAATTAATCACTGCAAGGACCAAATGCAACATGCCTAGATTTGTCTGAAAAGATCCGATCATTCGAAATGAAACTTCAGCTTTGGCAAAAAAAATTGGATGACAATAAAATGTACATGTTGCCCACCTTATCTGCTTTCTTTGAGGAAAATGACATTGAACCGGACAAGAGAAGTAAAATGATAATTTCTGTGAAAGAACACTTGCATATGCTGGCGGACGAAATTTCATCGTACTTTCCAAATCTACCTAACACTCCGTTTGCACTTGCTAGAAGTCCATTCATAGTCAAGGTTGACGATATTCCTGAGACAGCACAAGAGGAGTTCATCGAACTCATTAACAGTGATGCAGCGCGAAAGGATTTCTCTTCAATGTCAGTTACAAAATTCTGGATCAAGTGTTTGCAGTCATATCCTGTTCTGTCCGAAACTGTGTTGCGCCTTCTTCTTCCTTTTCCAACAACTTATCTTTGCGAAACAGGGTTTTCCAGCTTGCTGGTTATCAAGTCTAAATACAGAAGTAGACTTGTTGTGGAAGATGATCTTCGTTGTGCTCTCGCAAAGACTGTCCCGAGAATTTCTGATCTTGTGAGAAAGAAGCAACCTCAACCTTCACATTAATTGACTTTGGCTTTCTTACGTATTTGTAATAAGAAATAAGTGTGAATACTTTGTATGTAATGTATGACATGTATGTAATTGTAATCATTGTTACATATTGTGTTTTTTATTCTAACTACGTTACTACGAGAACGGTGTCTGTGCTTTAATTACGTAAATTTTGTTAAAATGAGAATACAATGTCATTCTGCATATGAGATATAACTAAATATATTATAACAGTAGCAAAAGTACAGCTATGAGGTAGATACCCAAAAAATTTGACGGCGGGGGTCGCCACAGCACGAGTAATTTATTAAAAGGGTCGCGACTCAAGAAAGGTTGAGAACCGCTGCTCTATGGTGTATTCACCTGACAGGTATACATCTTATCAACACAACATGCTCTAGGGTGTATTCACCTGACAGGTATACATCTTATCAACACAACATGCTCTAGGGTGTATTCACCTGACAGGTATACATCTTATCATCACAACATGCTCTAGGGTGTATTCACCTGACAGGTATACATCTTATCATCACAACATGCTCTAGGGTGTATTCACCTGACAGGTATACATCTTATCATCACAACATGCTCTAGGGTGTATTCACCTGACAGGTATACATCTTATCACACTTAGCACACTGTCTCAAAATGTCACCATCGATGACGAAGTAAACGTCAGAATTGCCAGAGCCAGCTCCACTTTTGGCAGGTTGTACCCTAATGTCTGGAACAGAAGAGGCATTACCATCCAGACCAAGCTGAAAGTGTACAGGGCGGTGGTGCTCCCCACACTGCTATATGCTTGTTAAACTTGGACTGTTTATCAGCGCCATGCAAGAAAGCTTAACCACTTTCATATAACAAGCCGCAGGAAGATTCTCGGCATAAAGTGGCAGAACAAAATTCCAGACACAGTGGTACTGACCAAGGCAGGTCTCCCCAGCATCTTCACCCTCCTGATGCAGACCCAGCTTCGCTGGGCAGGGCACGTTGTCCGAATGCCAGACGAGAGACTACCAAAGAGAATCTTCTGTGGTGAGCTCCAGTATGGCCAGCGGTCCCACGGTGGGCAAAAGAAACGCTTCAAAGACACACTGAAAAACCTCAATGAAAGCGGTTGCCATCAATCCAGACACGTGGGAACGAGCTGCAATGGACCGATCCACCTGGCGCTCTTCCATCCACGAAGGTGCCAGGTCATGCGAGGCAAACCGGATCACCCCCGCAGAAAAGAAGAGGCAACCCGAAAGGCCCATGCTGTCAACCCTCCAGGAGATGTCCCACTCGTCCCTTGTCCCTTCTGTTCCCAAACCTTCCGTGCAAGGATTGGCCTAATCAGCCATCTGCGCACGCACAGACAACCCTCGGATGACTAGAGTGGTCCTCGTCGTATCGACAGACAAATGAAACACATACATCTTATCAACACGACATGCTCTATGGTGTATTCACCTGACAGGTATACATCTTATCATCACAACATGCTCTAGGGTGTATTCACCTGACAGGTATACATCTTATCAACACAACATGCTCTAGGGTGTATTCACCTGACAGGTATACATCTTATCATCATAACATGCTCTAGGGTGTATTCACCTGACAGGTATACATCTTATCAACACAACATGCTCTAGGGTGTATTCACCTGACAGGTATACATCTTATCACAACATGCTCTAGGGTGTATTCACCTGACAGGTATACATCTTATCACAACATGCTCTAGGGTGTATTCACCTGACAGGTATACATCTTATCACAACATGCTCTAGGGTGTATTCACCTGACAGGTATACATCTTATCACAACATGCTCTAGGGTGTATTCACCTGACAGGTATACATCTTATCAACACGACATGCTCTAGGGTGTATTCACCTGACAGGTATACATCTTATCACAACATGCTCTAGGGTGTATTCACCTGACAGGTATACATCTTATCATCACAACATGCTCTAGGGTGTATTCACCTGACAGGTATACATCTTATCATCACAACATGCTCTAGGGTGTATTCTACAATAGATGGCAACCTTATTGATTCATTTTTATCTCTGTTTACCTTTATAATAACAAATGCCAAATGGTAGTGACCTGATTGTGTGAAACTTAACACACAATGGTAAACAAGAATATCATTGATGACCGCTCATAATTACATTTCAAGCTCTTAGTTTAGTGGTTCGTAGTTAAATGCAGCTTTTCTCTGTAACTTTTTTTAAGGTTCAAAATTCAGCTGCCAGATTAGTTCTTAACTTTCAGCTGCCAGGTTAGTTCTTAACTTTCAGCTGCCAGGTTAGTTCTTAACTTTCAGCTGCCAGATTAGTTCTTAACTTTCAGCTGCCAGGTTAGTTCTTAACTTTCAGCTGCCAGGTTAGTTCTTAACTTTCAGCTGCCAGGTTAGTTCTTAACTTTCAGCTGCCAGTTTAGTTCTTAACTTTCAGCTGCCAGGTTAGTTCTTAACTTTCAGCTGCCAGGTTAGTTCTTAACTTTCAGCTGCCAGGTTATTTCTTAACTTTCAGCTTCCAGGTTAGTTCTTAACGCAAAAAAACCACAACCGTATTACTCCGCTACTTTGCTCACTTCATTGGCTCCCTATACAAGCACAAATTGATTACAAACTGTCCATTCTCTGTCACAAGTTCTTTTCTGACTCATGCCCTTCCTATCTTACTCAACTTTTTCTCTGTCTACTCAACCACTCATCAGCTGCTCTCTTCTGCAGACACATGTCTTCTCCCTGTTGTTTTAGTGCATGACTCTGTACTTAAGACATGCACTAAAACATTTGACAAAAGGTCTTTCTCTTTTTGTGCCCTCTAAGAATGGAATTCTTTACCATAACACATTCGCAGTATTTCAACTGCTAAGTCCTTCAAGACTGCACTAAAACACATCTATTCAAACTTTACTTTCAAAATTAATTGAACAACAATCAAACATTTCTTTAAATGATAAACGTTGCTTATATACACCATAATGTCACTATATGTTGTATTTATATACACCGTAATGTCACTATATGTTGTATTTATATACACCGTAATGTCACTATATGTTATATTTATATACACCGTAATGTCACTATATGTTGTATTTATATACACTGTAATGTCACTATATGTTGTATTTATATACACCGTAATGTCACTATATGTTGTATTTATATACACCGTAATGTCACTATATGTTGTATTTATATACACCATAATGTCACTATATGTTATATTTATATACACCATAATGTCACTATATGTTGTATTTATATACACCATAATGTCACTATATGTTGTATTTATATACACCATAATGTCACTATATGTTGTATTTATATACACCATAATGTCACTATATGTTGTATTTATATACACCATAATGTCAATATATGTTGTATTTATATACACCATAATGTCACTATATGTTGTATTTATATACACCATAATGTCACTATATGTTGTATTTATATACACCATAATGTCACTATATGTTGTATTTATATACACCATAATGTCACTATATGTTGTATTTATATACACCATAATGTCACTATATGTTATATTTATATACACCGTAATGTCACTATAAGTTGTATTTATATACACCATAATGTCACTATATGTTGTATTTATATACACTGTAATGTCACTATATGTTGTATTTATATACACCGTAATGTCACTATATGTTGTATTTATGATATGAATGTTTTACAATGAATACATTCATATTTATATGTGTTTCTATTTTTATGTAAAGTGATGTGAGCCCAGTTGTTTGCTGGTGTCACGTGAGAGAGGTCATGTTGGTGGTCACATGACCGGAAGAAAAGGGGGAGAACTAAAGTGTGGTTTGATTGTACGGACGTGATATATACATGTGATGTAAATTTATGTACATAGAGCTGTGAATAAAGTTATAATGTTGAAACAGTGCCTCATGGATTCATTGTAAGAAAGACGGAGTTGATAAGGTCACGCCCATATGGCCACGTGACAGCTGGGGTACTGTGCTATAGAAATGATCATATTATTACTATTGTTATTATAGTTGTAACTTTGTTGACATTGTTTCAACATGTAAGTAGCTGAGTATCTTGGCCATGTTTAAGTCCAATCAATTACAGACAAGAGCTACTTCTAATGAAGCATGAACTCAAAATGATAGTTTTGTACTCCCTGCTTGATGATTTAATGTTAGTTTTAAAAGTTACATTCAAAGAAGATTTTTTTAAAAATATTGTGTATTTTTTTTAATTGACAGATCCAAAGGACTACTGCATATCTACACCACACCCCCTGCAGCCTATGAGATAAGATCTGAACCAGAGGCCCTCTATGTTTACCTTCTGTTTGCCCTCCTAGACCCTCATGTAGGAATGATTGAGGCCAACTTTGCTTCAATCATTTACAACGCTTTCTGCACACTAGAATCAAACTTGACGCGGTTGACTGAGGACATTGAACAGGGTCAGATTAACCCGGACCTTAAGATAGATGCAGCCGTCCGTGACCAGCTGCAGAGTCTGCTGAAGCCCAATCCTGCCAGAGCCAATGAAATCCGTGAGGCTGCCCAAACTGGCATGGTAGGACTGGCCAGCAGGATCTGGCCAGAGCTTCATTTACTGCTGGGAGCTGACACCGGAACGTTTGACTTGTATGGGGAAAAGTTACGAAATAGTTATTGTCAAGGTAACAACCGCCCTTATGAGCTGAAAATTTGTTTAGTTTTTTTCATCATTGTTTTAGCACCTCATGCCGCTTCAAGTTTTGTACTGGTACTTAGCATAATTTATTTTAAAATTTCATCTTTGTTAGTTTTATTCAGTTTCACAAGTGCCCAGAAATGTATTTCTTAAGTTAATACAATGCTACTCAAAAAATGAAGATAATTTATATTTTTAACCATTGTTTAAAATAGTTTTTTCTTGCTTATACCACAGTGGTCATAAATATTGAACATGACAAGAGCCTCTAGTTAAAATCATCTTAATATTGAAGAAGAAAGATAAGCAGCAATTTAGAAAGAAGAATGTGTTACCACTGGTTTCAACTGTTATTCCCAAGGTGTGCCGTTATATTCACCCATCTATGCTGCATCAGAGGGCCTGCTGGGTATCAACATCTGGCCCCATCAGCTACCATCACGCTACCTCCTTCACCCTCGCACTCAGTTCTTTGAGTTCATTCATGAAAACCAAATGGACATGGAGAATCCGCCAACATGCTTGCTGCACCAGGTCAGGGGTTCATTTATACTTTTTTAATTGACAGATTCTAGAATTAGAGAAAATAAAATTAAAATGCTACCTCACTTTGGTGAGACCTGTACTAGAATATGCATCTTCTGTATGGGACCCATCCACCAAAGAAAACATTGATAAACTAGAACAAATTCAAAAAAGACCTGTCAGATTCATTACTGGAGAATATTCAAAACTGAATAGAGTAACAACATTAGTTAAATCATTAAACCTTGAGGGTAGAAGAACAAAGAGTAAATTAGTAATATTATATAAGGCAATTAATTCTAACTTGGAAATATAACACAACGATAATCTAATATAACCCTCAGATACACTTGGTATAAAAACATTTTTTGTACTGCGTATACAAGAACAAACACATACAAATTTTTGTTCTTCCCGTACAGAATTCAGACGTGGAATTGGTTACCTGAGGAAACCAGGAAAACAAACTCTCTACCAACATTTAAAATTCTATAAAAAATGCAAGACTGGACATAAAGCATAGGACACAATAATCTTCTGTATAGGAGTGTCTGTAACAAATAAGATAAGATAACCATTCCTCTCTCCCACAGGTCAGAGAAAGCTGCACCTATGACCTTGTTAAAGTTTGGTAACCATTCCTCTCTCCCACATGTCAAAGAAGGCTGCACCTATGACCTTGTTAAAGCAGGGTAACCATTCCTCTCTCCCACAGGTCAGAGAAGGCTGCACCTATGACCTTGTTAAAGTTTGGTAACCATGGTAACCATTCCTCTCTCCCACAGGTCAGAGAAGGCTGCACCTATGAACTAGTCATCACCAACCCCAGCTGTTTGTACCGCTACAGATTTGGTGATGTCATCAAAGTGGTCGGCTTCCACAACCAGTGTCCCATTGTGGAATTTAAGTACAGGTCTGTATATATGTGAGTGACTCCAGTATCACAGCAAAGCCCATAAACGTGCTTACTTTCAAAATTAATCCGTTTTCACTGATCTCTGGTAACATTGGATGTTGTTGAATGTATTGTAAGGTTTAATAATTGAAAGCATTGTTGTAATGAGAAACCAAAATGAAATTTAAAAAAAATAATTGATTTGCTTTTTATATGATATATCTCTTTTTAAATCAATATCAATGTCTAATAAATTAATTCTCATGAAATATCCTCATGGGTTTTAATGTTGAAGTCATTTATTGAGACTCACAACTATTTCATTTGAAACCTCTATAGTATCTTATCTAATACATACTTTATACTTGTTAGTTTTAAAATAGTTATTTAAATGACCAAATACCATTTCATTTTCATGAGTATAAATTGATAACCAAAGCTTTAAAAGAAATTTATGGTATGCATTTCTTTAAAAAAAGAACATAAAAAATGAAACTCATCTACAAAACTTAGTGCAGCAGAGACATCCAATTTGTGGGGCCCCATTCAAG
This sequence comes from Ampullaceana balthica, assembly GCA_944989445.1. Taxonomy (NCBI): domain Eukaryota; kingdom Metazoa; phylum Mollusca; class Gastropoda; family Lymnaeidae; genus Ampullaceana; species Ampullaceana balthica. The sequence continues at coordinate 666,872 of CALYLW010000031.1, forward strand.
CGATGAGAAGTAAATAAATGTAAATCAATAGTTTTTGGGGTTAAGTAAAAATAAAAGAATAGAAACGACATTTCAGTTGTTAAATGGCTTTCTGAGCATAAATTTTTTTACAAATTGATGTTTATAGTGCTTCTCACCTACATAGCGACTGTGAAAGCTGCATTGAGATCTGAAAAGCCTAAGGCTTTAATTTGAATACCTTATTATTTCTTGTTTTGTGTAGTCTGATAAAGAAGGCATTAAACAAAATAATATTTTATTTTGCTTTGTTTCTTTTGCTTTCTCCCACGCCTAAAGATATCTTGTTCAGTATATCTACAAATTAACTTCTATTTTGACTATTTCAAAGTTTTAAGATTTTAATGACCATCAAATTTGTTGCTATTAAATTTATTTCTGGTCAGTGGGAAAAAAAATGACCCAAAACAAACCTTACTAGTCACTTCCCAAAAGACACAAGTTATTTTGGTTGAATGTTGACACAGGGGCATGTTGAGCTGTATTTAAATTATATATTACTTTTAATTTATGGAGCAAAACCCAATAGCTAAGCAAAAAACTCTAAAAAAACATTTCATTAGATTTTGAACTTGCTGCAATTTGGCTACAAGCAATGACTTCATGTTAGTCTGTTGAGCACACCATTCATTACCCACACCGTTCAATACCCACACCATTCATTACCCACACCATTCATTACCCGCACCATTCATTACCCACACCATTCATTACCCGCACCATTCATTACCCGCACCATTCATTACCCACGACTCAGAGACAGGGTTCTATCACCACAACAAAACCAGTGTTGACACTTTGATCTGCTTCATAGCAGGAGTTGACTAATAACACTTTTTGCTTTATGAATGTTGATACATATCTGTTAAGATTTCCTAAATTTATTTGATCAAGCACACACATAATCAAACTTTTTATTTATTTATTGTTTTTCAGAAAGGGTCAGTTTCTGAATGTCAGGGGAGAAAAAATATCAGAAGAATTATTCTATGATACATTGAAAGGCACTGTGACAAAAATCTGGACAAACACCACATTAGCAGATTACTGTTGTGTTGAGAGTGTTACTCTGGATGGTTTAGATACGCTCAAAGGTAACCCATGAAGATAATAATATAGAAACTCCTTAGTAAAGTTGTCTTAATTTTCATTGGAAATTTTGGAAGCTTAGTTATATCAATATTTTATAATACGTTATTATGGTTGTTTTGATTAGAGGTTGTGTAGAATCACAATATGTACCCTGACAAGCCTCATCAATATTACTTACTTATTTACTTGCCTCAAAACCAGCTTCAGAAACCCCAGCAATTGCAAAACACGGCAGCGCAGGTTGTACTGAGGATGAGAAAGTCAGACCACAAAAAACCAACACGTAGGGATCTACACTGGCTTCCTATGGCTGAAAGAATAGACCATAATAAACCAACACGTAGGGATCTACACTGACTTCCTGTGGCTGAAAGAATAGACCATAATAAACCAACACGTAGGGATCTACACTGACTTCCTGTGGCTGAAAGAATAGACCATAATAAACCAGCACTTAGTGATCTACACTGACTTCCTGTGGCTGAAAGAATAGACCATAAGATTCTGACACTATCTTATAGATGTATGGATTGATCATCGCCGCTGTATTTGAAGGAATTAACATTGGATCATGTATCTCTAAAGGGGCTACAATCTTCTACGCGGTCCCTTCCTAAAGTTTCCGGAGTAGATGGACACAGGAAGAAGTCCCATGGCGTGCGCTCCTTTGAATCGGTGGCACCAAAATTGTTGAACAGACTTCCAAAATTTTTAAAGATTTTGAACATAAAGAAAAGTTTTGAAGATTTTTTTATTTCATAGAGTTTTTGATCATCAGAATGCTTTATTCTTGAAATAAAATGTGAAATTTTTTTCTTCAATTGCAGGATTTAAAACATCTCAACCATGTTACCATGTTTTTATCGAGTTGGAGAGAAAAGATGGAAGTGGTGATATTAAATCAGTCTCTAGATCAAAAAAAGCTATGGTAAGTACGGCTCTCAATATTGTTGAAAAAAGCTGCCCGGGTACAAAAGTTTTCTCTAAGGTTCGTGTGCAAAGTAAAAAAAACTTGTGTGCAAAGTTGCGCAGTATCTATTTTTTAACAAATACTTTTCAAAATTTGCTGCGCTGTAATTCTAAACTGCTGCGCGGCATCTGTCAGATATCTGCGCAGCTTAAAGAGAACATTGCCGAGTACCCGTTGACAGGCCATAAGTTCTTTAATATCAGCCAACTCTGGAAATGTGCTGTTGAAATGATTCTTTATCAACTGGTCATGATGTGGCCTTGTAGAGAATCACCTCTTCCATTTAATAAAGGATGTTGGTTTTTGCCATCAGTTAAAAATGAAAGAGTGGTTATAAAAAGAAACTCACCTACCTACAAAATTTTGTAATTACCCCAATTATAATGTGTAGTAACATTATAGTGAAAAATTTGTTTGATCTTTGTTTAGAAGTTATTTTAAGCCTAATATGTCCTGGTAAATACATTACTGTTATAACGTACATACATTACTGTTATAATGTCAATAATGTACATACATTACTGTGTTATAATGTAAATGTCATTTTACAGAGTAATCCGGATACCCGCCATAAAATTATGTCAGCCAGCCGAAATTTTAAAAAAATTCGGCTGGCAGGTCTATTACGATGTACATACATGTACATATAATATACATTACTGTATATAATGTACATACATATAATGTACATTACTGTATTATAACGTACATATACATAATGTACATGACTGTATCTCTTCCAAGCTGGATGATGCCCTGATGGTACAGTCTTACCCCTACTCATCATTCCGACACAAAGGAAGTATTGGTCCAATTCAAGTTCATATTGTGCCGAGGGGAACTTTTATGGACTTGCGACGTTTCATGCTAGAACAGCCATCATCAGCATCAAATCAGTACAAAGTTCCAAGGGTGCTGCGCAACCAAGAGGCTGTGAAATTTATGTTTGGTCAAATTATTGATTAAACTAACTTCAAGACTTCGAATTATTGATTAAACTAACTTCAGGACTTCATGTATAGTGTTAAGGGCATTTGAATACTGAAACAATATTGTGTTTATAAATGAGAAGTTTATTTTTAAAAAGCTTATTTGAAGAAACTAGTTATTTAATTGCTTCCTTTGACACTCTTTCTGTATTTCTAAGTAGACAAGATAAAATTGACACTACTGTAATTTCAAATTTGAGCATAGGGGAAAAGTAAAAACAAACTGAAGAGGAAAAATAGCGCAATATGAATCTATTTTTATCTTTATGTCAACATTTTGTAATATTTGGGAATGTTTTATTCAAGTTTTTAGCAATGTCTTTAGTGTTGTTATATATTTATTATTATTCAGCTTTCGACAGTTTGTGTAGTGCATTTTCTTCTTCAGATTTCTTTAAATAGGTCAAATTAACATGGTTGTGACAAAATTGAAATGAAAAAAATAATTATAAAAGATTATCAGTAATACTAATAATAATACTGTCAAATATACTTTATTGCGGAAAGTAAACTTTTTTCAAGAGTAATTTATAGAGTAAGACTCGAAACCATGACACAATAACGATATTTTTTTGTTTGCAAGGGGTAGAAGGTTAAAATGTGTCCATGCTCACCTGAAAGATATGAATATATAAGTGGTTAGAATGAACTAGACAAGTAATGTCATTTTTGGAGAGATGGTAAATATTTACTCAAAAATGAACCTGGCATGATATGACATAAGCCAACTTGGGTTTTTATTAAAAGTTTGCCATTGAAAAAAAAATCTACAATACTACTACACTAAATTGTTTTCAATCTCTTTCTGCCTTCTTGCCCGCCCTCGGGGAGCAGAAGTTGATCATTTTCAATCAATGTATGTGTTCCATCCTAGAGTCCTCCAAGTTATCCTTGGTCAGTCTCTCCAGCATCCCCCAGGTGTGGTCAAGGTTTTTCATGCCTGATTCCACATCTCGGAATTGTTTGTTTCTTGGCATCTTTTCCACTTTCCCTGTTCAGTGTTTGCCTAATTGTGTTGGAAGCACGTTTCCAGAGAGTAAGACATAATCATTTTGTTGATAGAGACTTCGAATCACAAAGTCAAATTTTGAAGTTTTCAAGACATAAATATTACAAAAACTGGTTTTAATTACAAAGAAAATTTAATTTATGTAGATGAATTGAATTTGAAAGTTGTTGTTTTTTTATTTTTGTGTGTGATCAAGTCAAACCTTTTCCAGGAGGCAATTCTCTCAAAAGATGAGAAATATTTTTTTTAAATTATTATTATCTCAACAAAATTTACACACTGTACATTTATTGCTTTTTTTTGTGTGAGATTGAACTTGTTTCTCCAACAGAGATTTTTTTTTAATTCCATACTAAAATGTTGTTTGTGTTAACAGAATTTCTCACAGCATGTACTAATCATTACTAAATTTTCAGGGTGCTATGATATCAGCTTTAAAATAACCAAAATAATATTCCAGAATTTTGACATTCAAGATTCAGATTTAATATTTCTTGATAGATTTCATGTTTCCAATTCTAAATTATTTATTCTGTGTTGTGATATTTTTGTTGTTGCCTAAGCTAAAAAGGTGGTTGAGAGTACATGATTAAAAAGCATGCTTTTGGTATTTAACCATCAGTTAATTATCTGTTTCAAATTAAAATAATGGAACTAAAAACTTAATTCAATTATTGCACAAACATTAAAAGTTTTTTTTTACATTTCGAAGTATACAGAGGCTTAGTACTGGTACTAAGAAGTATGAAGTTGTCCTGCATATTCAAAATCAAATGGTAACAAGAAATCTTTTGAGTGTGATGCTTTGTTAGGATGTGAGGTAAATACTGTAGAAGTAGACCAGCACAGGGTTTGGAAAGCAGGGCTTTATGAAACATATGACACTTGATTGGTTGTCAACTACTAAGCTTTATCATGGTGTGGTGGTAGAAAATCTTAGTCTATCACTGTCACTAAGTTTTAATTACTTACGTCCATGAAACTTGAAGTGAAAGTTGGTCATTTCTAACAAGTGATCTTTTATGACTGTGAAAATTGTGGAATATTACTATAACTTATAACCATAATGTTTTAATCACATTCCCAGCACATAGTTTAAATTATAATTTTAGTATGTGACATCCATATGCCATATTAATTATACACTTAATTGCTTCATGAATGATAATTCTTTGAACTTAAGATAAGTTGCTGATGGATTTTGTTTATGTACTTTCTCTGCCATGTAAGTATTATTTATTGTTTTTAAAAAGTCAGATATTTGCTAATTTTTGGCCTAAGAATAAATTTCAGGCTTTGCATCTCTTCACTGGTTAAGTTTACTTAATTCTTAATATTTTATTTTTCATCTAAATTTATTTATTAACACAACACATCTGATGTACTTGCAATGATATGTGCCTCTTTGAATGTTAAAGAAGTTAAATAAATTTTATGTGTCCCTATTGTCTTTTTTTTTAAAGGTATTATTTATATGGTATAGGTCCTGTAGGCATTATAAATCCTGAAAAACAATGTTTCATTATCTTATATACACACTAGCCCCTATCAAAGGACAATTTACCCCAAAACACTGCCTTCTTGGGTTCAGTGCCTATGTTGGAGTTAATATTTTGTTAAGTTTGTAAAGTAAATTTCAATTATAAAATCTTTAAATCACACTCATCTTAGATGTACCTATCGGATTAAAACTAATAACTTTGTTAAAGATAAGTTTAAGAGACAATTTTATTTTTTTTAATGGATATTCTCAATACATGTATATATCAATATTAAAGTATAAATATCTTATGAGAGTCAAATTTTGTAAGTTGTAATGATGAAATCCAAATGCCAAATTATTAACATGATAATTGAGTTCATCAACAAAGCCAAATCATCAAATAAAAAGCGAAATAAAAATTGTTCATCAATAAAAAAAACTTTATTATATTTGTTTCAATCATACCAACATCAACAACTAAGCACTCTACATCAATGATTTTAATTTAAAATATTGATTCATTGTATGTATCTATTTTAAGCTTGTTGAAACGGTTGATTTTTTTTTAATTAGCAAATGTCTAAACATTAAGGGGGAAAAGGCCATCTCAGTCTTTTTAAATTTATTTCAAATGCCTAACCATTGTTTCGCTTTTAAAATCATTCATGCTTTTAACACCTCACGCAGTCTCTACATGGAATTTTTATTTTAAAAAATTAATATAAACATCTGCTAAACGCAATTAAAAAATTTATTGAGTTTAATCACAGTCTGTCCACAGCTAAATCAATAATAAAGTAATTTTTTTATTGTACTACCCTCATTTAAGCCGTCTCTCCATAGCTGCATGAAACAAGATATAAATAATGGATGGACATGAGGTTAGTTAACAAAATTTGCATCAAATTTAAGACTCCCTGGGTTAATTAACTATAATATATTAGACATGATGAGATAGGCCTTATTGAAACCAAATACAAAATTATACAACTAAGCCAAATAAACTATGCCTTTTTGCAGTTATACATTGGTGGTGCAGAGTGCAAGTATATAACACCGCTTTTCCATAACTGAAAGGTACACACAAAAAATTATATTAATACTTTTATTTTCATATAGAGAACAACAAAAAATGTCACGATATTTAAAATTAAAATATGCAAATGTTATATGTATATATTTGCTAAATTTTATTTGGTCATGCAAATGACATGTATTCAGCCATACATAATATTAGTTTATGCCACAAACTGCCAAATGCTAATTTATTAGGTAAAAGAGCCAATTAAGTATAAATATTTTGAGAGTAAAGAAGCATCAAATGGCTTAGATTTTGTAATACTGTGAGCTATGTGAAATTTAAATTAAAAGAACTTGGAACATTCAATAGTGAGAACAATAATTATGCTACTTTTTAAATTTCTTAAACTGTTGCCAACACTGACATGTTGGATTATTAAACTACATTTTATTATTATTATCAGGCTCATTACAGAACAACTTAACTATCTTCAAAATCAATTCCATAAAGAATAATTTTAAAAAATTGATATTTTGTTCTTTGAGCTAATGTAGGAGTCCCACAAGTTAATTTTTATTACAAAAAATATTTTAAAATCGAGTTCTTGGATAAACAATAACAAAATTGATTAACTTCATAAAAGAAATTATTCATGTCAAAAAGTTGTTTTTTTTTAAATTGTAGTTATTATGGTCTATCTTTGTAAAACACAAATGATTATTTGTCAACACAAAAAAGATATTTAATATTTACAATTTTATTTAAATGGAATTTTTTTTTGCCCCACTTACAAAATCCAAATTGCAAATTATTGACTTACCAGTGCATAGGTGCTAATGAATGTAGCTACTGCCGCTGCAAGCAAAACATTTGCTTTTCCATTTTTTGCCTTATAAGCTTCTTGCCAGGAACCTTGAGGGACTGGCATAAAATTCATGTGACTTCTGGTCTCTTCACTAATTTGACGAAGGGTTTTCCAGTGAGCTGGAACACCATGACCGAAACGTACTTGTTGGAGACCTGAAAAACAAAAATGAAAACACTAATCCAATCAAACTAAAAAGTGTTGGGTAATTTAATAACAGTCACAGACAAAGTGATTTATGTCAAATTTAAGAAACAGCCTACTTTGAGGAAACATATTTTTAGATAAAGCAAAACCAATAGAAAATGAATTTTGAAACTTCGTCACTGATAAAAAAAATATAATCAAGTGACTCATTATGAACCAAGTAATTTTTAAGACTGTTACAATTGAAAGACTACACCTATCGCTGTTCTTAAAAACAGAGATGGTTAGTGATATATAAGCTGAACTAGTGTATTACCCGTCAAAAATGACGGAAGTTTTCAAAATAAATACATTTCAGCTGAAATCTATTTATTTTGAAAAAATACAGATAAGAATAAAAAAATAAAGTAATACAGAACTTTCATGTATTTTATTTATTTTATTCATTTAGTTTCATAATGCACAATTTTATGCGGAGCATTCGACAAGAGTTTTTTTTTGGTCCAGTAATTTGGTGCGCTGCTTTCTAAAATTAGAAGCCTCACAGACAGACATAATCAATTATGTATGTTGATTATATTTTTCATTTACATGATGGTTATTATACTGCTAAGTTGATGAGGCAAATAGAACATATTTTATATATATATGCTATCTTCGTGTGATCTAAAAGCTCCTCTGCCTAATCACTAATCATATGCATAACAAATACAAATTCTAAAAATACAAAAATTTAAATTCTAAAATTTAATTTAAAAAGTATCTAGTAAAAGCATTATGATTAATCATAAGATTTACTTTATTGTGCAAAGATTACCGCATATATCATTTAGATCAAACCATTTCATATATTTGCTCCAAGTCCACTGTTGGTATACCCCAAAGTGACATCACCATGGTAAGGCTAAAGCTTAAAGCAATTTTACGTGTGGTGAGACAAGTAAGCACAACCCATTGCCAATATACCAATAACTAGTAGGCCTATACTAGGTACTTCGATAAGACAAGGGACAAAGACTACCCTGACCAATGGTTAAATAGCTTTTGTTCACGGCCACAACTTATGAATGTAACTATTGGAGACATAGCAGTAGTTGTAGGAGTAAAATAAGGTTGAATGAATGGTAATGGTTGCCAATGACAACCAGTCTGCACACACTACATTATGGTATTTTATAATATCAGAGTTTAATCGTCTAAATTAAGTATACTATTAAATTTATTCCATATAAGAAGATCTTAACAGTCATATTATCACATATTTTAACATTAATAGACATATTAATTGAATATTTCATAACCATCGCAGACTTCCGCCATTAAAAAGGGGGCGGGGCGCTTTATAATCAGGAATGGTCAGTGCTCAATGAAAATTGGCTGACATGTAAATTGATTGATAATGCTCATCAAAATTTAATATGAAAGACCTATTCTTTGAATTTCATCAAAAGTTTTTGAGGTGAAGATGGCCTGTATTAACCCCACTTTATCAATTTATATGAACACAAAACCAAAAAGCAAAACGGAGGTAACTGCAGAATAGCAACTATAGCATCAAGTTCACTCAAAGTGAAGTCATTAGCTCCGGCCGCCATATTGTCTGGTACAATGATAAACTTTAAACAGCCCACTGATCAATTTGAAAATACAAATAAGCCAAGCTGTCAAAATGTTGGTCAAGATGCCTTCCAATGTCTTTGACCGGAAAAGGTTATTTTTTATTCAAAAAGGAACTGAAAATACTGAAATATGTTGTGAAAAGCACCTATTTAATTTATTTTAGGTAAGCGTTATTTGCACAGTTTTGGCAGTGTGAATAATGTCCAACATTATCCGCACGGTAAACAGTGCGGATAATGCCTAGCGTTGTTCGCACTGCCGCACGGTTTTGACCCTGAGAATGATGCCTAACGATATCTAAATTCTTATTACTAACTGCTTATTATTTATGTATCATTGTTTATTGACATATTTTGGTTTGGAGGGTATAAAAATAATTAAATTGTCATTTTAACCGTCTTTCGAGTGACTGAAATCTTATATTTTATATCCATTTTAGCAATAATCAATAATCCGAGCGGACCTTCATATTGTTAATTAATCAACTTAATCATTAATTAATTAGTAATACTATGGATTTGGCTGATATAAAACTATTATTAACTGTTCCAGTGCACTCGAACTTTGTATTTTTATTCTATATATTATAAAGTAGATTTATTAACTTTCATTCATAATTGGACGAGGCTCTGTAAATGTAATTAAAAAGGCTAATTATTATTCTCCCCAAAACTAGCATTGTACCTGTAATCTTCATAAATTAATTAAGTTAATTTAATTTGTAAATGAATAGATAAGACAGGGATGGGTGGGGGGAATAATAAAATGTTTCTGAGAAAGAGCCTGCTTGAGTGTTTGCAAACATCACTGTGGTTGTAAAACAAACAAAAAACTAAGTAACTCAAACAAAAAAAACAAAAAAAATAAGTAAGACCGTCCCGGGATTCGATCCGAATACCATCATGCTTTATGGAACTAAGTTAAGACTAGCCACTCACCTGGAGAAGCTGACGATTATAGTTCGTTATTTTAAAATTATAAGAATTATCATTAATTGGACACCAATCATTTTTTTATGGCAGTGCTACTTTAAAACTTCGGTAATCATGAAATTTTAATTTGTATTAGCGTATTAATTACAAATTTTAGCCGAAATCGAGTGATATTGGCTTTAATTTTGTCTACACCGGGCGCGTTTTTTTCTCAACGTGACCAGCCCCTAGAAGACGCATGCGCCGACGACCCGAGCGGATAATACTCTGTACTATCCCCACGACAAAAACCGTACGAATAATCACTTCGTTTATTTTATTAATAATTGTATACCCTGATCGGAAAATTAAAAACTGGGAGCTTCCCTCGCCTAGATTTTAATTTCCACTTAAATTTTTAAAAAACATTGGTCTCCATTGTCTTAAGTAAGAGAAGAACTTACATAGGACACTATCAATGCCGCCATAGGCCATAGTAGGATTACTTAGTACTCAAACTCATAAAAAAATAATATTACTAATAAAAATTAATATTGCTATTACTAAAGTCTAAAAGTTAAAGACTTTAACTTAAAGTAACTAAATTTACACAATAACAAACATTTCTGGTCTGTTGATAATTATTCAGTTCTTTTAAAAAATAGTATGAATTAGAAAGGGGAATGATTTAATTAAATATTTAGTTTCAATAGTTATGACGTACGTGGTGCTGCTCTCAAAATTGTTGCGGCTTTGTTCAACATTTTGTAAAGATTTCTTTAGTAACGGACGTGAGTGTCCTCTTCTGTATTGACCTTCCGAAAGCCAAGGGAAATAAATATAATGTGTAAATAAATGATCAGAGTGAAATATACAGAACAAACCCTAACATTATATTTTTGAATTTGAAATAGTTAATAAAACTGCATACAAATAATTATGACAATTTTCATTAAATTTATCTTTCAAAATAGATATTTATATATAAATCATATAAAAATAAAAATGTAATTAAATATATTTACTTGTTCTGTACATTATATTTTATTTTTAATAAATTTTTAATGATTTTTAAAAGTTAAATGTGTAAGTTTGATAACCAACGAAACAAGAAACTGAAGAAAAAAAGAGTAAATATTGATATTGCTTTTAACAGTTGCTTTCGATTTTTAGTTTTTATTCATTCAATTATTGACATTTCCACAAGAATGAATCGTTTTTCTTGGTGTGATGGTAGTTTTTATCCAGAAGAAAGCCTTGTCACTCAAAGAGGTGGTGTTGCGGTCTACGACGGACAAGATAAGGTAACATTAAATTAAAAATTAATTCTATCTTAATTCTTGTGATCTTCTTATCTATTTACTGAACTAGTGTTTACACATTAGACGCTCCTTCTATACAGAAGATTATTGTGTCCTACGCCTATCTATTCTATGGTTTGTGTTTAGTCCTGCATTTTTATTAGAGATTTAAATGTTGATAAAGTGTTGGTTTTTCTGGTTTCTTCAGGCAACCCATTCCACGCCCGAATTCCGGACGGGACAAACGAAAATGTGTATAGTATAGTTAGTATAGTAATAGTGTATGTGTTTGTTCTTGCATACAGAATAGGTAGTGGCTATTGAGACGCTAACGTCTTAATAGCCCACAGGCTATTGAGACGCAAATAAATAAATAAATAATGTTTCTAAAATTGTATAGATAATATTAACTCTATTCAGACTATTCATTCCTCTTATATATAAATCGTACGTTTATGTACGTCGATATTTTTAGACCAGTTATTTTTTTTATTTATTTATAATTTATATTTTTATTTGTTTTTATTCTATTTCAACATTTTATATCATAAAAATAAATTAAAAACCAACGTGCCTGCTGAAAATATTTTAAAATTTTATATTATCGGTGAAAATATTGACAAATTTCTATTTAAATCTTCTGGCAAATGTTTGGCAACTAGAAGCAAGTGATTTTCATTAGGATTTTGATGAATTTCATACTTTGTAGCCTATCGGAATTGTAAATATAAAAAGGTAAGTTTTCGAGTGTTTTATCTTTCACAAATTTTCGAGTTTTTTTTAAATTTTAATAAAGTTATCACTCTAAGTTTTTTTCTAATAGATCCAGAAATATATAAACATCATTTTTAAGTGAAATGAGAGAAATTACATAATTTTATATTTTGTATTTATTTTACTATACTAATAATTTGCTAACTTGTAATTCTTAACAACGGTTGCTAAGTAATGTAAACAAAGGAAAGTTTTCTGACTTTTGTTAAATATTAGATACTAAAGAAAAAATGCTGCATGTCATTATAGTCCTAATGGTTTTACTCAATATTGAATATTTTAAAAAGTGACAAATTAGGTAAAGTTTGTTTTTTTCTTTATATTTATTATTCAATTATGTCTAAGCCTATCTTTAAAAAAACTAATATGACATCATTGCATAGTTAACTCATTTCTTTTTGTTATATTCCCAGGGCAAACTCTTATGCTGTTCATGATGATGGCCCACCAGTCTCTATTCCAAACTTTCTCCCAGCCAGAATGAAAGCCAGGCTATATATCGGGGAAGAAATTCAACTGGAGAATCAGTGAGTGTGAGGCACAAGATTCCAATGAATTGTTTTTTACCCTGGATTTGGTTGAAACATTTGTCAACTATACCAATAAATATGCTTCAAACCTGGGACCTACTAAGCCCTTCATCCACAGGCTACAGTGGTTGATTTGATGTTTCAGCAGAGGAGTTCTACAAATTTCTTGGATATCAAATGTATATGAAGTATATGTGAATAATTCAATAACACATTTATCCAGTGATAAAAATATTAGTCGACTTCAACTTTGTCGAAACAAGGCTGCCAAGTGTTTTTAAAAATAATTTTCATACTGGATACAAGTTGTTAAAAGACCTTTTGGTCATAGGAATATGTGCAGGTGGGACAAATTCTTAAAAATGGAAATGTTTTCGCAATGAACTTGAAGGACATAAATATCTATGAAAAGAAATAAAAAAGAGATGAATAAGAGGCTTTAAAAATTTAACATTTCAGTGGAGAGACAATAAGACAGCCTCTCTTGTTTCAAATTACATTTCATTGAATGGATTTTCATTTGTTAACAAAAGTGGAGTGAGTTTTAGACTATTATTTGTGAGACAACCAGATATAAAAGTAATAAAAGCATATAATAACTTTATGTGCAATTTTGATTAAAGTGACCAGCTTAAATATAAATGCAACACCCTAAATGAATGGCCTAAGAAAAACATAAAGGTATTAGAAAACACCTTTCTTCCATTTTATTGATATTACTAGGATGAAAAGTTATATTCTATTTCAGAGTGGAGTAAAGAAAATCCTGTCATACAGGAACTGATTCGCCCAAACCGTTACCTCCAGATACATTTCACAGAGCTCTAGGTGGATTGCAACAAAGTTGATACTATTCCAAGTTCTTCAAATGTTATCACTAAAAACGCATAAGACTGTGCAGATTAAAAATCTTAAATAGAAATTGTGAACTGTGGGCTAAATCTGGAAGGCAAAAAAATAGAAAATCAGATGTGACACTTAACCTTCTTTTATTTAAATAAAACAAGAAAATTTCATATGGATTATCAGTTATAATTCTGTGCATTCATATTTATGTTGGAAAAAAGATATTGACAATTTTTATTGTGGTAATGTGAATTTTTAAAAAGAAACAAGTATTGTTTGATGGTAATGCATCTTTAAAAATTATTTCCCCTTTTTATATACTTGACAAAAAAAATTGTAAACAAATAATTTGCAATTATAATTACTTGATTTTTTCAGGAAGGATACAGAAATGAATTTACTTTCCTTATAAAGTAAAATTATGCACATTTTTTTAAAACTGCATTTTTTTCTTTATATGCATCTGATGGAAAAAAAGAATAAAAATTATTTTTTCAAAATATGGTCATGTCATTTTTTCAAATTCAAAATACTTCAATAAATGTTTAAAAATTATTAATTTTCCAAATACCTCATTCATTTTCTTACAAAATAATCTATTACATGATTAACTTTGGACCTCAAGTTTTAATGTTATTGAGCTTTCTGTATGGTCATTAAAAATTTACCCAAAAAAAGGGAGAAAATCAAGAAATGTAAAGTGTTAAAGAGTTTTATAATTAAGTTTTAAAATGACAATTTTCATTGTGTCTCTCTGGTCTCATGAATAGTGATTATAGTGCAGTAGTCAGCTGAACTTGTGGTCCAGGGTTCGATTTTCATTTGGGTAGTCTTTTTTTTTAATCATGAATTGATAATTAATGATATTATTTTCAGTGTTTGTCCCTGACAGAATCACATTTTAGGTTTAGTGATAGGTTTATGGGTGTGGCTTAGGTTTAGTGATAGGTTTTGGGGTGTGGGTTAGGTTTAGTGAAAGGTTTTATTGTTTGGGTTAGGTTTAGGGATAGTTACTCCTTTCTTCAATTTTTTATCCCCTTTTTTTTATTTGCATCTCAATAGCCTGTGGGCTATTAAGACGTTAGCGTCTCAATAGCCACTGCCTACGGAATAAGAAAGGTGTTTTTATCCTTATAATGTCTATCTGAGGGTTGTATTAAGCTATTTTTGTTTTGTACATTGTATTTCTAAATTAGAATTAATTGCTTTATGTATGATTACTACATTACTTTGCTCTTGGTTCTTCTATCCTCTAGTGTTTCAAGGTTTAATGATTTAACTAATGGTGTTATTCTTGTCAGTTTTGAATATTCTCCAGTAATGAATCTGGCAGCTCTTTTTTGAATTTGTTCTAGTTTATCAATGCTTTCTTTGGTGGATGGGTCCCATACAGAAGATGCATATTCTAGTACAGGTCTCACCAAAGTGAGATAGCATTTTAGTTTTATATCTCTTATTACATCAGTTAAAGTTTCTTTTTATAAAGCCTAAGGTTTTGTTTGATTTTTTAATAACTTCATTTGACATGGGGATTCCATGTTAGTTTCTCATTTATTATGACTCCTAAGTATTTTGCATCTTTAGTTTGGGTCAGTTCTTTTCCATGAATATAATATTTTGAATTTATTTGTTTCTTTTTCTTTGTTACTCTTAACAGTTGACACTTTTCTGGGTGGAAAGACATACTCCAGTTAGCTTTCCCATTTTATCAATTCATCTAAGTCTTTTTGTAAAATTTTGCTATCTTGTTCTGATTTAATTGTTCTATAGATTATACAATCATCAGCAAATAACCTAACTTTTGTTCCTGTTGAGATGTTGTTGGGTAAATCATTTATATAAATTAAAAAGAGTAAGGGACCTAGCACAGTTCCTTGTGGAACTCCTGAGTTAACCTTTATTGGTGCATATTTAGATCCATTAATTATTACAGTTTGCTCCCTGCCCAAAAGGAAGTCTTGGATCCAGTGATGTAAGGAACCTGAGATTCCAAAGTAGTTAAGTTTTTTAAGTAAACTAAGGTGGTGAACTTTGTCAAATGCTTTTGAGAAGTCTAGTAATATTGTGTCTATTTCGATCATTATTGTCTAAGCCTTTTGATAGTTCATCTATTAAACCTATTAATTGTGTTTCACATGATCTGTTTTTCTAGTATAAAGCCGTGTTGATGTGGGCATAGGGCATTATATTTGTCTAGGTGGTTAACTATTTTACTATATATTATGTGTTCTAGTAATTTACAGGTGATACTAGTAAGTGATACAGGTCTGTAATTACCAGGGTCTGATTTATCACCTTTCTTAAAGAGTGGAGCTAATTTCCAATCCTGGGGCACTTTACCCTGGTTTAGAGAGGCTTGAAAAAGAACTACAAGGATTGGGGACAGTTCATTGCTTAGTTCTTTTAATAACCTTGCAGGCAATTCATCTGGGCCAGTGGCTTTGTTTATTTTTAAGTTTTTCAGGAGTGAATGTATACCTATCTCGTCAACAGTTATGTTACCTATTTCTTCCATTTTATTTAAATTTATTAAAACTTCCTTGTCGCCTGAGGCAGAGAATGGAAATGCAAAATATGTGTTCAGGATATTAGCATTAGTCTTATTATCATTATAGGTTTTATTATTTAAGCCTTTTAGTGTGGCTATTACTGTAGGTTCCATTTTTTTTTATTTAATAAAGGACAATAAGTTTTTATTGTTATCTTTAGAAATTAAATTGTTTATATATTCATTTTGGAGGTTTCGACTAAGTTTTTGTGTCAAGTGTTTAATCTTTGAGTACTTTTTGTGTATCCTTTTTAAATTGGTAGCCTTAAATTTCTTAAATAAAGTTCTCTTTTTGTTTACATAGCTTTTTTAATTTAAAATTGAACCAGCATTTGTTAATTTTATTCGATGTTAATTTTGTTGGAACATTCTCATCCATAATAGTTTTAAGATTTGTTTTTATATCTTTCCAAATTTCTTCTACTGGGCTATTTGTATTAAATTTACTTAGGAAATTTTGTTGGAAGTTAGCCGCTGATTGGTGTAGTTTTATGGGATTACATTTATTCCAAAGATATATTATTCTTCTAGGTATCTTATTAATTTTAGTTTTTATTGTATTGGTGATCCTAACAATATCATGGTCGGACAGTCCAGGAATTATTTTATAGTCTAACACTAGTCCTGGTCTATTTGTTGGGAATAAATGAAGTGTTTTATTTTTCCTTGTTGTTTTTTTACTATCTGTTCTAGGTTAAAGTTGTTTATAGTGTTTATAAATTGTTTGTTAATATCTTTATTAGTTTTATGGTTATCAATTGTATAGTTTTTCCAATTAATATCTGGAAGATTAAAGTCCCCCATAATCCAAAGTGCAGAATTTTTATGATTTTCTTTTATGAAATTTATTTGACTACAAAGATTCTTCAAGTATTCTAGGTTTGTATTCGGTGGTCTATATATACTGCCTACAATAAGTGGTGCTGAGTTTGGTGTAACTATTTTACAAAAAAACAGACTCTATATTAAAATTTGATTGTGTAGTAATTTCTTCAGGTATGATAATTGATTTGATTGCAAGCAGCACTCCTCCATAATTGTCTGGTCTGTCTTTCCTAAAAATATTATAATTGGTGTTTAAAATCTCAGAGTTATATATGTTGGGGTTCAACCAAGTTTCAGAGCCAGCAATTATGCCTGGTTCTTCTGTTTTTATAAGTAGCTCTAAATCTGGAATTTTATTTTTAATACTTTGGAAATTAATTATTAGTGTCTTGAGAATGTTTTGATTATTAGTATTATTAGATTTTTTATGGTTATTTTTATGGGCTTGCGTGGCAGGTTTCATTTTATCTAGTGGGTTATTTATAATATGATTAGCCAAAACACTGTAAGAGTTTGTGGTGATCAGGTCCCTTTAGTTAAACAAATCTGAACTGATGTATGCAGTGCCAAGATGCATATTTATTTCCTAGGTCTATTGCTATATACTTTGATGTGTTGGTATGTAGGCATACTGTGTGGTACCATTCATTGCAGGTGTCACACTGGATGGCTCCTTGTTTGCAAGTGCATGTCTTAATACAAATTTGGCATTTAGATGATACTGGGCCTGGGTTAAGTTCTATGTCCCCGGAGAGGAGCAAAATTAAAATTAAGTGCTTTAGCCTATATCTACATATTTTATGTTTCCATTGTTTGAATCTTTTTTTAAAATCTTAATTTGTATCTTTCTAAAGCCTGATCACTGAACTGTGAACTGATCCACTGACGGCACTGATGCTCAATATTGTCCTTGTTATTTTGCCAATTATGGGCCGTCCATAAATGACGTCACACGATTTTGGCCGATTTTCACCCCCCTTCGTCACACGTGATCACAAAAACTTAGACCCCCCCCCCTCCAATATGACGTCACAAAGGTCCCCCCCAGAGCAAAAAAAGAGCATGTTTCAAATCACTTTTTTGTCAATTAAGTATGTATTTAGTGTAAGGTTGCACACTAATACTAATATCGTAACATGCATAAAGCCATGTAAACGTCATAAAATAAATTGTAAGAAATCAAATATTTAAGTGGAACTTTTACTTTAAGTTGCGAGTTTTGATGTGACATCACATTTCTCAAAACCCCACCTTCCCCATGTCACACATCATCACAAATGTGTGGACACCCCCCCCCCAGGCGCGTGACATCAATTATGGATGGACCCTTAGTATTTAGTATTAGCCTAAGTGCCCTAAATCATAAGCATAAAAGTAATACAGTAGTTCCTCGGTATGCGACCTTAATCCATTCCTAACCCTTGGATGTATACCAAACAGGACATATGCTATATTATTTAACTATATACCAAACATATTTTTCCATAAGAAATATAGGGAAAGGATTAATCTGTTCCCATGAAAAAAATCAAATTGTTATTTACATATTATACATTTATTGATGTGGTTGTATAAAATAATTTAAACACTGCTTAGTACTAAAACACATTAATAAAAAGAACTAGACGAATTTTTTTCTGTTTTGCTGTTATCCAGATAAAAAGCAATTTTAAAACATGCTCTACTGTTCATAATCTTTGTTTTGTAATCGATTATAGAAATCGTTTATCTGCCTATTCTGTACTTTGCAACTAAGTCCCAGACACGCACGCCAATTTCATCCTTTACAACAATCTCTTTTTTTCAACTCCATGGGGATCCTAAAAAATTTGTTTCATTGCTTGGCTCCTCTCATTAACTTTCTTAGAACTCATGTTAAGTGAAATTGCTCATAATTTACGAGAAAAACACAAAATCATGTGATAATTTATTATTGCGTGAGTCATTAACTGTATGTTAGCAACTGCCTTACTTAACACATTTGAGTATCGCGCGGTGTGCTGTGATTCCTACAAGTTACGCATGCATGATGTGTCATTTTGACTCCTAGGAGTGGTCCATAAATGACGCCACTCATCGGAGAGGGAGAGGTCACACATTTGTGATGATGTGTGACGAAAGGGAGGGGGGTGTTTAAGAACTGTGACGTCACATTAAAACGCACTACTTTAAATAAAAGTTCCACTTAAATATTTGATTACTTACAATTTATTTAATGAAATTTTATAATGGCTTCATGCGTGTTATATTAGAGTGTAGTCTCACATTAAATAAAAACTTAAATGACAATAAATTAATTTGAAACATGCTCATTTTCAAATAGGAAATAGAGCTTTTAATGGGCTGGGGGCGCGCTGCTTTGTGACATCATGTTTGAGTGGAGGGGAGGTCTAACTTTTTGTGATGACATATAACGAGTGGGGAAGTGGAGGAAATGAAGCATGCAGATTCTATTCGAAACAAAGGTGGTACACCAGGCAAAATGTTTTGCATCCAAACAGACGTATACCAAGTTGGACTTATTCCAAAGCAGACGTATACCGAGGTGCCACTGTACTTACTTACATGTATTAACTTTAAAACTTTAACGAGGTCGAGTTGTGACCTATACAATTAAGTCAAAATTCAGTGCCTAGGGCAAAATGAACTTCTAATGAAGAGGTCTCAATTTATTTGCACATGCGGAATTGTTTAGGGATTAGGATCTAATTATTGTTATTTTTGCCAAGAAATTAATCAGTGGACAAAAAGGAAAGTTGTTGACTCTGAATTAGAAATTTAAACGTTTTTGTAATTACGAGAGTATTTTGTTAAAAATATGGTATATTTTAGATGTCATCTTTGTTGCCATTATCTTTTAATAAAGTATAAAAATTTACCTAACCCTATAACAACAAATAGACAACTAAACCTGACCCTTACCCTAAAACTTACACCTTAATTAAATGTATGAACTTAAACAATTTAACTTAGTTCACTATATTTCCTTTTATATAATTTATTGTCATATAAAAGAAAACATTTCTTACATCGTTAAGGAAAATCACTCTTCCATAACATTATCAGAAACATTCACTTTGCTTTAGTCGAAACTTTCTTGCTGCATATCCATGTTCACCATGCCAAGATATGTTCTGCTCATCCCAAAATATTCTGAGGGCAATTTTCCCTCTTATAAATCACCATCCATGATCACTTTTTCCCTCTATCCATCATCAGTCTAAATGACCAATTCATTATGATCAATTCAATTTGAACCAGTTTTAGTTAAGTAATTTTCTCTAAAGTCTAAAGCTTAAAGAAAATACCTACATCTGCATTTGTTGATAATTCTTTTTATAAAATTATTTGTATATTGCTTTGTATTTTCTAGTTAGTTTAATAAGTTAATAAATATTTAAAATTCAAACGTTAAAAAGGCATTTAGCCTATTAAACGATTCCAAACATCATGTTTGCCTTTTCCCTGTCTTTTCATTTTAAGCCTAAAAATATTTATTGTTTCATTATTTTCTCCACAGAACATCTCATATATATATATTTACGCTCAATTATCGCTGATGCCTAACGCTGAGGGACATCACTCTGCTTTTTTTAAATTTTGCGTTGTAAGCAGTGCTGATTGACTCAAATAGTTATTTTTTGGTGCAGTAATTTGGTGTGCTGCTTTCTAAAATTAGTTTTAAAATAGTGTGGTGATTAACACTGTAAAAATTATTATATAAATGCTTTGTTTAATTTTCAGGAATATTTCGTATTTATCATACAAGGATAAGTTACTTGGGCTTTTGACATTAATTTAAATTTATAAAATACTTTGTGTACATTTAAGAAATTTTAATATTACGTATTTATCATACAAGTACAAGGACAAGTTAGTGGGCTTTTGAAAAAGGTGGGCGCCGTAGGCGCCTTTAAAAAAGGGGGGCGCCGCAGGCACCACGGCGCCGCAGCACAACCTAGTAGTCCCATAATGTCTTTAAATGTACATTTTATCTAAACTTGCAAACTGATGACCTTGTTTTGGTTTTTTTGGTTTTCTATAATTTTGAATCAGACTTTGACAAAAAACTTCAGGTTTTTTTATAAATAAAATTGTCAGAGCAGTAGAGCAGAAACTGTTTCTTTATCATGACAACCTGTGAATGTGATTGATTCAATGTTATTCCATGTAAGGCTTTAACTTGAACAGCATCATTGGATTCAAAGTTTCTATAAGGAGATTGTATTGTGGAATTTAGATGAGGCAAGCCACATTCAAGTATTTCAACAAAAAAAAGGGGGGATTTAAAATTTCAAAACAGTAAAACTGATCAAACGTGCTCAACCTCTATAAATAGTTCTGAAGAACTTAGATTTCTATTATTTTTTCATACTTCGCATTGAGAGAGACTTGGAAGAACTTTCTCCCACACAGCTGAGCAAAATTCAACTCAAGTGAGCCAGTACAGAAAGAATCCACCTCATACTTCTCCCAGAAGGTTTAGACTTCTGATCTCAACACAGACAACATTTTCAAGATGTTTCCCCTGCTAATCAAGAATTTTAAAAACTACAATATGAATTATTTTAAAATCATAACAAAACTATCACACGCTTATGATTGTAGGCTACCTATGTAAACTTATATTTTATGTCCCATAGAAAGTAATAGGCGTATGGTACACAGCCTTAAGGCTCTGAGGCTATATACTTAAATTATTAACGTATGATTATGTCATCGATTAGCTTTAGGTTATAGTTTGTTTTTTTTCAGACTTCATTTAGCAATGGGACTGTCATACTCACAACACATCGGATTCTTTGGAAGGATCAAAAGAGCAGGGTAACATCATTATTTAAACTGATAACTGTGATAACTTAATATCAAAAGAGCAGGGTAACATCATTATTTAAACTGATAACTGTGATAACTTAATATCAAAAGAGCAGGGTAACATCATTATTTAAACTGATAACTGTGATAACTTAATATCAAAAGAGCAGGGTAACATCATTATTGAAACTAATAACTGTGATAACTTAATATCAAAAGAGCAGGGTGATATCATTATTTAAACTGATAACTGTGATAACTTAATATCAAAAGAGCAGGGTAACATCATTATTGAAACTAATAACTGTGATAACTTAATATCAAAAGAGCAGGGTAACATCATTATTGAAACTAATAACTGTGATAACTTAATATCAAAAGAGCAGGGTAACATCATTATTGAAACTAATAACTGTGATAACTTAATATCAAAAGAGCAGGGTAACATCATTATTGAAACTAATAACTGTGATAACTTAATATCAAAAGAGCAGGGTAACATCATTATTGAAACTAATAACTGTGATAACTTAATATCAAAAGAGCAGGGTGATATCATTATTTAAACTGATAACTGTGATAACTTAATATCAAAAGAGCAGGGTAACATCATTATTTAAACTGATAACTGTGATAACTTAATATCAAAAGAGCAGGGTAACATCATTATTTAAACTTATAACTGTGATAACTTAATCAACTTATTTTAATTTTTTTTTGCTTCTTTTCCCACTATATAATTTGCAACTTTTTACTTTTTAAACTCTACATTTTTATTGAATTGTTTTTTGTGAAATGCCATTCAGATGTTCTTTTATCACTTTCTTTCAGAATATTGTCATTAGCCTTCCACTTTCAATTATTACTGGGGTTGAAGAGACACCTTCAAGTTTTACTAAAAGGTATGTGGAAAGAAATTTTTTTAAAATGTTACTCTGCAAGCTGTGGGGTGGATTTGATTGCAAGAGGTCTTGGAGCTGTTATTACCTACATCCTGCCCTGCATGTGCATAGTTGGAGCTGTCATTACCTACATCCCGCCCTGCATGTGCATAGTTGGAGCTCTCATTACCTACATCCTGCCCTGCATGTGCATAGTTGGAGTTGTTTTTTTGTGTGTGTTTTTTTTTAAAGTTAAAAATAACAGTCCTAGTCCTACATAATATTATTATCCCATTAGTGTATTGTGTTTCTCACGTATTCAACTTTTATTACTTCATTTCAGTGCGAAAATAGTTCTTCACCTAGCCCCAGCTGAACCTGGTCGCCCCCATGGTCCAGTTACAAATAGTGCATATCAATATATCAGATTATCTTTTAGAGAGCTGGGACATCAAGAGGTTTGTGATACATTACTGTCATCAAGAGGTTTGTGATACATTACTGTCATCAAGAGGTTTGTGATACATTACTGTCATCAAGAGGTTTGTGATACATTACTGTCATCAAGAGGTTTGTGATACATTACTGTCATCAAGAGGTTTGTGATACATTACTGTCATCAAGAGGTTTGTGATACATTACTGTCATCAAGAGGTTTGTGATACATTACTGTAATCAAGAGGTTTGTGATACATTACTGTCAGCAAGAGGTTTGTGACATTACTGTCATCAAGAGGTTTGTGATACATTACTGTCATCAAGAGGTTTGTGATAGATACATTACTGTCATCAAGAGGTTTGTGATACATTACTTTTAAACATTTGAAACATAACTCCTGATGGCACCACACAATGGTGCAGTCCTGATGGCACTACACAATGGTGCAGTCCTGATGGCACTACACAATGGTGCAGTCCTGATGGCACTACACAATGGTGCAGTCCTGATGGCACTACACACTGGTGCAGTCCTGATGGCACTACACACTGGTGCAGTCCTGATGGCACTACACACTGGTGCAGTCCTGATGGCACTACACAATGGTGCAGTCCTGATGGCACTACACAATGGTGCAGTCCTGATGGCACTACACAATGGTGCAGTCCTGATGGCACTACACAATGGTGCAGTCCTGATGGCACTACACAATGGTGCAGTCCTGATGGCACTACACACTGGTGCAGTCCTGATGGCACTACACACTGGTGCAGTCCTGATGGCACTACACACTGGTGCAGTCCTGATGGCACTACACAATGGTGCAGTCCTGATGGCACTACACAATGGTGCAGTCCTGATGGCACTACACAATGGTGCAGTCCTGATGGCACTACACACTGGTGCAGTCCTGATGGCACTACACAATGGTGCAGTCCTGATGGCACTACACAATGGTGCAGTCCTGATGGCACTACACACTGGTGCAGTCCTGATGGCACTACACACTGGTGCAGTCCTGATGGCACTACACAATGGTGCAGTCCTGATGGCACTACACAATGGTGCAGTCCTGATGGCACTACACAATGGTGCAGTCCTGATGGCACTACACAATGGTGCAGTCCTGATGGCACTACACAATGGTGCAGTCCTAATGGCACTACACAATGGTGCAGTCCTGATGGCACTACACAATGGTGCAAGGTTCATAAATTCAATATGTGGGAAGTTTTGATTGGCAGATTTTTTTTAAACAATCTTTTTCAGTTTCTCAGATACCTTAAAGAAGAAATAAAACAGAAAAAATGGGATGTCCAGTCACAATCCACACCTACATCAGACCCAAGTGCAAGCAATATTTCTGGCCTGGTAAGCAAACTAATTTATCGTTAGATATAAGCCCTTGCATTTTATTAAATAAGATAAGAGAATACAGATAAGATAATATTTTTTTAATGATCCCAATATTTTTATGATTACATTGCTCAATGGACAAACATTCTGATTAAGACCATTCTTCTACAAGGATAGTTTAAAATTTGTATCATAAAGATAAACACTTAAAGCTTATAAAGCTAGCTCACAAAATTAATTTCAAATTTGTACTATGACTGATGACTCAGACAAATGCAACTTGAAATTCAAAATATTTTGAGTTTTAAAAAATCATTAAAAGTTGGGTTTTTTTTACTCTCAGCCAAATTTTTTTTATAAACATAATACAGTGGCACCCGCTTAAGTCGACGGCCTCGGGGTATGAAAAATGGTGCCGAGATAACCGATCACTGAGTTAAACGAAAACCAATATGGCGGCGAAATATTAACATGCGCTTGAAATTTCTTTATAATTATATACATGATGTTCGTTAATTAGTGATGAGACGATTAATCGGAATCGTATCGGAATATCGGGAGCCTAATATTTCTTCACTCTTTCCTAAGGTTAGGACCGTTCATTTTTAAGGACCGTTTAAATATAACGTAATGGGGTGAGACTGCAATCAATTTAAATAATTTAAATATAACACGAGGTTCCCACTCAGTCGGGAATTCTTAAGATAATTTTCCCGGTCTTGAAAGTCGGGAAATAGTTGGGAAAAGTTATGACTAGTCGGGAATTTATATATATATATTTGCCGAAGTAAATGACTTTGATTACGTCTCTGTGATCTTGTTTCGATTCAATTTAATTTTTAAAAAAGTTACCAGTTTATAATTGTCTGCGCATGCGTTAAAGGTCAAATTTTTCGCCTCGCCTCATGGCGCGTGTTTGCAATGCCCGTCGAATCGGTGAATTTTTAAAAAAATAAACATATCAATATGGTAATTTTAAGTTTAATGCTTTTGACGTGCAGGATATCTGTCACTATGAGACCGCACTAGAATTTCCGCCGTCAATCAAATGATATGTGTAACTTGTAATATAAATAGTAACAAATGCAGCCTTGACCGTATCAGAATTCGACCTACAACAGTGATGACGTGTATATTATATATCTACTAGAATATAAAGAAAATGATTTGATTTCGTCGTCACGCGCGTGTTAGTCACAGTCACATATCTTACTGGTAACAAAGCAACAACAAACTTTTAAAAGAATAATAATAATTTTTTATTTAATTATATAAAAACCACCGTCGATTCTCGATACAAACCTTTGTTTTCTTTTCTAAAGATATTCGTTTATCTTAAAAAATAAAATGATTAATGCATCAGAAAATGAATTAAGTTTAATAATAATATAACATGCACAGTGAAATAATGACGGATTAAAAACCACTAACGCCGATTTTCGAGTACCTCTGGTGAATACATACTAATTTACACACGGAATAAAATTGAAAGTAAATACATCCGGTAATTTTTATTGAAATCTCGTAGAATCAATCAATAGCCTGAAGTCTCGAAGAAAGCGAGATGTCAACACTGTTTTGAACTAAAAATGCCAAAGTGCATTGCTAGGCGAACAGACGGTGATCGAGCTAACCGGCGTTAAGTTGCAAATTTGGCACTCTTTTGTGCTCGAAATATTAGGGCTCGGCGACTTTAAAAAATCGAATTAACCGCTGAAAAAATGCAAAGACAAAGAGAGAATTTGGCGGTTCCAAAAAAAAACGTCGACTTAATAGAGCTGACGAGTTAAGCGGGCTCGAGTTAAGTGGGCCCCACTGTAATATAATTTAAGCGTTCTTATTTTGTAAAGAATGATTGTGCTTAATAAAATTGTTAATTTTGACTGTTGAGAGGGGTATGTTTTTCTGTGTTGTTGGTCACAGTGGATTGTTTTAATTACATAGCAGGCCTATGAATGTCTGTCATGTTTTTTATTTTAATTTTAGAAAAGAGTTCTGCCACTTTGATAATGGTTATTTCATGGCTTAAAAGGCAGGATCAGGCTACAATATTTATGGGGGGGGGGTGTTAGCAAAGAAACCAATTCCTTAGTCTTTTGAATATCAAAACATTTCTTAACAATAATTTTGAGAGAAAAGATAAACACCATGTGGTGTCCCTCTAGTTTATTGAGTTCATTATCTGTATTGGCTTAGTTTACATTTAGAGTAAAGGTAACAGGAGTTATTGATGTTAACATTTAAATTATTAATGTGGCAGTTTGCACACCAACACCGCCCTGCACGATGTGCCCCGCGCTATGTATGAAAGAAGAGAAAGGAAGTAGAGAGAGAGAGCTCAGGTTTGGTGTGTTGGAACACGAAGGATATGATGTGGTTGATGTGCTGTAAATAAAAGACTGTTATCAATCTGACTGCTGGAGTCCAACACTTTGTTGTTCTATTTTATTGTACCTAATTAAGCCACCACTCGGCTACATTAAAACAATTCTTAACTCAAACTATTTACAGCTGCCCAGACAGAGGCCAGGCATTGTTGGTATTGAAAGATCTATACAACAAAAGAATAAAGAAACCAACAAGAATATTACTCAGGCTTTCCAGGACCTTCGCAATCTAATGGAGAAAGTAATGAAAACTTGCACATATTCTCCTTTTTATAGAATTTTTATGTTAATTATCCCTCAACTATATTTATTCAAATATTTATTTGACATGCAATCCAAGCAAATATCAATCCTTGTTAAAAAGTAACTTTTATTAACAGTATTGTAGCACATTTAAATGGACGTGTAACAGAGCAGTGATACTCTCAAAGTAAAGCTAAAATGTCATTAGTTAAAATTAATTTAAGATTATCATAAGTAATTAACAATTGATGTTATAATTCTTAGAAAAAATTCAACAAAATTTATTCACCTATTTACTTTCAATTGTCATTTTTTACTTTTTGAATATTCTTTTTAACGCAATTTCCCATGGGAAAAATGGCGTTTATATATTTGAAATGTCTGTGCTGTCTGTTTGAGCTTGCACAAGCAACTCCTCCTGAACCATACCAGATAGAAGGTTTGGGTCTTTTGCAAATATGTTAAGGAGGTCCAAAGGATGTGCAAGGGCCAAAAAAAAATACCAAAGAGGTTTACTGGATTTCCTGGAAAATTTTAAAAAATAATAAAAAATATTAGTATTTTGTCAATTTCTCTCCAACCATAACATCTATCCGGTTGAAACAAACGTCAAACAATAGCTAATAATATTTAGAACAATGTTGGAGAAGGAATTTTTCAAAAATCTCTTTTATTTCGACTCCCGTAATTTTAGCATCAATTTGTAGATAGCAATTGTTTTGTTTACTTTCAGAATTATTGATTTGAAATTACTTTTAATGTAATCTAGAATGATTTGCCTTGAATAAAAAAGATAGGAAATTCTTTGTTGGAAATTGCGTTTAAATACTCATTCGAGTTTTTATTACCGTATATACTTGTTGGCAAGCCGACCTTTTTTGGACAAAATCTAGGGGAAAAAGTGGGGGGGTTGGCTTATGAGCGGGTCATAGGTGATTTCTGCATGGATATTGAATATCGGTGTTGTTATTGTAGATTATCAATGTCTTGTTCTACATTCTACAAGATTCGACTGCTCTATCAGAAGCTATAATATATTATTAATAATCAGCACTTACCTTATTTAATCATTTTATTTATTTTTGTGAACGTTTTAAGAAATTGTTTTACAAATTTTGTTTTCAACCACGGATTTTAATGTACGCGCTTTCGTCACTGTTTACCAAATAATTTTTTTTTAAATACCGGTAACTCTTGCTTAACAAAGAGCAGAAAGACAAAGATAGACAGTACAAAGTAAACAATCATAATGACCGATTTAGTTTGTAGTTTAAAAAAAATATGTACCATTTTTTTAAAGCTGTTCTATTATTTTTGGGGGGTCGGCTTGCGATCGGGTTATACACTTTTAATACTTTTCCCTTCCAAAAGTGGGGGGGTCGGCTTATGAACGAAAGGGCTATAGAACGAGTATATACGGTACTTGTTTTAAATTCTTTTTTAACTCATATTATTCTTTATTACATAGATTTAGAGCATTGATAGCTGACAAAAGAATAATTACCTTTTTAGCAGGTCTCATCAGCCATGAGAATACATGAGACTTTCACCATGGAAATTCTTTAGCTCACATTTTAATCAAATGTTAACATTTAAATAAAACTAATGTTTCATTTTTTTATCAAGTCATCATTGGTAAATTTTAAATATTCACTAAACAGGTTGTTTGCTAGGGTTAAAATATGTTATACAACTTGATGTATGTTATACAACTTGATGTATGTTATACAACTTGATGTGTGTTATACAACTTGATGTGTGTTATACAACTTGATGTATGTTATACAACTTGATGTATGTTATACAACTTGATGTATGTTATACAACTTGATGTATGTTATACAACTTGATGTGTGTTATACAACTTGATGTGTGTTATACAACTTGATGTGTGTTATACAACTTGATGTATGTTATACAACTTGATGTGTGTCATACAACTTGATGTGTGTCATACAACTTGATGTGTGTCATACAACTTGATGTGTGTCATACAACTTGATGTGTGTCATACAACTTGATGTGTGTCATACAACTTGATGTATGTCATACAACTTGATGTATGTTATACAACTTGATGCTCCACATCTTAGTATATGTTTAACTTTCAAATAATGAACTTAAAATCTTTTTATTTCTATAACTGAACAATTATTATTGTGTTTGACATTCTTACAGCAGCTATGCAAAGATCAACATTTTGTTAAATATATTATCTTTTGAAAAAAATTTAAAAATGTTTTGAGGGCCAATAAAATATTTGTGATTGAAATCTTACACAGGCTAAAGAGATGGTGACCTTGAGCAAAACCATTGCAACAAAGATCAAAGACAAGCAGGGGGAGATCACCGAAGATGAGGTTTTAACCTTGTTAAAGTTTAACTCATTCCGGCTGATGCGACTAAATGCATCCTTGGGGGTTTCTCCTGATGTGTCCTAATGCATCTTATCCCATATCTCGCAGTTTTAGTTAAAAGTAGAATCAAAATCTCGCTTTCTGGCAATGGCATGATTCTACGTGATTTCAATATAAAAACCTAGAAGTTGTTTTATCTTGCTTCACTTGTAATCAATGTGTGATTTAGTTTATATATAGAATGTGTTCACCCGAGGTGCCCAACTCATGTTATCGGTCTGTATTCTTTATTATTTCCCCTTGAATGATATATTATAATTAAACATGATCCATTTCTGGATGGATTCATCTTTTTATTTTTAAGATAAATCAATATTTTAAAGAAAGAAAAAAAAATTCTAATGGAATCAAAAGCTAAAGGAAGTTACTTCCCTTTTTCAAGAAAATTTAGTAGGCATGGAAGTAGCTCTTTAGGAGGGAATGAGTTAAACCAATCAATTTATGTCCTACATTATGACATTAAATTTGTAAGTGAGATTATTGTACTGTTATTGAAATACTAATTAATACTGCAAATCACAGGAAATATAAACAACTCCATAAAAAGATGCCAACTGTTGAAATTGCATCTAGTTGTGTTGTTGTAAACTTTCAATTTTTATCAATGTAAATTTGTAAAAATTTGGGACAACATTCTTCATGAAGTATGCAACAATCGATCATTGTGAACATAATCTTTATATCAATAGTATTATGCTATGTTAGAGTTAGAAGGCAGGTTTTTTTGTTGGTTTTTTTTAAGGTCTTTTTCTTTTTAAAACATTCTTCACTTCTATTTGAATCTATGAAAATAGATATAAAAATTTAAGATTACTAAGTTGTTGTTTTTTTAAGTCAAAGTTTCTCGCCTTTGCAGACAATAAAATTTAAGTCTTACTTGCTGAGCATGGGTATTCCCAATCCTGTAACCAAGGAAACACATGGCACAGGAGATAAATATTACACAGAATTAGCCAAACAGCTTTCTACTCTTCTTGCAAAGCCCATTCAGGTATTTGAGATCTTACAATTTAATTTATTTCTTAAAATCTAATTTTATTTTCAATGAATTCTGCATATATATATATGCATTGATCTAAAATCAAAATGCAGTTATCACCCTCAAATAATGACAAGATTATTAACAATTTATTCTATTAATTCAGATTATAATCTTAAATTTAAAAATGATGTCAGTAATTAATATTGTTAAAATTAGAGTTTTATATTGTAACTCATGTTTTGTCTTTGTTGAGAATCTCTTAATATTTTTTTTAAACACCCAATAATTTTTATTGGCTTAAGAAAAGATTTTAAATAAGTAACTAAGTCATGGAACTTAGAGTTTTAAATTTAAAAATTTTTGACAATGATGATCTAGACCAGGGGTGGCCGTAGTAACCTAGAGCCATTTTAGCAGTTTAAAAAATTCTCGAGAGCCGCATTGAAAAATTCCTTTTGTGATTTTTTAAAATGTATTTTTTGTTGGGATTTAATGCTCTAAACATTTTGATTGTTTGAACCCTAACTGTATGTTGAAGAAATATATGCTTTACAGTTACACGATTGACTAATATTTAAAAACTAGCTTGTGCTGTGGCGCCTGCGGCGCCCACTTTTTTTTAGGGCGCCTATGACGCCCACCTTTTTCAAAAGCCCAAGTAACTTGTCTTTGTATGATAAATATGAAATAGTCCTGAAATGTACACAAAGTATTTTATAATTAACAATCCTCAAATCCTCTTTTTACATCGTTCCCTTTTCCAAAATTAAAATATGAGCTAAAACAATGACGTCATATGATATCTTTTTACGGCGAGAAATTTTAGAAAGCAGCGCACCAAATTACTGCATCAAAAAATAACTCTTTTCGAACGTCCGCATGAAATTGTTCAATTATTAATAATAGTTTGGAGGGTGTTTAATGTTAATCTGGACACCAAAATGATTATGATTTTTAAGTCTATATATTCACACAAAAAAAGCAGAGTGATGTCCCTCAGCGTTACGGCAGGATAATTGAGGGTAAATATATATATGATGTAAATTTATGAATAGAAACTCTGCAATAGAGACTCATAATTATAGTTAACCTTAATTGTTATGCTTCGGCTGAGAAGCCTTTGAACTAGCAAGTTTTTTTTTATAAATCTGGTAACTAGCTAGTAGTTATGGTGCAAAGAAGATTTGTCAGATGCTGGTTTCTAGTTACTGCTCGGTGCTTTGATTTTATTTTTATTATCTTCATTATGGAGTACAAAGATTCATAGTAGGGGGTCTGGAACTAGCTTTATTAAGTTGAGGATATTTTAGCTCTGGCTAGTGAGAGTGGTAGCTCCTCTCTTACACAAACGAACAACGCCAACTGTAGCGTATCTTGAATATCTGTTGATTCATCAAGAGCCAAACTGAATGCTACGCAATTCTTAAAATCGTTTCTCATTTTTCTTTCAATGGCAGTGTCAATGTCTGATATACGTCACTCAGTGGTGTGGCGTGACATTGGAATTTGTGTTATCAGTAGCCGAAGGCTGGAACAATTTGGATCTCTTATTAAAATTCCGTCCTCGATATACTTTTTAATAAAATTTCCATCAGCATTAGGTCGATAAGCTCGAGAAATATTCCAACGAAGGCATAACTCGAATCAGTTGAAATGACAACTTCTTTGCTAAAAGCAGAAAGTAGTGTCTACTGCTGAGTACTGTTGACATATCCCAGACTTTAACTCAGCAAGCTTGCTTTTTATCAATTCAGATTGCAGTGAATACCGCGAAGCAAACTCACCATGACTCTTTCATAGCGTCGATCCAAATTGTTTACTTCGTAATTTGCTAGCAGTGTTTGACAGATTAAGCACATAGACTTTTTTGATAAATGCAAAATCCTATTCCAATCCTTCTAGAAAACTTCTATCTTCTTTATGTTTTCGCGTATTGCAACTTGTTGCCAAATTTTATTTAAACTTTTTTTTTAAAAAATAGGTTACTACTTTTAGTAGGGCTAACATTAATGACTTCGAAATGCGGATTTTTACTGGAAACGTAACCAGAAATTTAACATTTTATATCACAAACCAATCAAAAACCAATCACTCTCTTCAACTTTTAAAATGTAAATAAAGCGCAAATTATTTTCAACCCTTTGTTTCGGTCAAGATTTTAACAAACTTAATTTATTTTTATATTATGTATGTCAAACGAAAAGTTTTAATTTAATAAATTGTTCGCGAGCCGCAGTGGCGTAGCTAGAACTTGTGCTGCCCGGGGCGGTCTCCAATTTGCCGCCTTTTTAGGGGCCGTCCATAAATGACGTCACGCACCTGGGGGTGGGGGGGGTCACAGGTTTGTGACGAAGGGGGGAGGTGTTTAAGAAATGTGACGTCACGTCAAAACGCGCAACTTTAAATAAATTTCGACTTAAATATTTGATTACTGACACTTTATTTAATGACGTTTATGTAAAATGCGTGTTACGATATTAGAATGCAGCCTTACACTAAAAACATACTTAAATGGCAAAAAATTAATTTGAAACATGTTCATTTTCAAACAGTAAATACGGCTTTGTGACGTCTTATTGAAGAAGGAGTCTAAGTTTTTGTGACGAGGGGGGAAGGGGTGAAAAATCAGCCAAAATAGCGTGCTTCATTTATGGACGGCCACTTAGTGGATCCTACAATGTTTTTTAAAAAATTATGAACATGAATATATAATTGTAATTAAAACGAAGTAAAGGTGGGGAACATGTTTACCATTGCATGCCATATTTATGTAAGCCGTAATAAAAGAGACCGCATAAGATGATATACCTATAAATAGGCTACACATTTATAAAAATACAAGATACTTTTTTTAAGGGCCACAAGAAAGTTACTGATCTCGCAGGTCCCCCCCCCCTCCCCCCCATGAGACAAAACATATTCCAAATTTACATCCCCCCCTCCAACCCCAAAAAAACATTACCAATTATAATTACTATTCTTTTATGTTTTATTTATAAATAAATGATTTTTTTTACAAACAAAGAAATTGTATACATTAGCAGTGGCGTAACAACGGCTTGACATTGGGGCAGTTGCCAATAGCGCCGGCCTGCGCCTGTTCAAAAGGGCGCCGCTAAATCTCTAATTTTTAAATTTTTATTTTAATAAAAGGCGCCAAAAATAAATTTAGCAAAGGGCGTCAAAAACCTAGTTACGCCTCTGTACATTTACTTTCCTAACTTTCATAATAGAAAAATCGCGTATTACGCTATCAAAATTAAAATTATTTGTAGTATCTTGTTCTATGGACAGTATTGCAAGATTTTGTTGTCTTTAATCGCTCATTGTGGAAAGAAGATAATTTTTTATCAACTTCAGTTTGGAGAAGCTCCTTTCACAACTAGCGACACTGGTAGCAATAGTTGAAAAAATTCATAGCAAAATTACAATGTTTTCCAATCTATACTGTTGAATAAATTTTATTAGATCTAAGGTGCCTTTTCCCCCATTTTTCTAACATAATGCCTCTTCTTGTAATGTTGGTACAGCCATAAAAACCTGGATCCTTTTTCTTTCAATATTGAACTGTCAATGTCAATAAAGTAATTTATATGATGTTCAAATGCTTCATTTAGTAGGTTACATGGTATTATATACGAATATTTTCTTGCAAGGAAATGCAACTCATCAAAGCGTTATTTTCTTTTCTTTTATAATTCCATACATGGATAAAAACATTTCTCGTTGTACTTCTTGTTTTAAAGATAGAACCACGTCTTCTGAATTGCCCCTACTCATATTTTTCTCATTCTAACTAGGCGTTCAGTTGATATCTCCATCTCTTCACAAATTGTTTGGCTGATATAACAGCGTTTTGTATTAGCACATCTCTTTGTTCCATGCAAAGGCTTTGCATTAATTTTAGAAAATGACGGGTTCGCATAAATTGAGATAACATAGAAGAGAAAAATATTGCATAGAATTGAGTAAAATTCCAGCATCTGATCTCGTTTTCCTAGTTACTTCTTCAGATTCAATTTTTCCAACACGCTTGAAAGTTTAAAATATGTCTTTTGCGAAATTATTATGCATATTGTGGTGTTTATTAACAGAGCAATTTGAATATTTACATATTATTGTCATAAATCTTAATAATTTTCCAAAAAATAGATGAATTCAAATTATTTACACATTACTATTACTTTAATTGGAAATGCGTAACATGCTTAATGAACAACCGTATTTTAATGAAAAACACAAATTATGTGTGCTTTAATGCAATAAAAAAATTTAATCTATTATTTAATAACTTACCTTACATTAATTTACTGACAACTGAAACAGTAATATAAATTACTACTTGCAAGTTAAACACAATATTTGAACGACCATGCCATGTAAGTACTTGTACGCGCATCATTCTGCGAAGTCGAAATTCCACGAAAAACTTTCGTGGCGATATTAATAGCACACATTGTTTGGCCCGGGCGTGTTGTGTTTTTGGGGTCGTTTTCTTATAAAAGCGTCATCTGTGACTTATACCGCTTAGTTTTCAAAACAAATGGATACGTTTTTTGAGCGATTTAAAATTGTTGAACAGTTTTGCGTTAGCTATAATATCCACTATGTAATCAAACAAATGTTGTGTGAATCCGTTAATTAAGACTCAAAATTACGAATATTTTTGTTTCACCATGGTTTTCCCCCTTCAAAAGAAAAAGGGCGGTTGTCGGTCAATGTCGGTATTGGTTTTACTTTTCAAATGCTCACAAATGCCGCCCCTAAATGAGTGCCGCCCGGGGCGGACCGCCCCCACAGCTACGCCACTGGCAAGCCGCAACGTAAACATAGAAGAGCTGCCGTTTGGCCACCGTTGATCTAGACATCCAGACAGGGCCCGAATTAGACGTGATGGGGCCCTAAACTATTAGAAGTCCAGATATTCTATGTCATTGCAAAATATGAAGGAAAAAAATTCCGGGGGGCCTTAAGCTATGGCTTGTTTAGCAAATAGGTAAATCCAGCACTGCATCCAGATGATATCTGCAATATTTTGATATATATTCATTTATTTTTAAGGATAGTGGTGGCATGATGACTTTGACTGATGTTTACTGCAGGGTCAATCGAGCCAGAGGAATGGAGGTGATTTAAACTTTGCTTCTTTCAATCATTTGACATTATTTGTTTGATTTTTTTTTAAATCAATTTATTACTAAATGTAAACCCAAAATGTTTACAATAATAAAGAATTTTTTCACTAATAATTTAGTTTTAGGGCATCTTGGATTATTTTTTATTATTATTTTTTTTTAATTTTTTTTTAATGTTTCAAATTCCATATAAGTGTATTCTCCAATTTTCTTTTCAATAATCTTATAATTTATTTGATAGTTTTCATGGTTTTTTTTTCACTTTTAATTCTGATAAAATTTACCCTGCATGATTACAAGATTTTATTTGATTCTGTAATAATTTATTAAAAATCGGTAAGAAGATTATTAAAATTTGATATCAAATATCAGCTTATGAGAACCATTCGTTTTTCAAATTTCTCCAACCAGCTTCTCTCCCCTGAAGACTTGTTATCTGCCTGTCAGAGTATGGAGCTCCTCGGACTGCCAATAAGGTGAGAGACTCATCTAGAGTTGAACTGTATTGGAAGTCAATTTTCATGTTGTCCTGTGCTAGAGTGACAAATCCCATTTTGAAAAAAACATTTATTCAAAGATGTTTGAAAACATTGCACTATGTACAATAACAATTTAGACATGTTATCAAATTATATATAAAATTGTGGGTGTCACATTTGAAGCAAGAGAGAGAGTTTACATATTTCTGTGTGGTTCTAAGCAGGATGCAAAGCCAACAATCTGAGGATTTAAATATTTTTTAAAAAGGAGTTTGCTCCCTTGAATTAATTCCACCAAACCTATGGAAGTTTGCCCCTGTCTTTTAGGGAATGTAAAGTCAATGAAGCATTTAAGAAACATCTAACTGTATATTTAATTTCTTTTTAAAAATTTAAGAATATCGTAGCATCGGAATAGTTAGGGCTCACAACCTGATTAAGAAACTATCATCACTGCTTAACTACTTAAATTTTAAAAATTGCTTCCAAGTATACAGTAATTCTATTTCCAGGAGTCCCATAGCAAAATCAAAATGAAACCGAAATCAGTTAGCAGTACATAATTTATCAAATATTTTATGAAGTATTTTTTAATGTCCCTTTATATTATGAGATGATCTAACTTATGTTGAATATCCCTAAAAGTTAATAAATAAATATCATCAGAAATTTTGATTGCAATGTTTGTGTTATCCTCAGACTTGAGACTTTTGAAAGTGGCGTGTCAGTCCTTCAGACTCAGAATCAAGATGTTGAAGAAATAGTCACAAAAACAAGTGCCATGGTGAGAGAGACATTCTTATAAGACATTGGTCCACAGGGCAGCTAACTCTGAGACATTCTATAAGACATTGGTCCACAGGGCAGCAAATTCTGAGCCATTGCTTGACAATAACTTTACCACTTGATATTGCCAGACTTTTGGCCAAGTTTTCGAAAAATTATTTTTTATGTCAGCAAATGTATTGGGCGGATTATACTCACATAAAAAGAAGTAAACACTTTTTGAAAGCTTACTGGTAGACTTGCTGTGACATTCCATCATAGACTTAATGTTTACTG
Organism: Ampullaceana balthica; assembly: GCA_944989445.1. Classification (NCBI taxonomy): domain Eukaryota; kingdom Metazoa; phylum Mollusca; class Gastropoda; family Lymnaeidae; genus Ampullaceana; species Ampullaceana balthica. Next base: position 704,017 of record CALYLW010000031.1, read on the forward strand.
GCAGACTAATGCTGTGACATTCCATCATAGACTTAATGTTCACTGGCAGACTATTGTTGTGACATTCCATCATATATATATTTACGCTCAATTATGTAGCGGAACGCTGAGGGACATCACTCTGCTTTTTTTTTAAAAATTGGATAATCATTTTGGTTTCCAGATGAACATTAAACACCCTCCACACTATTATTAATAATTAAACAATTTCATGCGGACGTTTGATAAGAGGTATTATTGGTGCAGTAATTTGGTGCGCTGCTTTCTAAAATTACTTTAAAAATCGTGTGGTGATTAGCACTGTAAAAAAATATTATAAACATACTTTGTGTACATTTCAGGAATATTTCGTATTTATCATATAAGGATATGTTACTTGGGCTTTTGCACATTTATAAGATACTTTGTGTACATTTAAGAAAGTTTAATATTACGTATTTATCATACAAGGACAAGTTAGTTGGGCTTTTGAAAAAGGTGGGCGCCGTAGGCGCCCTTAAAAAAGGGGGGCGCCACGGCGCCGCAGCACAAACTAGTTATTTATAGTTTATATATACACTAGTGTATTACCCGTCAAAAATGACGGAAGTTTTCAAAATGGATATATTTCAGTTTTTGTAATTGTCCCTTTTGTCTGAAAACTGCATAGTAAATAATCAGAAAATGTAGAGACCAAGACAGAAAAATTAAATATCTTTTCCATATTGAACAATTTTATGCAGACGTTTGAAAATAGCGTTGTTGTTTTATTTGCTGTATTTTTTTCAAGGCTATTTTTTTAGCGGTGCGCTTTCTAAAATCTAGCGTTACGAACGGACATAGCATAGTATATATTTTGATTATATATACAAAAATATGTGTTTTGAGAAAACCTCCAAGCTTAGGCTTTGCGTTATATAAGATTGCATAATTAATAATGATATAATCATGATAATAGTATATGCATAGTGAATTACACACATCATACATTGATACTGCAGCAAAGAAGTTCGAAGTGTTAACAAATATTACTGAGGAGTCAGCCGGACGTTAACTTGCGGCATTGAATAGTTCGCACCCATTATCAGTGCACCAATAATACAACACAGTGAGTTAAAAATAAATTATGTGACTTTAATGTAATCCACATCAAGCACATCTGTGATTTGAAGCAGTTTAAGCTTCATTGATGATTATGACTTGTCAGTTTATTCGCCCATTGGTCCATACATTATTAGCACAACATTACCAAAACATGTAAAAATAAAATGTAATTTTTGCACATGTTAATAACAAAGAACTATTTATTTTGCATGAAACGTAGTAAGCAAAGTTTGTCACAGGATAACAGAAAAGATTAAATTATCAACTGCTAATCATATTTACAAGTTAATATACACGATTTAGTAATTCACATAAACGTTTTTATTATTGTCAAGTCAACAACTTTTCAAGATGTATTATGACTTGTCAGTTTATGCGCCCATTGGTCCATACATTATTACCACCACATGTATCAAAAACATGTAAACGAAAAATTGTTACTATTTACAAATATGAATAACAAAGAACTATTTATTTTGCATGAAACCTTTGAAGTGAACTTTATCACTGGATAAAAGAAAATATTAAAGTATCAACAGTTAATTGTATATACAATTTAATATACACGTTTTTAGGAATTGAAATAAACGTTTTCATTATTGTCAAGTGAGCACCCCTTCCAGTTCTATATTAAAAGTAAAGATTTTTTTTCAAAATTAGTCTAAGACGCATTAAAATATTACGTGTAAATAATAATCAAACAAAAACTATTGTGGGGAGGAGTCCGATTTTTAAATATCTTATTTTTTTAAACATACAAATATACAATCTCAAAGTGTATAAAAGAAAAAAACAAACGCTAAACTAAAGCATAAGTTGACAAATTTCACTTGAAGTACTAAATAATGGCTTTGCAGTTCAAAACACATCGTAACTTGACAACCAAACAACAGCCAATTGTAAATTTAATAAAGCGAAAAACGAATGTTATACATTGATATAAAAAATTAAATTTATAATTACGTACGTAATATTTACATGGACACATACACAAAAACGGACATTTAATACAAACAAATAATAATAATATTAATCACATCAAATAAAACATGGCTCTTTTTACTTCGTTCCCTTCACACATTAATTAAAGTTCAAATAATGACGTCACGTCACCATATTTTATGGCCAGAAACACATTTTGTTAATCTCGAAAGCAACATTTTTACTTCTATATATTTTTTTAAATCGGGAGTTACCTCGCATAGCGTCACGGACAGACATGACAGACGTGACAGAGATTGCAAATTATGTATATTGATTTGTTAACTGTCAGACAAAGAAAGTTTCCTGGTGATGTTCCACCATTCATATTTGTTATGATTCACTTTCTGATTGCCGAGCTTATATGCCAAATTTTTTTCATTTATCTTTTATGATTGATGTTTTTAGTAATTGATTTTTATGATCATCGATAAACATATTTAGATTTTTTTTCTTGTCTTAACACTACATCACCCAACACCAATTTATTATAAACTATATACCCTTCCTAAGGCTCACCTGCCTATACCACTCACCCTCCTACACCACTCACCCTCCTACACCACTCACCCTCCTACACCACTCACCCTCCTACACCACTCACCCTCCTACACCACTCACCCTCCTACACCACTCACCCTCCTACACCACTCACCCTCCTACACCACTCACCCCCCTACACCACTCACCCTCCTACACCACTCACTCTCCTACACCACTCACCCTCCTACACCATTCACCCTCCTACACCACTCACCCTCCTACACCACACACCCTCCTACACCACTCATCTTCCAACATCCCGATGCCCTAGACTTTGAGTGAGGGCATTTTGTGGCAGATTATTTTTATATATCAAATTTAAGCCAAAAGAGGTATTGATAAAATATTTTGGTAATCCTGCAGATTTTACACGTATATTATTTCACAGCAAAATTTAATTTTCTCGTGAGAACTTACGTTTTTGATTTATTGAATGCATTATTATATGTTGTATTTCAGCTATTACAGCGCTAATTTGTAAGTCTTTTTAATTTCTAAGCATTTTTTCGGCTCTCAACAGTAAATAGTCTGATCGTGATGCAACCATTATGTTTATTTATCAATCTACTTGCCGGATTGTCCCAAAAAGATGCCAAGTGGAAATTTCTCACTTACAAACAATTAAATAAGAATCAAACATCTAGTAACGAAATAAAAAATGAAATTGTCTTTAAAATATTTATTTATCTTCCGAGAACATTAAAATAGATGTACAATACTTTAAAAAAACATTTTCAGTCAGTAAATTTATTTTAGCATGGGTCGAGCCAGATAAAAAACATCTGGCAAGCAGTTTGGTACATAAACAAAATGGACGTATCGTGACCAGATTATGTATTATATAGAGCCGAAAAAGCGCCTTAGAAATTAAAAAGACTCTCAAATTAGCTCTGTAATAGCTGAAATACAACATATAATAATGCATTTAATAAATTAAAAATGTAAGTTTTCACAAGAAAATTAAATTTTGCTGTGAAATAATATACGTATAAAATCTGCAGGATTACCAATATTTCATGGTATTTTTCCTGATAACTAACACAAATGAAGTTGATTCAAAAGCTTAAATAGCTACTGAAACACTATTTAAAAAAACTCACAATGGGATAGAGTTTATAATATTTTTATGTTGTTTTGGTTATTAATAATAATTAATAATTAATTGATAATTTATATAGCGCTGTATCCCAGCAAGGAACCGGGCTCACAGGGCTTTACATGGAGATAATAACATACATATAATAATTAAATAACCATAAATATCATAACAATGTAAATGCAACATAAGCTACGTTAAACAAAGTACATGTACAATGTTATTTATTTGTGAGAAATTTCCAATTTTAAGTTTATTCATGAATTTGATGAACAATTTGATGAACAATTCAACTATCTTTAGGTACAGAAGCATGGCTCGTTGACCTCTGAGCAACTGGCACAGTTCCTAGAGCTGTCTGTGGTGTTGGCCAGAGAGAGGTGAGTATGACAATGTCTTAATTTGACCTTGTGGGTGCTTACTAGGAAGGAGAATTTCAAAGCAGAGCAGCTGCCTTATTAATCAAGGTATAAACTGCTCTATTAACTTTAGTTTCAAATTACTTTATCGCATACCACAGGCTGATCTATAATATTTATATTCTATTGTGTCTGTGTTTTTTTTAACAATGGCACATAACAATGAATGAATTGAATGTTGATGTATTTCTTGCAGACTGCTGCTGACTGAAAAGATGGGAGGGCTCTGTAGAGATGAAACCATTGAAGGCCTGCGATTCTTTCCTAATCTTTTTCTTACACAGACATAGTACAGTTATTTCCTCATATTTTTATTTTTATTTTTTTTTAAATTTTTGGCTTTGTTTTAATATCAATAGAACGTGCGTCAATTCACTGCTGAGGTTAAAAAAAAACTACATTTTTTACACATTTTTTACATTGAGGAGTCACATGACAAACTTAAAGAACGTTAACCCATTTATTTACAAAGATCAGCTGCCATGTTTTCTTTTTTTTAAAATATATTTCTGTGGCATAAATTCTGTTGTAGGGTTAACAGCAGGTCACTGGAGATCTTTTTTTATATAAATGTTCACATTGGAGAATAAAACATTTATTGCAGATCACGGAGGTTGAATTTATGCATATCATAAAACAATTAATACATAACCAGAAATTGTATATATCAATGAAACAAAGACACCAGAAGATGACACGACTGTTGACTCACTGTAATCATTTTGAAAAGTATTATAGACTTCAAAGACATGACTGCAGTCTTAAAAAACAGCAACTTGGCCAGCCCAGTTACAAAATAGATTCCAAGAAATCATAACATACAAAAATGTGGCAGTTAACCTGTTTAGCTTGATAAATGTTCTGCCTTGAATTAACTGTTTCAAATGACCTATTACATGTATTTTGTAAAAGAACTTTTGACCTAAATTTGTTAGTCTTATTAGTGCACTCAAAACTTGCAGTTTAATTGTAATTTAAATTTGATTCTTGTAAAAATATAAGTGGAGTATTATCATGTTGCTGAATTTTTTTCAAACAATATTTTAATTTTGTGAAATCTCTACGTCTTTACTTACCTATATGACTTTAAACATAGCAGTCAACATATGATTGTTATGTCTGATTCACTGATTTCATGCTTGATTGATTCCCTTTGGGTTTGGGATGGAAAGGTTGGGGGGGGGTGGAGTTACATGGACAGAGCAAGTCTACCTGACATTTAACACTTTGAAATAAACACAATATTTAAACATACATTTATTTGATTATTCCTTGCTAGAACTTTTGAAATGACCATAACTGAAAAAATGTGTTTATATTTAAAATTATTAGAATAAATAGTCAAGTATTTTTTGATGATTGTGCTAAAAATTAAATGTTACTACAATTTACAAAAATATATTATTGTTTAGATTTAATATTAAAAGTTAGTGTATGTTTTTAGACTTTTGGTCATATCTAGGTCTGAATGAGATGGCTGTCGTAATAATTTTCTAACAATGAAAAAGAGAACATTTTCCTATCATGGCTCATGGATTAACTAAAACTTTGGCTCAGTATTTAAAGCAGATTTATGTTTTAGCTGCCTAACTCTAGTAGATTTATAATTTTAAGGATATTTTTCTGAACATTTTAAAAGAAGAATCCAAAATACGTTGCCCTCATAACAGCCACAAAATTGATACATATTTATTTTAAAGTCATCATCAGTGGCACTACAGCCCATGTAGGGCCCCGGCCTGCTCCACCACATGTGTTGAGAGCAGGTTCTCTGCTTTTCTGGTCAGGGTCCAAGTCTCACTAGCGTATGTTACTACTGGTCTTACGATCCTTGTGTATTTTGTCTTCTTTGTTCCCCTCGAGAGGTTTTTCTTACCAGTAGCTTTTGTAAGCTGAAGTTGGAACGGTTGCCTGCTGTTAGCATTTCTTTCACCCCGATATCTCATTGTATTCGTTTATAGTTGCCCCTAGATATTTTAATGTGGCCACTCTCAAATTTGTGGTTGTTTATATTGATGTTATCATCGGCATGGGAGTTTCTTGACATTATCATATATTTGGTTTTTGTTCATTTATTTCAAGACCAGCTTTGACTGGGGCATTTCAAGTTCCCTGAAAGCTTTAATTATGTCTTTACGGTTCCTACTCAGTAACGCCATATTGTCTGCATGTGCCAGGTACTGTAGTGGTTGGCTATATAATTTAAGGTTCCTGATGGTCTTTGTAATGTATTATCTCTATGGAAGTAGTTTGTTATGGTTGATCTGTAGCTAAGGGGCCGTCCATAAATGACGTCACGCGATTTTGACCGATTTTCTACCCCCTCCCCCCATCGTCACACTCACAAAAACGTAGACCCCCCTTCCAATATGACGTCACAAAGCGCTGACAGCCCCCCCCCCTAAAAGCAGTATTATCTATTTGAAAATGAGCATGTTTCAAATCATTTTTTTGTCATTTATGTATGTATTTAGTGTTAGACTGCACTCTAACATCGTAACACGTAGACCAGCCAGCCGAATATTTTTTACATTTCGGTTGGCTGACATAATTTTTTTGGATTAGCCGGATTTTTCCGTAAATTGACATTTGCGGCTGATTACGAAATATTCGGCTGAGGCCTGGCCAATAATGAAGTAATAAAACTTCAGCAATAAAACACTTTTAAAATACTTCAGAAAAAGTTCTTATCATTTTTAACAATAGGAAAAAAAATTATATGCTGACCTACTAATACAGTGCATAAATGCATTCCACTCATTCAGTTTCTGTCACTCAATACCTGATAACTGATATGCACTTAGAATATCAGTTTATAATTGTCATGAATAAAACAAACGTGACGTAGTTTATCAGCTGTTAGGCTAATCGCGGCACATATTTTCCGGCGGATTTTTGGCGGACGAAAATTCGGCGTCGTCGACTGAGGAGTTTAGTAACACATGTAAAACGTCATTAAAAATTTTTAAGCAATCAAATATTTGAGTGGAACTTTCTTTAAAGTTGCGCGTTTTGATGTGACGTCACATTTATTAAAAAAACCCTCCCCCTCGTCACACTTCTTCACAAATGGTCAACCCCCTCCCCCCCTTTAGGTGCGTGACGTCATTTACGGACGGTCCCTAACGTTTTTGCTTTTAAAACTTTTTCTAGCAGCATGTTCATCTTAAAGGCGTTTCTTTATTCAATTTAATGCCAGCGATTGGTAAAGGGCAGTCTCAGATCATGACAGGAAGAGAAACAGCTGCAATTAAAATCTGAGTAAATGAAAGCAATGCCTATTAGTATTAGTGTTAGCTCATAATATCACAATATTTTCCTGGAGTGTAGCCCCATTGCGACAAGGCACACAACCAATGAGACAACACAAGGGAAACAACACATCATTGTAGAAGAGAAAGGTAGACAAACCCCGCAACAACAATTAACATCACACTTCCCGTCCCCATTTGGTCCCAACAATTTTTTTTTAAAAGAGATATTGGACTCATCAATTTAAGTCAAAGACATGCAAACAAGCTTTACTGAAGTTATAGGGGACGCGGTGGTCGAGTGGCAGCGCGCTCGACTGGATTACCGATGGTCACGGGTTCGAATCCATGTGAAGGCAAGGATTTGTTTCCTGAGTCACCCAGCTCCGAATGGGTACCTAACAATGGTTAGGCGGCTGGGTAATGCGTGGAACCCACAAAGCCGTGGCCTGTGAACGCTGCCATCACTTGCCAACAGATCATCTGTCATGGTCTGTGGACGCAATTATCTTCTGCATAGAAGGAGCGTCTGTATAGATAAGATAAGGTAAGATAGCAACGCCAATAAGCTGAGTAAATTATACCTGCGTTTTCAGCATTTTCTAAATTCTAATAAATTATAACGTGTATTAACCGGTATGTTACAGATTTTATAATTTTTAAAAACTCTGCCATAATTTACAGAAGCCTCGTGTTTTTCTTTAACTTTAATCATATTTTAATTATTTTTTTAGGAAGATATTTTGAGATAAAATTAACACAAAGCACCAAGTAGTTTCAAATTTCTTTTTTTGGACATCCGGTACAGTCGCACCGACCAGACAATCGTCAGTGACCGGACGTTGTAAATGACATTTAAGCCGCGTTGCGTAATCTGACACATTTCGCTTTTAACTTAAAACTTGTGCTATAAATAAAAGGCTTCTTTCCATTAGGTATGGAAGGAGTGGGACTTGTTTTTAAATAAATTAATGGTTGACCCAATGAATTTACAGCTCTTCTGGGTGAAAAACAATATATATTCTCCTTATAAAATTGACGGAAACGCCACGACCTTTACTCGGTTCACGGTAATGTCAAGGTCAGGAACTATGCTTGAACGTTGATCCAACTCATTTTTTACAAATTGATTTACGTAATTAAATTTTATGAAGTTTAATATGTTAAAAATCTAAATCCTTTAGATGTAGGAAGTTTTAGATTATTTTAAACTAGTTTGTGCTGCGGCGCCCCCTTGTAGGCGCCCAATTTTTTTCAAAAGCCTAACTAACTTGTCCTTGTATGATAAATACGTAATATTAAACTTTCTTAAATGTACACAAAGTATTTTATAATAGGGTTTGTTTGTTTGTTTTTTTTTGTTGTTTTTTTTTGGTCAAAAGCCCAAGTAACTTATCCTTGTATAATAAATACGAAATATTCCTGAAATGTACACAAAGTATGTATATAATATTTTTTACAGTGCTAATCACCACACGATCAAGTAATGTTAGAAAGCAGCGCACCAAATTACTGCACCAAAAAAATAACTCTTTAAGTCAGTCAGCACTGTTAACAACACAAATGTTGACGTCATAGGTTCGTGCGTTGTTTGGTTAATGTTAATCTGGAAACCAAAAGGATTATGATTTTCAAGTCTATATTTTCCTTTAGCGTTAGGCCACAGTGAGTGAGTCAGTCATGCATAATTGAGCGTAAATATATATATATATGATTATTTGTGTTTAAATTATACTTTTTTATTTTAATCCAAGAATCGAAGTTTACATTCTTCTTTTAAATTTACCAAATTAAGAGTCTGACTTTAATTATTCAAGATAATTTGCAACAGAGATTTTACTGCGACACCTGAATCATTGTCTATTCCTGCTACAAAAGCTTCAAACTTTGCCGCTCAAAGTCTATTTCTGCTCATCAAAGTCTATTTCTGCTCATCAAAGTCTATTTCTGCTCATCAAAGTCTATTTCTGCTCATCAAAGTCTATTTCTGCTCATCAAAGTCTATTTCTGCTCATCAAAGTCTATTTCTGCTCATCAAAGTCTATTTCTGCTCATCAAAGTCTATTTCTGCTCATCAAAGTCTATTTCTGCTCATCAAAGTCTATTTCTGCTCATCAAAGTCTATTTCTGCTCATCAAAGTCTATTTCTGCTCATCAAAGTCTATTTCTGCTCATCAAAGTCTATTTCTGCTCATCAAAGTCTAGTCCTGTCACATCAGCGTCATTGTTTATTTCTGCTTAATTGGCGCTTGCATCTAATCAGAGGCAGTGGCTAACAACGGCTTGGCATTGGGGCAGTTGCCAAGGGTCCCGGCCTGCGGCAGTTCAAAAGGGCGCAGCTAAATCTCTAATTATTATTTTAATTTTATTTTAAAAAGAGCGCCAAAAAAATAAATTAGCCAAGGGCATCAAAAAACCCAGCTACGCCTCTGATCAGAGGCGTCACTAGGGTTGGTGTCACCCGGGATGGTAGCTCATGGTGTCACCCCCTCATGACTTAACCCATAGACCTTCTTCGAGTCTCCCAGTGCCAAATATCGGGAACATACAGAATTTTACATTTGGGCTCCGCAACCCCTAGCGACGCCACTGCATCTAATTCTGCTACATCAGTGAATTGTTCATTTCTTTTATAAGTTATATTAGAGCTTTTATTTATGCTTTATCAGCAGATTTCTCTTTTATTTTTACCAACATATTTATATACGTGTCTCTTACTATCTCTGAAGCCTATTTGTCGTGCTTACAGCGATGCGTTAATTCAATTTTTTCCCGTCTTTTTTCATATTTCACTGCAAACATAAAATAAACTCAAAGAGGCCGTCCATAAATGACGTCACGCACCAAGGGAAAAAAGGGGGGGGTGAGTGGGTGGGTGAGTGAGTGGGTGGGTGAGTGGGTCACACATGTGACGAATGAGAGGGGGTAACGGGTATTTAAGAACTTTGACGTCACATTAAAAACGCGGAAACTTAAATAAAAGTTACAAATAGAATCCATGGAAGAAATTGACGGATTCCTACTCAATTTTTCCGCAAAATAAATATGTCAAGACTCGTCATGACATGAATTATATCTACCGTACTTAGCCACCCAGAAGGTTCGAGACTGCAACTCACGGGACTTGAGTCCTGGGTTTTATTATACCACTCTCATACATCATCGAATAGCCTACGTGACGTAATTGTGTATCAGGCGCAGCTTTGAGAGTTCATCCCTTACACTGATGTCAAGTCAAAAGGTACACAAAAATCTACTGAGGTATAATATTACCAAAAACGCAGCTGAAATATTGAGTTCCGATCTGGGATACGACAAATGAATGAAAGTCTTGACAGACGCAGACTTCAGACAATGAGGACATAACTCTTGTTTTATTTTCTTTTAAGACCCAGGCCCATGCCCACCGGATGTCGCCTCGAAGACTGAGCACTGAGCACTAAGAGAAACCTCAAGCTACTTCTTTACATAACCCGCAACTAACTTAAACTTCAACAAAGATGGCGATTATGGTGTTCTGTGAATTCATCTGTTTCGAATCGACCCCCACCCCTTTTAAAAAAAAATTATCAAACTTATTAAGAATAACAATAGCTAATTTATTTTTTTTAAGAAACCCTGTTACTTTTTTTTTAATTTATAGGAAATAGTCTAACGAATATTTTTATTCCTGAATATAAACCAGGCAGGGACGGATTTAGATTTGATGAGGCCCTAAGCTATTTCAGATATGGGAACCATTGATAAGTCCAAGTATTCTATGTCAGTGCCAAATATAATGTTCGGACACCTACGGGGTTAAACTGAAATATAATTAACAAGTGTGGAGATAGTAAAATGATCTTTTACTTTAAATCATTTTAATTTATAACAAATTTTAAAATGCAAACTCTGGTAAAAAGGAGACAAATATTTTTTTTAACGCAAAATGTACGTATGCTTGTTATTAAATCACTTGAAAAATGTTACAAGGATGTAGGAATTATATTAAACTAAAAAAAATTCTTTCTTGCTTTTGACAGAGCAAAGTCACTGGTGACATCATCAAATGCTGAACTACATAGTTTTTCACTTTCTAAGCACAAGAGACTGGGGGGAAATGTTTATTTTGAGGCATTGTTGTTATAAATTCATTGTTTGTCCTCATCCCTATGCCAGGGATCGGCAACCTGCGGCTTGCGAGCCGCATGCGGCTCTTTCGATGTCAAGTTGCGTCTCTCTAGTTCTATGCGCAAATATTTATAATTATATCATTTTGTTGTCAAAACTCATGTTAGTGGCTCTTTAAAAAAACTGAGAACTTTTTAAAATTGTAACTTTTGGCTCTTCAGTCTCAATAGGTTGCTGACCCCTGACCTATACAGATCCTGGTGTGTCAGACCACTGACCTATACAGATACTGGTGTGTCAGACCACTGACCTATACAGATCCTGGTGTGTCAGACCCTTGACCTATACAGATCCTGGTGTGTCAGACCCCTGACCTATACAGATCCTGGTGTGTCAGACCCCTGACCTATACAGATCCTGGTGTGTCAGACCCCTGACCTATACAGATCCTGGTGTGTCAGACCCTTGACCTATACAGATCCTGGTGTGTCAGACCACTGACCTATACAGATCTTGGTGTGTCAGACCCCTGACCTATACAGATCCTGGTGTGTCAGACCCCTGACCTATACAGATCCTGGTGTGTCAGACCCCTGACCTATACAGATCCTGGTGTGTCAGACCCCTGACCTATACAGATCTTGGTGTGTCAGACCCCTGACCTATACAGATCCTGGTGTGTCAGACCCTTGACCTATACAGATCCTGGTGTGTCAGACCACTGACCTATAAAGATCCTGGTGTGTCAGACCCCTGACCTATACAGATCCTGGTGTGTCAGACCCCTGACCTATACAGATCCTGGTGTGTCAGACCCCTGACCTATACAGATCCTGGTGTGTCAGACCCCTGACCTATACAGATCCTGGTGTGTCAGACCCCTGACCTATACAGATCCTGGTGTGTCAGACCCCTGACCTATACAGATCCTGGTGTGTCAGACCCCTGACCTATACAGATCCTGGTGTGTCAGACCCCTGACCTATACAGATCCTGGTGTGTCAGACCCCTGACCTATACAGATCCTGGTGTGTCAGACCCCTGACCTATACAGATCCTGGTGTGTCAGACCCCTGACCTATACAGATCCTGGTGTGTCAGACCCCTGACCTATACAGATCCTGGTGTGTCAGACCCCTGACCTATACAGATCCTGGTGTGTCAGACCCCTGACCTATACAGATCCTGGTGTGTCAGACCCCTGACCTATACAGATCCTGGTGTGTCAGACCCCTGACCTATACAGATCCTGGTGTGTCAGACCCCTGACCTATACAGATCCTGGTGTGTCAGACCATCATGTTCCGCTGAACCATGGGCTTGACTACGTCTATAATATTGATGGAAATGATTGACTCTTCCTACAAGATTCATGTCCACATTTTCAGGACATGTTTGGCATAAAGCACTAACTCCTTCACAAATTTCTTATGAGGCTCTCTGTGCCAGACTTGACTCAAGTGAATCCATCATAGGTCTAAATTTTTTGGTTCTGAACTTTTCTCTTGGCTCAAGGTTCTCTAAAACATCATCTTCCTCTATATGCCCTCTTCTATGTCTTATTTTCTTGTAATGAACATCAGGCAATTTTTCATTTGCTGTTTCTTCAAAACGATCAAACATATCCCTGGAACATTTATCAAAATCTGAAAGTGAAGCATACAATTTCCTACATATATCGAGACTACTTATGAGGTCTTACAGTGATTAGGCTTGTGAAATTCATTCAGCAAGTAACTCTACAAATTTAACATTAACATAAATTCAAACTTTTACATTTATTCAAAATGTTCAAGTTCATGCCTTGATTTCTTGTTTTGCCTTTCTCTGTAGTATTATTATGCAGCTGATGCAATGCAGAAATTATTCCATGATAAATATTACAATTGTGGCCATTGAAAGTGCTTCCCCTCTAATCTTTTACTTTGGAACTTTTGATTTATCTTTAAAGAATGGCAGTAGTGCTACCCATCTTTGTATAGATGATGAAAACAAATTAAACAATATAATTTGCAATGTCTGTCCGTGATGCTACTAATTTTAGAAAGCAGGGAAAACCAAATTACTGCACCAATGCATCAAAAGGTGTGCAAATTAAATATGCGCTGTAAAAAAATATTATACGACGTCATTGTTTTCGCTCATATTTTAATTTTGGAAAAGGGATCAATGTAAAAAGAGGATTTGATGATGGTTAATTATAAAATAATAAAAAACAAAGGGGGCGCCTTAGGCGCCCTACAACCCCTATTATAAAATACTTTGTGTAAATTTCAGAAAGTTTAATATTTCGTATTTATCAAACAAGGACAAGTTAGTTGGGCTTTTGAAAAGGTCGGCGCCGTAGGCGCCCTAAAAAAGTGCATTTTTTATAAAATAAATAGATTTCATCTTAAAACTTCCGTCATTTTTGACGGGTGATACGCTAGTTATATATATTTCTTGAACAATTTCATTTTTTTAAAACTGCATCTAGACAACAACAACTGCATCTAGACAACAACAACTGCATCTAGACAACAACAACTGCATCTAGACAACAACAATTGCATCTAGACAACAACAACTGCATCTAGACAACAACAACTACATCTAGACAACAACAACTGCATCTAGACAACAACAACTGCATCTAGACAACAACAATTACATCTAGACAACAACAACTGCATCTAGACAACAACAACTGCATCTAGACAACAACAATTGCATCTAGACAACAACAACTGCATCTAGACAACAACAACTACATCTAGACAGCAACAACTGCATCTAGACAACAACAACTGCATCTAGACAACAACAACTGCTGCTCTGCCGACAAGATTCGGAGAATTACCAGCACATGAATATACACAGCATTTTTGTTAATCTTCAATATTATTTCTTGCATATTGCGTATTTGCCAGACATATTGGAAGCATTTTATTATTACAGGCCTCAACTCTTACTAAAATCTATTTTCCATTTGTAAGGTGGTTGTGCACCATCTTAGCATTACTTTCCACTGTGTGGCTAACCATCTCTAGAAAAGTTAGAAAACTTTTGATAGGTTGGCCATTATCTGGTGATACATGCCTGACAATAACAGTCAGCTGATCAATGGGACCAACATACCTGACAATAACAGTCAGCTGATCAATGGGACCAACATACCTGACAATAACAGTCAGCTGATCAATGGGACCAACATACCTGACAATAACAGTCAGGTGATCAATGGGACCAACATACCTGACAATAACAGTCAGGTGATCAATGGGACCAACATACCTGACAATAACAGTCAGCTGATCAATGGGAATATACAGATAAACTGAAGTATTCCGCAGTTTTTAAATCATTCAAGATTGTTTCTCTTAATTTATGTTCCATAATTTGTAACAGAAAGATGAGACATGACACCTGACCCTTGGCTTTCTATAAGAAAATGATCAAATTTTGATATAAGTTAGAGTAATCCAGGGAAATTGCCTTTGTGAGTTTCGTATCTTCTCTGAAAGGTAAACCACGCTCTGCCATACTAATTATGACTGCCACAACTCCTTCAACTGCCGCTTCTTATTATCTGTTCTGATGGGCCTATTTAGCAGTCAATTTTTGAGCCCCGTATGCTAAATATGTTACCGAAGCTGTTCTATGTTCTATGTTCTATGGTCGCAATAATCTCGTAGAACGAAACAATCCTATATATAGAAGGTGCATCTGTAGCATGAAAGATAAGATAAGATAAGTTATGGTGTACAGAGTTTTTAAAGACTTTGAACTAAATAGATGCGCCAATCACAAAATATTTAAGTGTATATGACAATTACTCACTCAAACAATATATGGGGGGCCCCCAAAGAAAGTAAGGGCCCTTAGCTAGAGCCTGTGTAGTTTATTGGTAAATCCAGCACTTGTGGCCAGGGTTTAACTCAGACTCAGATAAAAACAAAATAGCTTCAGAGCTAATAACGTATTTATTTATTTTATATTTTTTCTTAGGGTGGAAAGTGTCACAGTCTGAACTTGACATCCTATATTTTAAAAAGTAATTTGTATGCAGAGAAATCTTAGCAACCTTCACCATTAACCCCTTCTTCCCCCATCTTCTTATCCCATCTCCAAAACAAGTCCCGCCAGTCTCGCACCACGTTCCATGTTTTACGTAATTTATAGACTCAAAAAGATGCTGAGAGACATAAGACGATGACCTTGGCAGAATGAGGGGAGGGGGGGGGGAATTACACGACACCGTGTTTGTAAGAAGTCTGCGGGTTGAAAAAAAAATCTGTCAATTTTTTTTTCAGTTAGCGAGTGAAGAAAATAAAAAAGAATTTTATACTAGCTGACATAGCATGAGTGTAGAAATACAGCGACTTTGTATTGTTCTTGTATTATACAAATCTGACGTGTACACTGTTCACATTTTCCCAGCATGGTCAATAAATTAAATCTTTTAAATGATTCTAGGCTCTTTATAAGTGTAAGTATATTAATATCGTTGTATGCTCTGTCATAAACAAACATGCTATGACAATATATCTTTGTGCGCCTCTGTCATAATCCTACATGCATGCTATGAGAATATATCTTTGTGCGCCTCTGTCATAATCCTACATGCTATGACAATTGTGGCGAGAAAGATGAGAATCTATGTTTGGCAAGTTTGTCTAGGGGTGTAATGTTTAAATATCACCCTTCCGCTCACAACGTATAACTTTAGTGACCTCTTGCAATCGACAATCAACAGACCAAAGTGGAGTAAAGTGTAACAATAAAATTTATTCTACAATTATATACAACATCGGAAACTAGTTACGCATGGGGTGGTTATACTATAAATCAATTGTCTCCTATTGGCCTAGCTTTATCATCATAAGAACTATGCCACTTGACCCAATGTTTATGGTGTTGTCGCGCCCCGCTCCGTGTGGCGGTTGGTTCTGCACGCTCCCCTAGTAAGTGTGTGCTGATCTCTGCAGCTGTGTGCGATGAAGCGTTCCGCTCGGTAGTTCTTCCCTACACAAGGCTCCGTCCGTGCTGACGTGTGTAGTTGGTTCTGCAGGTTCCCTCTAGCTGGATCGTTCGGTTCTTTGGGCTCGGTAGGCTGCTTCACCTATGGCCCAGGTGACTTCGGTGATCACGCAAGTGTGAATAACCGGCTTCTGTACGTGTAGTGTGTGTACACGTACGGGCTTCAACATACGTGGTGTGAGTCTGTCGGCGTCAGTTTTACGTTAGACGTAATAACTGGTAAATGCTGAGTTGTCCTCCTCAGGGTCTTGTCGATAGGTGCAGGGATGAGGTAGGGTGTTGGATCCAAGTCGCCTGGGACAGCGGTGGGTCCGGCTCTTGGTCCTAAGTATTAACGACACTTCTTTCTGGGCGGGACTGCCGTCAGGAGTTCGCGATGTCTCCCAGTACTAGCGGGTGCCCAGAAGCCAGACTAAAAATAGAAAAACATACATGGGTAGTTTCTCCACTCTGTCTGTTTAATCTACCCTTTTGGCCACCGAGTCTTTAGAGCAAGGTGCCAAAAGGGGATCAAAATACATTCACATAAAACAAATTATTAGCTAATACATTACATAATGTGAGATTGAAATTAAGATCTCATTTCTACCACCACGGGTGCAGATCTATCTGATTACACCTCGTAAGGGGATTGAGGTACACAATATAATAATGTTATTTATTACACGCAAATATAACGTGGTCCATCTATATGATGGAGCGCGTGTAATCATATTTAGTTAAGAAATAAATGTGGGACATTCAAATATCGCACGTGGCCCCGTGCGGCGATCATGAGGTTAACATATTCCGATAATTTCAACACGGCATTATACAATGGTTAATAATTGGATAATGGCAGGAAATATATACATAAATACGAGGGAAACAAAGCTAGAGCTCAACTTACATGGATTCTGGTCAGTAAAGTAATGTCGGCTCTTCCACTACAAGAATGGATGCAGATATAGTTGTATGAAATATGGTCACACTGGCACTACACTCTGCTGACGTCTTGGGTGGAAAAGAGACTGATTGCTGGGTTGCGTCGGCCTTTATACCGGGTGGGTAATATATTCACTTCTTTTCTGATTGGCTTTTTCTTGTCGTAGCGCGGTTAGGCAACCTTGACCTGTCATGTGATCCCGATGCATACATAATTGGCTCTGATTGCCCCATAGAGACGTTTTTGGGTCAGGCAATAGTGAGTTCCCCTTAGATTGACCCGGTCACTGTGCTGCAGGTGACCTGTCTCCATAAATCTCACCACAGCAATATATCTTTGTGCGCCTGCTCATAAGCTAACATGCGAGGACGATGAAGTAATTCTCTTCATTGCGTGTTAATAAGCCGCCCCCCAGTAAGATGCAGACATACATTGGTATTAATGAGAAAGACAGAGAGACGGCTGGAGTGATGCCCCTTGTACCTTTATATTTATACTTTCTATTAGAGACGGCTGGAGTGATGCCCCTTGTACCTTTATATTTATACTTTCTATTAGAGACGGCTGGAGTGATGCCCCTTGTACCTTTATATTTATACTTTCTATTAGAGACGGCTGGAGTGATGCCCCTTGTACCTTTATATTTATACTTTCTATTAGAGACGGCTGGAGTGATGCCCCTTGTACCTTTATATTTATACTTTCTATTAGAGACGGCTGGAGTGATGCCCCTTGTACCTTTATATTTATACTTTCTATTAGAGACGGCTGGAGTGATGCCCCTTGTACCTTTATATTTATACTTTCTATTAGAGACGGCTGGAGTGATGCCCCTTGTACCTTTATATTTATACTTTCTATTAGAGACGGCTGGAGTGATGCCCCTTGTACCTTTATATTTATACTTTCTATTAGAGACGGCTGGAGTGATGCCCCTTGTACCTTTATATTTATACTTTCTATTAGAGACGGCTGGAGTGATGCCCCTTGTACCTTTATATTTATACTTTCTATTAGAGACGGCTGGAGTGATGCCCCTTGTACCTTTATATTTATACTTTCTATTAGAGACGGCTGGAGTGATGCCCCTTGTACCTTTATATTTATACTTTCTATTAGAGACGGCTGGAGTGATGCCCCTTGTACCTTTATATTTATACTTTCTATTAGAGACGGCTGGAGTGATGCCCCTTGTACCTTTATATTTATACTTTCTATTAGAGACGGCTGGAGTGATGCCCCTTGTACCTTTATATTTATACTTTCTATTAGAGACGGCTGGAGTGATGCCCCTTGTACCTTTATATTTATACTTTCTATTAGAGACGGCTGGAGTGATGCCCCTTGTACCTTTATATTTATACTTTCTATTAGAGACGGCTGGAGTGATGCCCCTTGTACCTTTATATTTATACTTTCTATTAGAGACGGCTGGAGTGATGCCCCTTGTACCTTTATATTTATACTTTCTATTAGAGACGGCTGGAGTGATGCCCCTTGTACCTTTATATTTATACTTTCTATTAGAGACGGCTGGAGTGATGCCCCTTGTACCTTTATATTTATACTTTCTATTAGAGACGGCTGGAGTGATGCCCCTTGTACCTTTATATTTATACTTTCTATTAGAGACGGCTGGAGTGATGCCCCTTGTACCTTTATATTTATACTTTCTATTAGAGACGGCTGGAGTGATGCCCCTTGTACCTTTATATTTATACTTTCTATTAGAGACGGCTGGAGTGATGCCCCTTGTACCTTTATATTTATACTTTCTATTAGAGACGGCTGGAGTGATGCCCCTTGTACCTTTATATTTATACTTTCTATTAGAGACGGCTGGAGTGATGCCCCTTGTACCTTTATATTTATACTTTCTATTAGAGACGGCTGGAGTGATGCCCCTTGTACCTTTATATTTATACTTTCTATTAGAGACGGCTGGAGTGATGCCCCTTGTACCTTTATATTTATACTTTCTATTAGAGACGGCTGGAGTGATGCCCCTTGTACCTTTATATTTATACTTTCTATTAGAGACGGCTGGAGTGATGCCCCTTGTACCTTTATATTTATACTTTCTATTAGAGACGGCTGGAGTGATGCCCCTTGTACCTTTATATTTATACTTTCTATTAGAGACGGCTGGAGTGATGCCCCTTGTACCTTTATATTTATACTTTCTATTAGAGACGGCTGGAGTGATGCCCCTTGTACCTTTATATTTATACTTTCTATTAGAGACGGCTGGAGTGATGCCCCTTGTACCTTTATATTTATACTTTCTATTAGAGACGGCTGGAGTGATGCCCCTTGTACCTTTATATTTATACTTTCTATTAGAGACGGCTGGAGTGATGCCCCTTGTACCTTTATATTTATACTTTCTATTAGAGACGGCTGGAGTGATGCCCCTTGTACCTTTATATTTATACTTTCTATTTACGTTTTATGAACTGCATCTCATTTTGATGTGAAATTTTATTAACTAAATGACTGGGTTATTCCATTTTGGTAGTTGAAGACGTGAATTCAACGCTATTTTAGAAGTTCGATTTCGGTCTTTTGGCTATTTTCGGATTCGTTCGACAAATCTGCTCGTTTCGGTTGTCAGCGATGGTTTAGTTCGGTTCGATTTTGGACGTCAGTGTAGTCCAAATTTGATGTTCGGTTCAATTTCTGTTCAATTCCCATTTCCATATGAAAGGTAAGTAAGACGCGCCTCATGTATGCGTATGTATTTTTGTGGAAGTTACGTTCCCTCTAAGGTTTGTTGGTCCGTGTGCAAAGACCAAAAAACTAGTATTATGCAAAGTTGCACATCATCCGGCACAGTGTTGTTAACCCAAGGTGCCAACTTTTCCCAGGCAGGACTAAAAAAAATTCCCAGATTAGACTAAAAATTCACACATGCATTAAATCCTGTTGGCAAAGCGCGGAAAAACCTAGCCACACGTTAAAAAAACAAAAAAAACAACTAGATCCGAAATATAAAAAAACCTAGACACGCTTTGAAAATGAGCATGTTTAAAAACTAAAAACATTTTATTTTATTGTCATTCAAGTGTGTATTTAATTTTAAAAATTTGTCAATCTCAAATATTCCCATATTTAAGGCCAAATCCTCAGAAATTCCCAAATTCTTATTTCTATAAATTTGGCTCAAAAATTCCCACGATTTGGGAAATTTGCCAGGAGTTAACAACACTGATTCGGCACCGGTCCGCGACCGTTAACAACACTGATTCGGCACCAGTCCGCGACCGTTAACAACACTGACCCGGCACCGGTCCGCGACCGTTAACAACACTGACCCGGCACCGGTCCGCGACCGTTAACAACACTGACCCGGCACCGGTCCGCGACCGTTAACAACACTGACCCGGCACCGGTCCGCGACCGTTAACAACACTGACCCGGCACCGGTCCGCGACCGTTAACAACACTGACCCGGCACCGGTCCGCGACCACCTCTTTGAGTAGCACTGCATTAGGGTAGACAACTTGCTCTACTTTTTGTAATTTAACAAAATGGATACGCTCGAGTACAAGATGTAAGCATGTCGTTACATGTACTGTCTTACTAATTGCCGTGTAAATGATAAAACATAAGACTATCTTACTGTGCAGCACCGGTCCCCATCACGTATTAGCACCGGTCCCCATCACGTATTAGCACCGGTCCCCATCACGTACTTATTAGCACCGGTCCCCATCACCTATAAAGCATATAATGTTCAGCACTGGTCCCTATGTATTATAGCATCTAATGTCCAGCACTGTTCCCCATCACATATTGTATCATCTAATGTCCAGCACTGGTCTCTATCACGTATAATGATATTAGTATAATATCATCTAATGTTTATTTAACAATGATGTTAAGGAGAGTCAGATTGTATCTAAATCGGGAAATTATATTATCATATTATTATGAGCTTGAAACTTGAATCTGTTCCGTGACATTGAGTCACAATTTCCACCATTTTAGTTTTGAGTTTGTAAAGAAAAGTACACATTCTAATGGACTGATTGAATTAATGGGAGATAATTCAAACGTATTTGTCAAAAGTTACAATTAAATGTCAATCTCGCTATATAATATAATGATAGAATTGAGAGAGACTAAAACAGATTGGAGGGGGGGTGAGGTAGATCAAATAGAAATTACTGCTGAAGAGTAGTCTGGATCAATGCCCCTCTAAATATACCAAGAAGTTTATCTGTCTGTGCGGAAGCGCACTCTGCGCACCCTCTGCGCCCAACCCACTTCATACGCCCATGTTTGTTGGGGCATTTGACAGTAACAACTAACTTAATTTCAAATGAACTAGAATATAAATGATACATTTAGAATTTATACTAAACAGCATTATTTTATTATTTATTTAATCAAAAGATGTTGCTAAAGTTTTAGGAACACTGACAGCAGCACTCCCGACATTACACTTGGAAAAAAATGTTTTGTTTTTTAGAAAATCCTTTTAAAGAAGTTTATTTGCTAGAAATCAGCCATTTCCCGCCGTGAAAGCCAGATAGGCGTGCAGACAATTTCTGATTATGTAACGCTGTGAATGTAGGCCACTTTATTTTTAACTCTTATATAAGCGACCTACATAATCAGCTGTTGTATAACAGCAAATTGTTTTTTTTACACTCTTTCTCGATCTATCTTTTTTCTTTATTGAAGAAAGCATGTGTTTGTTTCGACCTTTGAATTTGAAACAGCTGACTCCATCATCCATTGTAATCATTGTTATTGTTGACATTGACATATAAACAGACATTCATACAAGTACATTATCATTAGTCTAGTCTAGTAGTAATATGTACAAGGCAACATCACAACAAATTATTTAAATAAAATTTGTTTTTAAACTTTTATGGTGTTTTTTTATAATTATTATTGATATTGTCAACTGCATCATACTTTTTATATTTTTTGTTTAAAGCTGCGTTTATATAATTATATTTTTTTTTCTGCAAGGGCAAGTGTATGTAGACTCACATTGAATTGCCATGACAACAAAAGAAGTCTCCAATATATAAATAATGTATTTACTGTATTACCAATATAAATATAACTAATCCGATCGCCGATAGTCTGTTTCTGCCAAAACCGTCTATCTGCTGCTTTGTGTCAAGGTTAACGCTCAGTTTAGGTAAGACTCCTTGTGATGGAGTTTCAGTAACCTAGCAACAATAGACATTTTTAGTCCGTTCGTTTAATTTAATCTGGTTTGAGATTGATAATCCAGTAAAAAGTAAGGATCAACAAGATCAATATTGATATTTATGTTCCAGATTCCAAGAGTTGTTCGCCGCGAAATGACAGTTAAAATTATTAGGCCTGTATTGTACAAGTTGGAAATATCAGCGCACTGGACTGTCGTACCGATGGTCACGGGTTCGAATCCGTGTGAAGGCAAGGGTTTGTTCCCGGGCCTAGGGCGTCCCTGGGTCACCCCGCTCCGAATGGGTACCTAACACTACATGTAGTTAGGTGGCTGGGTAATGCGTGGAACCCACAAAGCCGTGGCCTGTGAGCGCTGCATCACTTGCCAAACAGATCATCTGTCATGGTCTGTGGACGCAACTATCTTCTGCATAGAAGGAGCGTCTGTATAGATAAGACAAAAGAAACATACTTGTGTAATATGTAAATTAAAGGATTTATTTAGAAATGTTAACTTTACTTGTTTAACTAAAATCAGAGGCATTTTTAAACGAGGAGACTCAGGAGATGCAGGAATGGGAGTGTGGATATCTCTCTCTCTCTCTCTCTCTCTCTCTCTCTCTCTCTCTCTCTCTCTCTCTCTCTCTCTCTCTCTCTCTCTCTCTCTCTCTCTCTCTCTTTCCCCTCTCTGTGCGTGTGTGAGAGAGAGAAATTAATTATTGAGTGATGAGATTCACTTTCTGTGGTTTATGTAGAAAGTTGATGGGTGTTTTGGTGATGGGATGGGGGTGTGGTGGAGAAAGTATCCCCTCCCACCGGCATCATGGTACCACGCATTATTATTTACAGAAAGTTCTAGCAAATTTTTCCACCAAGAAGATGTTGTTCACGTGTCGTTCGTGCCTGCAACAGCGATTAAAATGTGAGCTATGTGGATCAGATTAATCTGTGATCGAGTCTGAAATGAAAATATTCAGTATAGTAAATAGTCCAGCAGTGGCAAAACCGCGGCTTGATTGCGAGCCGCATACGGCTCTTTTGTGTTCACATTGCGGATAAGTGAACAAGTATTGAAATTAAAAATTTTCGTATTAAATTTATTATATCCAAAAATAGGTGAAAGTTTTTTTGTTTTTTTTTAAATCTCTACAGAAACAAAGGGTAGCATATAATTTGGGCGTGATTTAAACGTTGAAGGTCGCGATTGAATTCTGATTGGTTGGTGATGTATAGTATAATGGCCGACTTGTGCCCATTTTAGGTACAACCCAACCTACTGCTGTGAATATTTGTACTCCAAAATGAAGTTCATCAAATCAAAGCATCGAGCAGTAACTTATAACAAGCTTCTGACAGAACTTCTTCCCACCACAACTACCAGCTACTAACCAGAATTAAAGAAACTTGCTAGTTCAAAGGATTCTATGTAGAATCATAACACATATTGTTCAAAATACATATAATTTTAATCTATATGCAGTATTTTTTATTTTCTTAAATTTTACATATTGAAATATTTACTAATTGTGTAACTGTAACACAAACATTTTTTCAACATATATGGCTAGGGTGAAATCAATTGAAATGTTTTAATTCTAATTAAAAAGTATTGTTAATCTTTGAAGGAATTTTTTTATATTACGAGTGGCGTTATGACCCATAGTCATAGTCATAGCATAGTGCTTCAATGCGGCTCTCAACAATTTTAATTTTATTGTTAAAATGGCTCTCAGTTAAGGCCTGCTGCAGATCTGGTCAACCCTAGTATTGTATGTGAGCCAATCTGAGGTGAAAATAGAATCGTTGTGGAATCTCCACAATCATTCCTTGATAGGACTACGACGTATCACAAGGAAATCATGGGGGGGGGAGGTTGGGGGGGTCGAATATTAAAGGAAAGAAAACATAAACAAAAATATATGTATCATCATAGTCCAGTGGCCCAGTGGAGTAGCTAGGGGAGAGGGAGGGTACAAATTCGAAAGTCCCCTGGGCCCCCACTTAAGGGGGCCCCCAAAGGAGTGTACATTATCTCATGTCATGATGTCGAATGTCAAAATGCAGCAAGAGGCTAAGCCCCCACCGGCCTCCAAATCCCTAGCTACGCCCCTGTCATAGCCGCCTGTTTGCCTGAAATTAAAATAACTATAAGGCAATATCGGTTGAGATTACTTTTTTTAAAATTAACTTTTAGAACATTTTGAAAGATTTTTGGTCAAGTTAAAAACATGTATTATGATTATGATATTTTATTTTAATTTTTTTTTAAATTAATGTTACTATTTTACTCAATTTTATTTTTATTCTTGTGACTGTGAGTACTGTGACTCGTGGAAGAATATTCAATATGTAACAATATGTACAAAGTAACAAAGACAAAGTCATCCATTTTTTTCTAATTTAATGTATTTATATATTATTATTCATTTTTTATAACTACAAGTACAAGAGATGAGCTTACATTATGCGCCAACATTAAAAGTGCAAATAATGTTTATATTATTTTTTTTTAAATCCACTTTTTAAAAAAATATTAGCATGCAGCTGGATTTTAAAATTTAAACCAAAGTACAGTCGGTGCCGGTAATCAATTAAAAGTCTAAGAAGTCTATACTCTATACTATTCAATTCAGTCTTACTAGTCTTAGTTATGGTTTTAATGTTAACGTTAAGACGTTAAAAAAAACTAATCGATTTTCATATGGCCCAAGTCAATTTTCAATAACGTAAAAAAATAATTATAAAATGCAAAATAAATGTTACATTTACATGCAGCAGGAAAATACGTAAGTTTAAAAACAAAGTAAAAAGTAATATAAGAAAGTAGTCAAGTAGAAATAAATTAAAGGAATTTTGATTTTAAAATTCTACTTAGACTATAGTTCTATGGCATGCGGTTCTGTGGTGTAGTGGTTATCACGTCTGCTTTACACGCAGAAGGTCGCGAGTTCGAACCTCGCCAGAACCTCATTTTATTTTTAAAACCCTGATTGGTAATAAAAATTGTATTTAATTGTATTTATTTATACAATTATATTTTTTTAACGAAATAACATATATCGTGCAAACATTACGTATATTATTCACAAAATAGTCTACGGATTTCGGCTCCCTCTGGGCGCTATCAAGTCATTTAAATAAGCAGTCTAGTAGTCCATTTCTTTTGCCCAATAGCCAATAGTCTAATAGTCTATAGAATTAAATTGGCAAAAACCATGACGTCCAAAAATGAAAACTAGGGTCCCGTAAAACGTAAATTTACCCACATAATTATTATACTTTAAGGAAAAGATGCCGAGTTGAGTGCCTCATATAAAAAACATGCTGGGAATAGATGCCTAGTTGAGTGCCTCACATAACAACATGCTGGGAATAGATGCCTAGTTGAGTGCCTCACATAACAACATGCTGGGAATAGATGCCTAGTTGAGTGACTCACATAACAACATGCTGGGAACAGATGCCTAGTTGAGTGACTCACATAACAACATGCGGTGACGTCAAGGTTGTCTTATCGAACTCCTAAATTCTTTTCTCTCACGATTCAAAAAGTTCCTGCGATGTGGAGTCTTTGGAAAACAAGAGAATAAAATAAAGACGATCACAACCCAGAATACTGTACCCGTACCGGTCACATCGCGTCGTCCTTAGGGCCCACTAGGCAGAGGCGTCACTTAGGGGTGCGTGGGTTGCGGACCGCAACGGGTGACACCATCATTAGGGGTGAAACCAAAATGGAAAATTCTGTAGGACTACGTTCCCGTTATTTGGCGCTGGCAGAATCTTGGGAGGGCTTTGGGGTTAATCGTTAGGGGGTGACACCATGAGCTAGCGCACTGGGTGACACCAACCCTACTGACGCCTCTGCCACTAGGACAGATGGCCTCAGCCATGCTCTCTGCCCTACACTCCCGCCCCTGCCCTACACTCCCGCCCCTGCCCTACACTCCCGCCCCTGCCCTACACTCCCACCCCTGCCCTACACTCCCGCCCCTGCCCTACACTCCCGCCCCTGCCCTACACTCCCGCCCCTGCCCTACACTCCCGCCCCTGCCCTACACTCCCACCCCTGCCCTACACTCCCGCCTCTGCCCTACACTCCCGCCCCTGCCCTACACTCCCGCCCCTGCCCTACACTCCCGCCCCTGCCCTACACTCCCGCCCCTGCCCTACACTCCCGCCCCTGCCCTACACTATCGCCCCTGCCCTACACTCCCACCCCTGACCTACACTCTCGCCCCTGCCCTACACTCCCGCACCTGCCCTACACTCCCGCCCCTGACCTACACTCCCACCCCTGACCCCATCTTCTATGACACCAGCCCGAGATATTGTGTTCTCTTTTAATCTCAACTTGTGGAATGGTTGGATCAGGGGCGGATTAAGACTGCACGGGGCCCCTGGCTGCAATTCAAACTGGGGCCATGGTCCATTTAAATAAAATGATTGCTAGCAGCTAATACAAGACTGTAACTTTTAAGGCAGTGTGCAGTAAGACAAAAATTTAAATAGAAGTCAATTTAATTTACGTAAAGTTACATGAATCCAAAATTCATTAAAATATGTATTATTATTTATTTCAACCTACATTTACTTTCGTTTGCGAACTTTTCTCATGTCGAAGTTATCAATCAAGTCAGTCAAGCTAAGTGAGCTTACAAGTTCCTTTTCAATGCTCATTAGAGAGAGCTTACTAAGTCTTTGTTGTCACATGCAACTTTTAACTTCATTTTTAAAATTCTTTTCAACTTTGAAAATGGTCGCTTGCCGCTGTCAGCTCGTCGAAATGGTTGGACGGTTGTTATGTCAACTTGTGAAATGGTTGGACGATTGTTATGTCAACTTGTGAAATGGTTGGACGCTTGTTATGTCAACTTGTGGAATGGTTGGACGGTTGTCATGTCAACTTGTGGAATGGTTGGACGGTTGTCATGTCAACTTGTGGAATGGTTGGAAGGTTGTTATGTCAACTTGTGAAATGGTTGGACGGTTGTTATGTCAACTTGTGGAATGGTTTGAAGGTTGTTATATGTCTGTTCTGCGCAGAACATAACAGTCCGCAGTGGCTGGAATTTTTGTATTTAAATTAATGGAGTGAATTTACGGTCATCTATACAGTTTTTTTTTATCTGTGAATTCAGTAAACAACATTCTTGGCACGCCCCAGGCGACAATAATCCAGTAGTGCACGAAACATTATAATTATACTACATTATAATTATACTACATTATAATTATACTACATTATAATTATGCTACATTATAATTATACTACATTATAATTATACTACATTATAATTATACTACATTATAATTATACTACATTATAATTATACTAGATTATAATGCAAATGAAAAATCATAGCAAACTTATTGTGGAGAGTTATACAAACAGAAAAGAGGGAAGGTCATAAAGAATGTCTTCAACTGGTAGAGTTTCTCATTCACGTGTAATGTAATGCCATTTAAATCATGTTAATATATTGTTCCACCCAGTTTGTTACAAGACAGTATTCGAGTGTGACTTGAGTATTATTATTTAGGGTGAACGCACACTTTTGTAACAAATGTGGGTGTCATCCGGGCATCCCCGACAACATGTTTGACTACAGACACATATGTACAACCGTTTGAGAAACCCTGCAAGTTCTCTGCTACGTAGATGAATTCCATACCGCATTAAAGGAACCTGATGTTTTATGAATGAAACGTCATGAATAAAGATTAGGTCTGTGATCCACGGAAGATTGTGAGGCTCGTGTTTCATTACCGACTCAAAGTTCGCCAGGCGCAGTTGAGTTTACAGTATGAATCATGAGGGGAGTTTCTTGAACACGTAGTTGTCGTATGCCTGAGGGATATAATTATAATACGCTTAACGCCAAGTTTAAATCAATGGTCTACTTCTTTTCTTTTTTTTCAACAACTTTTCGTTAAAGACTTCATAATTAACGTAAGTTAGAAGCTGAGCATCTACACATGGGGTGGGGGAAGTGTGGTGGGGTTACGTCACTGGATAGTGGAGTGGTAGAGGAAAATATAAGAAAACCAAAGTGTTGGGGGGGGGGAGTCACCAAACGACGTTCCCCGATGGCGTCCAAGCACATGTTTTAAAAAGTATTTTTGTAAGTAACTTCTGATGATCTCAATATGGTCGTAAGTCGTTCTTCTGATGATCTCAATATGGTCGTAAGTCGTTCGTCTGATGATCTCAATATGGTCGTAAGTCGTTCTTCTGATGATCTCAATATGGTCGTAAGTCGTTCTTCTGATGATCTCAATATGGTCGTAAGTCGTTCTTCTGATGATCTCAAATTGTCGTAAGTCGTTCTTCTGATGATCTCAATATGGTCGTAAGTCGTTCTTCTGATGATCTCAAATGGTCGTAAGTCGTTCTTCTGATGATCTCAATATGGTCGTAAGTCGTTCTTCTGATGATCTCAATATGGTCGTAAGTCGTTCTTCTGATGATCTCAATATGGTCGTAAGTCGTTCTTCTGATGAGCTCAAATGGTCGTAAGTCGTTCTTCTAATGATCTCAATATGGTCGTAAGTCGTTCTTCTGATGATCTCAATATGGTCGTAAGTCGTTCTTCTGATGATCTCAATATGGTCGTAAGTTGTTCTTCTGATGATCTCAATATGGTCGTAAGTCGTTCTTCTGATGATCTCAATATGGTCGTAAGTCGTTCCTATTGCACTGCACGGATTAGCAGGTCGAGTAAAACACAATTTTAAAAAGTTCCATGCGGATATACAGAACCTTTGACTCGATCCGGAATGGGCCAGTAAAATAGTTGGCTCACCCTTGTATGGGCCAGTAAAACAGTTGGCTCACCTCGGTATTTGCCAGTAAAACAATTGGCTCACCCCGGACGGTACTTACAAACGCCTGGAAGATAATGAAGGATATAAATCAAAAATGATTTTTTTAGACGTAAAGGAATTTTAAAATATTTTTTGCCAAGTGTTATGAATTAGAATTATTGCCTCTACTTAAAATTTGATTTCAAAGAAGAATATACGTAACTAGGGGATTTAGGGCGCCTACGGCGCCTACTTTTTTGTGTGGTAAAAAGCCCAAGCAACTTATCCGTGTTTGATAAATACGAAATATTAAACTTCCTGAAATATACACAAATTATTTTATAATTATAAATCCCCAAATCCTCTTTTTAAATCCTTTATATTAACTCGTGGTGTCTGCGGCGGACCTTGCTTGCTTGCTTGCTTGCTTGCTTGTCGCCAAAACTTTTGATCGATTTTAACCCACTTGCTCGCAAGATAGCGAGCTGAAATTTTGCAGGCAGTTTCGTACCGATGATAAAAACAATGTATCAAAATTTCAGATCGATCGCATGTACCGTAATTAAATTATTGATTTTTTAGATTATTTTATTTATTCCTATGTATCATGCTATTTTTTTAGATAGAGCGTCGCGGTGCGTATTATATTGAACAACCTTTCTGTCGCGCAATAAGGTGCGTATTTTACTGACAACACTTTTTATAAACCTATTCCTGATCGGTGCGCATTATATTAAACACGTTTTACGACACAACTGCAATTTTGTATTTTTGGATGGTCTTGCGCTGCGTGTTATAATGAACATTCTTTTAGTTACGTCTCATACGTAAAGGATTTATAGTCAAAAACTTGGTTTTTTACGGGTT
The DNA here is from genome assembly GCA_944989445.1 of Ampullaceana balthica. NCBI lineage: Eukaryota > Metazoa > Mollusca > Gastropoda > Lymnaeidae > Ampullaceana > Ampullaceana balthica. Next base: position 734,294 of record CALYLW010000031.1, read on the forward strand.
GTTTTTATTAAATCCTTTATATTAACTCGTGGTGTCTGCGGCGGACCTTGCTTGCTTGCTTGCTTGTCGCCAAAACTTTTGATCGATTTTTAACCCACTTGCTCGCAAGATAGCGAGCTGAAATTTTGCAGGCAGTTTCGTACCGATGATAAAAACAATGTATCAAAATTTCAGATCGATCGCATGTACCGTAATTAAATTATTGATTTTTTAGATTATTTTATTTATTCCTATGTATCATGCTATTTTTTGAGATAGAGCGTCGCGGTGCGTATTATATTGAACAACCTTTCTGTCGCGCAATAAGGTGCGTATTTTATTGACAGCTCTTTTTATAAACATATTCCTGATCGGTGCGCATTATATTAAACATGTTTTACGACACAACTGCAATTTTGTATTTCTGGATGGTCTGGCGCTGCGTATTATAATGAACAGTCTTTTAATTACTTCTCGTACATAAAAGATTTATAGTCAAAAACTTGTTTTTTTACGGGTTTTTCTTATTACAGCGCTCTTTTTTCCAAAATTAAAATATAAGTTAAAACTATGACGTCATATATTTTTTTTTATCTTTTAATTTTTTTTAGAATTTTGCACACCTTCTGATGCGCGCATTGTACTTGTATATATATATATTATATATATTTAAATATAAGCTTAAAAAATGACGTCATAGCGCTACGGATCCATACTCCAACCTGTGACTTGGGCTATTATATTTATTACTAGGGGTTTTTGTGTTTTTTTTGTCCGTCAAAAGCCCAGGTAACTTATCCTTGTTTGGTAAATACGAAATATTAAACTTCCTGAAATGTACACAAAGTATTGTATATTTATAAATCCTCAAATCCTCTTTTTACATAGCTCTCTTTTCCAAAATTAAAATATAAGCTAAAACAATGACGTCATATAATATTTTTACCACGTTTTTATTAACTCACTTTCGTTCCTGTTTGTTGGTTTGTCTGTCCACAAGTTTTGAAATCTGCCAACGCAAAATTAAACCACTTCTGATGGTCCTAGAGATCTTAAAATTTTACCACAGATATATCTTGGATGACAATGCATTGTATCAAAATGTAAGATCGATCAAATGTACCGTTATTAAATTATTGAACTTTTTAGTTTACCTATATATAAGCCGCAAGCCTATGTATTATCCGTCTGCCCTTGTTTACATACATTCACGTGCCGAGTTCACACCAACCCCGACCCCAAAAAAATGTTTAACATCAAGGGGAGATTAGTCATTTCCAGTCTGTTAATGTTTGTCGGGCAATGCGTATTATATTTGAACATGATCAATACTTCAAAACTCACCATAGCATACACTTAGACTAAAAAGAATAAAATAAATAGAAGTAAAAAAAAGATTTTTAAAAACCACGTTTTTATAAGCGGACTAAAAAGAAGAAAATAAATTAAATTTTTTTAAAATAAGTACTATAATGTAATATGACTAAAAACGTGGGCGGGCGCTTTTTAGGCGTTTGGCTAAAATGATTAGGGTTTACAAATGACGAGTAATAAAATAAGTGAATTGAATTAGTTAAGCCTGAGAAGCGCCCGCCCCACGATTTTAGTCATATTACATCATAGTACTTATTTTACATTTAAAATTTTTAAAATTTATTTTCTTCTTTTTAATGGTTTTTAAAAATCTTTTTTTTTACTTCTATTTATTTTACGGTGAGAATGTTTTAATTTATAATTATTTTGCACACCTCCTGCTGCGCGCCTTGTACATATACTTTAATATATGCTAAAATTGACGTCATAGCGTTACGGGTACATACTCCAACCAACCTGTGACTTGGCCTATTATATTTATTATATAGTTATTGTGATTTTATTCATAGTAATAAATCATTCAAAATTATACATTATTTAGGCAACATCTATTCCTAAAAAGCATTTTCTTTTTAAATTCAAATGTTGTGTTGTCAAGTTCACTTAAATAGTGATACAGTAAATCTATGAGAACTAAATTTGTAACGGTTGTCACACAATGATGGGAAACTTTTCCCCGCTTCGCCAACCGTTATTATTATAAGACGGCATAACATAACTGAAAAGCCCAGAAGTTGGGCAGTCACCAGTCACACCATTGCCCACATGTTAACATGCCCGCTAAAGTTAGAAACACTCCATCAATTTCAGGACTCGTCCGGGAGATTCTCAACTAATTCGGGTTTGTGCCCCGTGAATCGGCTTAAAGTTAACCAACTTGACCTACCCTTTAGTAGCACTTCTTAGTTACTAAATGTTACGTATGACTTCGTCGGGACAACTACAACATGAAATAGTCACAATTCTATATTGATCAATGGCATATATATCTTCAAGGTTTTTAATGTGAATGAATCATAATTTGGTTGAGCTCAACCCCCCCCCCGGGACCAAACACAGCCCCCCCCAAGAACACTCAGTATGGACATTGCAGCTACTGGTTAGTCCATGACTTTAGATAGACCAGCTGTCTTTAGGTGCCATGTAAGCCTTGGGATTTCCTTTAAAGTATCTATCAACAAATAACTGCTCATAGACAGAGATTCAGATAGGATCGCTAATCTCCATCTCTCTATAGGCCCAAACATATCTGGCACTTCCCGTTGTCGTTGATATGACCTCAGAGATACATCTCCACATCTTCCTAAAGTTACCCTCTCATCTCAGAGATAAACATCCGCATCTTCCTAAAGTTACCCTCTCATCTCAGAGATAAACCTCCGCATCTTCCTAAAGTTATCCTCTCATCTCAGAGATAAACCTCCGCATCTTCCTAAAGTTATCCTCTCATCTCAGAGATAAACCTCCGCATCTTCCTAAAGTTATCCTCACATCTCAGAGATAAACCTCCGCATCTTCCTAAAGTTATCCTCTCATCTCAGAGATAAACCTCCGCATCTTCCTAAAGTTATCCTCTCATCTCAGAGATAAACCTCCGCATCTTCCTAAAGTTATCCTCTCACCTCAGAGATAAACCTCCGCATCTTCCTAAAGTTATCCTCTCATCTCAGAGATAAACCTCCGCATCTTCCTAAAGTTATCCTCTCATCTCAGAGATAAACCTCCGCATCTTCCTAAAGTTATCCTCTCATCTCAGAGATACATCTCCGCATCTTCCTACCGTTATCTTCTCGCAGAGAGAGTCCAACATCTTTTGGTCTCCTGCCATTCTCTTCTTCTAACTTAATCTTCTCACTAACCATCAACCTACTAACGAATTCGTATATTGTTTCAGTAATATTAACTTCCATCAAGATATTGCAGCAGAAGCTGAATCTTTTCTGACTGAGTGTCACAAGTGTTTTCTCGCTGTTTGGCAGCAACATTCGGCTGGCGCACTAAGTTTTTTATCGTCCTAAATTGAAGGACCATAAACTTGATACAAAACAAAGGATTTTTTGTTGATGATTTCTAACCAACGATGAGCTGGATCTGGTACATTCCAGAAAGAAACATATGTTAAGATCTTTCTCACTGTCTGAACATAGGAAATTAATGCTCGTGACTTGCCTGTTCTCTAGAGATAAAATGAACCCCTGATTTTGAAAGCAACTGAGAAGCGACACCACTCCATGTTTCTAGTGCTGGTTAACATAATTCTTTATTTATAAGGCTTATTCTTCACCGAGACAACTTAAGAATATCAAGGGAATATGCAGTTGTTCAATTTGGCGGCACCCACTGCGGTCTGCACCCCTTCCCGAGACACACCACTGCATGTGACAAGAAAAGGCGGAGATGTAGTGAACAGCCCACTTTTCTCCTCGAACACAGCTCACCAGTTGGACGGACACACAAAAGTTATGTTATGAGTAATTAAAAAGGAAGTCAAGTTATGAATTTGATATATATTTACACTGTATTCATACATCAGAGGGTACAGAATATTTCTAAGATTTAGTGCTAAAGATAAAACAACAACTGCAAATGGCAAATGCATGAGATATTGGCGCTTGGGCACACACAGTATTCACTTTTATATCATCAATGCAAGGTTTAACAAAAGACATGGGAAGAAATGATAAAAATAGTTAACAAAACTATAAATAAGATCCTAATCATTATTTTTGTTTACTTAAGCCCTTTAGTTATTTCATGGTTATCTGACAGACCTGCTGGAGCTTGTCTTAGAGTGGGCATACAAGGCAGCAATGTTATACACAGAAAAATTATTGTTGAAATTATCAAACATGCTTCCCAATTTTTTCCCACCATAATCAATTGAGCTGGGTACAATGAGATTAAAAAATGACTTATTCATTCTTAAACTTTGGACAACTTCAAAGGTGTGAAAAAAAAAGATTGGGGGGGGGGCAATAAAAGAGATCTTTCCAGGTATGACAATGCAACGAATTCAATAGATCTGTTGATCTAGTTATGACGCAGACGCTGTTTCCTCCCATAGTACATTGGGCGTAAGACTCAACTTTGACTCTGAATTTTTTTAAAAAACAGGTAATTAATTTCAGGAGTCAACTCATTTGACAAACTGGACACGCCTTCATAGACAACCCAGCACTGCATGCAGTTGAACTAGAGGAATGTAGATCAAACTTTTCATGTGAGCTGCTGACTTTCAGACAGGAAAGGGGGGCAGGAAGAGGGGTATGTGCATAGGATTAACATACAAAACACTGATGATATACATTGGCTATTTGCAATTCATCATGTAGTTTCTTTTGTAGTTTTGGCTTTAACTTTAAGGAGAAGCAGAGATCAGGCTTTCATTGCTACTTACACACACACACAGATAATATCATGAGAATTTATTTTATTCAAATTGCAAATGAAGTTAAAATATTTCAAAAAAGGACTTGCATTTGATCAAATAATGTAATATTCAGATGGCAAACTCATAGCCAGGACAGTGAAGTAACATAAACAACGACTACTTAAGAGAATCAAAATTAAAAAATAGTTGCATACTGTGGGGAAAAAAAAGACCAATGCGTTTTGAAAAAAAAATTCAAGTCACAGACACATCAATTTCTTGATATATAATAGAGAAATAGGCTGGAAACTTTAAAAGGTAATATTTTCAAGTTAAGTCAGTCATTCAAGAAATGTTTTCCAAATCCTGGCATAACAGAATGACAGGGCTACAACACCAATGTACAGAATCCACATAGTCCGTCATGGACTGGAAAGGGGATTATAATGGGGAACAGGACATAACACCATTGAACAATGCACTATTTAAACAAATGACGGAAAATGGGATAAATCACATAGCAGACAGGCAAACAAAAGTTCAACATCAACTCATTAAAATAAATAAAAATAAAAATGCATAAATATTTTCATTGCAGCGAATAGTGGAAAATGGATAAATGTAGATGAATATTAAATTTCTTTCAATTGCCTTGTCCCAGTAATAAAATCATTGTCAATTCTGGCACTACAGAGAAAACAATACATGCATGTCAAGATTTACAAATGAAATATTCTCATTTTAACCTACATGACAGTTACTTTAAACTGGCTTTAAAAGAAAATACATTCATGAAAAAAATTGAAAAAAGAAAAGTTTATTTTATTAAAAATGAAAAAGTTCTCCCCAAACAAGACACTTTTGATTTGATCAAGTTTTGTTAATATTTGATTTTGAGATTTATGAAGGAACTTCTTTATTTTATTTGTCTATATGTCAACATAAAGTTTCTGTCACTAACCTCAAAGCCACAATACAGTTAATTTGGTATTTTTAACAGCAAACGGAACATATGTGTATAAAATTTGCAAAGTTATCAAAATGAATTTTGCACGGAAATATATTTATATATTTAATTGAGGACATCGCCAAAGACTTAAAATCTGGATGGTAGAAGCATCAGTGAGAGATCAAGTCATCTCCCAAACTACAGGCGTGATTATTGCATCAATCAGATAATCAGGGTAGCATGATTGTTTTAATGAGTTAACTGGTTAATCTAGAATATAATAGTTAAAAATGATTCATAGAAAATACATTATACCTACTCACATGGTGTTTTTCATTTCTGCTTTTCAACATGCAGAAAGATTACTGGGATGAATTTGAACCAAGGTCAAACTTTTTCAATTGTTTTAAAACAAGGCTAATCAGTAGTAGTAGTACTGTAGCCATGCTACTATAGACCACTACATTTGACATAAGAAATTAGGACAAAGCTTTTCTTCATTGAAAAGAGCCATATTTTAATTTGTAGAGAGAAAATTTGACTTAAACAATTGCATCTAGTTGACGAGAAGATGCAACTTTTCAGGATTTATTTTTGCCAGGAGTGAACCTTTGCCGAACCTTGAGAGATGAGATATTTTAGGACATTAGGATTTTGTTCTTTGCACAGAGTCTTTAAAAACAGTTTCAATTCTTCAGTACAGTTGACACTTAGATTGAGAACTTATACAGAGTGGTATCTCTGCCAGAAATGAGCGCACAGCACTTGACATAAAAAATAATATTATACACACACACAAACAACACACACACATTCATAACATTATTGAACAAATTTGTAACAACATGGATGGTACAAATAAGCTACGTTTATCAGTCAAAGAAATTGTTAGTCCCAAAATTAAAGTTTCAATAGACATGTTTTGAATCCAGTTTTGAAGGCCTTAATAGTAGGAATATTACAAATGTGTAATGGTAGAGAATTTATAAATCATTTCATTTAATGAATTTTTTTAAAGGAAATAAGTTTTTTTTAAAATAATGAATGGCATTTTGTTTACAATAAAGTAACTTAAAAGAAAAATGCATTAATTTAACTGAACGCACCACTTCATTTCTATCTACTTGACTACTCAATAAATAATAGCAAAAATGATACATTTATTAAACTATTTTTTGATGATATCTGCTTTATTAGTTCTAGACTTACTTAAATCAATTTTGAATTCATTGATTTTTTAAAACTTTATAATCAACCTCCAAAATGTTCATAGCATAAACAAAATGCCTAAAAATAAGGGATGAAAAGTGCTATTAGAAAAAAGTCCTTAAAATGGGTCAAGTAAAAATAGGATGTAGGGTGTAAAACATGAGAAAGTATTAGTTTGTAAATGAGATCATGTGACACTTGGGTGGAAATATACATCGATAGCAACCTGCATTGTCTGACAGGGAGTGGAGAGTAGTGCACATTTTTACAACTCTATCATTTCATAATCAGACAAATACACTTCCTAAATGATAGTCAAACTTCCTGCTGGATTTATCAATGTCAGGAGAGCTGAGGGCTGTGACATTTAAGAGCTCAGGATTTTTGTCTTTTGTAAAGTCTTTTATTTTAAAGACATTTTCAATTCTTCAGTACGGTTGCACACTTTAAAAAAAAAGCTGCACACCATAACAAAGTTGGACACCACTTGCTCTAGGAATTTCCATCATGCTAGAAACAAAAACGAAACAAAGTATAAAAAATTCAAAGAATTCAAATGTCAAACTCAGGACAAACAAAATAAATAACTATTTGAAATATTTTACATTATGAATGATTAAGTAATTTTTTCTTAAAGTTTGCATATAACTTCAGAGCCACACATAGTTAATGACACGAAAAATGTGCTTATCATGCATAAGTTGGGTTAAAACATAGTCATCATAATAAATATTTAAACCACTATATTCACAGCTTTAACAGATATTTACATTAAAGTTTGTGTAGCTTTCACCACAAGTGCATAAGTTCATGCTAAATGGAATTTACTAAAGTAAAACGTATGAAGGAAAAAAATTTTAACATAAAATTAGAAAATATCATTGAACTAAACAAAGAAAAAGTCGCCCAAATGGAATTTAAATATATTGTTTACTGTCCATTATGTAAATATACAAGTACAAGATATAATCCTTCTTTATCAATTGCATTTTAAGGTTATTTCATTGTGATAGATATTTTAGGTTATTTTTTTATTTTTTTGGTATTATTTTTTTTTGGGGAGGTATTGAATGGTAGAGGTATTAAAAATTACAGTTGTGATGTGTCAAAATAACAAAATAATGTAATAACTCTTTGGGCAGACATTTCCAAAATAATATTTTCACAATCCGTTATGGAATTTACTACCTAACTTTGTTAGAAAAACACAAGTGTTTAATGAAACACATTGAAAGAAATGACCTGAGGATGGATTACTGCATAAAACATATTGGCCAAAGTCATCCCTACAGGCTTGCAATTTGTACAAGTTTTTGATCTGCTTTGCAAAGGTTAAAACAAGAAGTTTTCATGAGCTAATAATGGCATATCATATACATGGACGGCTAATATCACAACCAGGATAGCCAGAAGCACAAGTATTACTGAGGACTGCATAAATAGTCTTTGTACAAGCATAGTCAATAGTCATCGACTTCCCCTGCGATTCATGTACTCAACGATCTGAAAAAAAACAATTATAATAGTCAGTATTTTCTTTGCTAAAATAAATAAGAATTTGTTTTTAATGGGGACACCAACAATAACAAATCATTTTTTTTTAAACTTAAATTACAAAAGTAAAAATGAGGACATCCCGAATGAAAAACAAATATCTGACCTTCTTCAGTGCTACGAGTCTTTCCTTCAGGCTGCACATCCCCAACATCGCCATCTGAACACGGGAATCTAAAGGCAGGACAGCCATAGCCCACCAGGACCAAGCTGGGCCATTAACAGAGGTAGAAAAACTGGTGTCTAAATCAGGTAGGACACCAAAGTGCTGCCTTATCCTTGCATTGTGTGACGAAGGCAGTTTTGTCAGCCAAGTATTAACCATTGCATGTATCTCAGTCTGTAGGCTATTGACAGCTGTAAATACACAAATTTTGAATCAATATTTGTTAACAAAATGTTCAGAGGTTTTAAATGGGAATGGGGTATTGGGAGGGAAGGGGTGGGGGAGACTGAATTATTTTGGTTGGGGTGGGGGGGGTGAACTGAATATTTAAAATATGCTAACGACATTGACATTATCAAAATTAAATTAAAAATTAATTTCAATAGCTCTTGAATGAAATTACTTTCAATAGCTTTTTCTTTTGTAAATTTAATACTTGCTTTCTTATGTAAAGGAATGTAATAATACATGACATTAAATTCTGCCTTGGAAATACAACTCAAAAACAATCTAATACAAAAGTCAGATAGAAAAAGGGATAAAAGCACTTTTCTTATTCCATTTGCAAGAAAAAACACATACACATCCTCCTCCTTCCCTTTTAGCATTTGGGCACACATACACATCCTCCTCCTTCCCTTTTAGCATATTGGCGTGGAATGGTTGGCCTGAACAAGCCAAGAAAACCAAAACACTATAAACATTCAAAACTAATAAAAATGCAAGACTAGACATAAACCACAGAGTAGGATCCAATAATCTTCTGTAAAGAAGGAGCATCTGCTATGTATAAGACAAATTAAGTTATAGACCTTTACATAGGAACCTTTGCCGAAAACAAATAATGTAAACGTGTTAATACTTTTTAAAATTGATAAAACAAACATTTAAGTATATTATTACAAACATAAACTCACACTCCTGGTCTTCCTGGGGAATTGGTTTGTCTGTAAGGAATTCAACTTTGGCTGTGTTGTAGCCATCACGTTTTCCACGGCTAACCACCTTGAAACGCCTTCCTCCGATAGTGTCTACAACAGAACGACCGTCAGGGAAATATTGGACATCTCTTATTTCCAGCATACAACCATAGTCCAAAAACTCGTTGCTGATGGAAAGATAGTTATTCTAATTTATCAAGAAAGTTTCACTCTCGCTAAAAAAATATATTTCTATAATCTCTATATATATAAGACGCATTTGTTGTCTGTCTGTTCCCTAATAACTCAAAATCCAGACAACCAAATAACGTGAAATTTGGTACACGTACACAAAATTATACCGGAAAGGTTATTAAACAGGTTTCGTTCCATATATATAAGATACTGGGGCCCGGGGGCCCAAAATGTAGTTTTTCCCTATATGAGCTATATAAAATAAAAATTATTGAAAATTAAGACGTAAAATAATGACGCAAATTAATAAACATTTTGGTGTCGAGATTAACAAGAAGGCGATTATCGCCATAAAATAATTTTTTTGTTGTTGTTGCTTTGTTGTTGTTGCTTTTGTTGTTGCTGTTGTAGTTGTTGTTTTTTTGTTGTTGTTGTTTTGTTGTTGTTTTTGCTGTTTTTGTTGTTGTTTTGTTTTTGTTGCTTTTGTTGTTGTAGTTGTTTTGTTGTTGATTTTGTTGTTTTTGTTGTTGTTTTGTTTTTGTTGTTTTGTTGCTGTTGCTGTTTCTGTTGTTGGTTTTGTCGTTGTTGCTGTTGTTGTTGCTGTTGTTGTTGCTGTTGTTTTTTGTAGTTGTTGTTTTGTTGTTGTTGCTGTTGTTGTTGTAGTTGTTTTGTTTTTTGTTTTTTGTTATTTTGTTGCTGTTGTTGTTTTTGTTGTTGTTGCTGTTTTTGTTAAACCTGGGCGAAGCCGGGTACTTGCCCCTAGTTAATTCATAAAAATTATTTAAGACATTTAAATTTAAGGTCATCATTCTAATGGTAATATTATTTCTGCTCAGAAATTGCAGAAAATTATTACAAATGTTCAAATTGTGCTAATATTGTACATTTGGCTAGTGTTGCTTAGATATATGCTTTAAGCCTGAGCTGATTACCAAAACTCACTCATTATCACTTGATGGCAAGCACATCCCAAACTGCCGAGTGCCAGATTCCATACACTGTCTAACCATGAGGCGATAACGGGGCTCAAAAATATGAAGTGGACATGGAATTGTGGGGAAAGTTAAAGTGCACACAAATACTGGTATTTCAGATTGCTGATCACTTCCCATTCTGTTGGAGATCATGAGAATATTTTTACTAATTAATTACAAAGATAATTTCAAATGTGTATATCAAAGTACTGAATTAGTTTTTTTATAACAGAGCTCTGATAGTTGGGAATAAGCATGAGTGACATGTTTTTACAGAAAAAGGATTTGTTATCCCCACCTTTATAATTTTACCTCTACAGTAATGTAAATAAATTTAGTTGGATAATTGTTTAAAATTATACTTACCTAAATAATAATAAAGATGAAAAATTAAAAAGCAATTGAAAACGTTAATAAAATTAATTATTATTTTTGGGAATCTCATGTTAAAAAAGAAGTTTAAAAAACTATGGCAATCATTTTAAAAGACGAATGAATTCAGCTATTTATATTTCTGATAATTTACCTTGCAAGTTCAATCATCTCTTCATCATTGATTTGACATCTTTCTATGTATTCTTGTTTAAAATAAGTTTCCATGATACTCTGTATAGCATCAGTCACAGCTTGTCTTCGTTCTGCTAGATACTAGATAGATAGACGGGCAACATTTACTAATAGAATTGTATCAAATATAAAACTCATTGTGCTGCTAAGATACTAGATAGATTAGGAATATTTAAAAATAAAAAGTGTATCAAATGTAAAGCTTATCTAAAACTTTTGGCCACTTATCTCTTTACACAATGCAATACTGGAATCTACCTTTTCACTCATGTAAATTCTTACCTCTGCTAGGTTTCCTTTACACATTGGACAAGTCACAGTGTGGTCAAGACATCTATCCAGACATTTGCGGCAAAAAGTATGCCCACAGGGCGTGGTGACAGGTTCAAAAAATAACCTATAACATAGACCACACTCCAGGTCTTCAATGTTTGTTCTCTCTGGCTTCATCTGAGTTGGAAAAGCTGGCTCTGCAACAGCAGCAGTGGGTGAGGATAAACTAATGTCTGATGCAGAAGACTTTGAGGTAGATTCTGTGAAAAGTGGGAGGGGAAGAAGAAATGTTCAGAATGGAACATGTAACTAAAGATGTGTTTACATATAAATAAGAAATTAAGTTTAGCAAGGGCTCCCTATATATTTTTATATATCCAGAATGATGCCCAAACGCAAATACAAGAAGTGAGGTGCATGCAAACAAAAGGAAGAGGCTGCAGTACCCATTCTATTCATAGCGAACCCACTTTTCACTTCTTTTACACATTCTTCTTATTTTTGTTTATAAATTTTTTTAATATTAAACCCAGAATCCGTATTTTAATAAAATGAACTGGTGAATCCGTTGCGAAAGAAAATGATAACTTGCGAATCCAAAGCTAAAAAATATTTAGCCTCACGAATCCAGAAATCCAGGATAAACCTTAGAATTGGCTCCCTGTTCCCAGTCTTAACTTACAGTTGGGACTTTGCATGAAAACAGAGCACAAAAATTTACAAGCTATGTTTAAGAAGATGTCTACTTTTCTTATACTCACTGAGTACTTTTTGGGGTGATGAACGGGTCGGACTCAAAGGAGTCTGAGTAGTGCTAGGATTTCGCAAACGTTTCCTTGATACTGGTGAAGGTGGCAAGGGTGAATGTGACCTTGGTTTGGTGACCTTCTTAATTTCTAGGTGATCAATTAAACTGCAGTCTGGTAACGAATTGCCTGTAAAATTATACAATCATTAACATTTTCATATGGAAATTTACTTGACCTTTAGTCAAGTTTTGTTATGAAAGTTATACTACTGAAAATGAACATATTTTGTACAAATATTTTAAATATACAAATTTATAATCAACTATTCAGTAAAATAATTTATTCTCTCATTTCCCGTGTGTAAAGATCATTAATGAATGCAATTGCTTTAAAATTACTTAGATAAAGTTCTTTTTTCAAAAATTTATGTAACGCTAATTTTGCTTAACAGCTAAATGAATACATTTTAATAATCTCCAAGTAAATAAATAATACTCAGAAACTTACATCTCAACTTTTCAGATAGGTATTCTTGAACATCTGTTTCCCTCAACTTCTTCTCTTGCCATTCATTTTGATGATCATTATTATTATTTACTTTTTCGCCAATTACAGTTAATCTAGAGCCTCCAGATGCCACCACCAACTGTGGGGTGGGCTCCTGTGAGAAGTTGCTGGCTGTGTTTATGGTATCTTTGACAATCTTGGCCAGATTGCTCAATGTACTGAATATATTTGGCAAGAGAAGTGGACTGCTAAAATTTTCCTCAATTAACTGCTGGAGTAATGTTGGGTTACTTCTCTGTTGGAGAGCTTCAGCTTTTGGGTCATCAGAAGGTAAAGCTGATAATATTTTGTCCAGAGCCTAAAATGTATACATCATATGTATGCAATTCAATTATTGTAAACAATTATTGTATATCTAAGTTGAAACTAAGGTCGCCCATCATAGGTGTATAAAAAACCGTTTGTTTCATTTCTTTTCTTAGCTAAATATTTTATCTTCACTTTTAATTATTGTAGAATTATTTACTTTTGGTTAAATCAGGATTTTCATTCTTTCAACTTTTTAAAATAGTGAACTGGGTTTGTTTTGATGTATACATATACATTTTTTTTTACAAACATGGGATATCAACATGTGCCATTTAGCAATTTATATATTAACAAATATTACGTAGATTAACAAGAGGGATATTGTTATTTATAACAATTTAGATATAAATGTTATTATTTGTGTTACTAATATACTAACAATAATAATATTGATAAATAATCAGCTGATTAAATAATTTGTTTGACTACAAAGAGCTAATACAGATCCTTCTTTAAATACTTTTGAATCTTGACTTGTATGTCAAATGAACTTGGCTGTTTTTTTAAAAATATGTATTCTTTGAGATTTCTACATAAATATAAAGCATAATATCATCGTTGTAACACTTTGGATTATAAATTTCACTTTTTGACTTGGAATGAGTTTTTGAGAAAGTGAGATTTTTACATTTTGAAATCTTAATTTCTATGCACCAAAATCATATTTATATGTGAAAATTTAAGCATCAGTCTGTATTGCCAGTAACTGCATGATTTTCGCTTTCATTTTCAAACATAACATATTCTAATCTGGAATAAAATTTATAAGGGTTAAGAGATAACATTGTTCTGCAAAACAGAAATACAGAAAGCAAAATTTCTTCAGAATCTGGTAAATAATTCCACTGACAAAGAGATAATGGAATGGATAGCTCTCCTTCCTAAGGCAGGGTTGTCGTAACTTTTTGCAAAGAGGGCCATATTCCATTGGACGAATAATGACCAAATTTTAGAATAAAGGTTTTTATTTTTTAATAAATAAAATGTGAAATATAACAAGCCGGAAATGCTGGGTTTAAAATTGTGATGAAAAATGTATTAAAATTTTAATTACACCAGCACCACATTCATTTCCTTTTCCTAGTTGGCAAAATAAAGAATATTAGGTCATCAATTGTTGCCAAAGGATGTCATCAAATTCTTACACATAACAGCGCACAACTTGATCGGCTTTTTTAAATAAATTCTCACAATGGTAAACAATAAAAGGTCATCAATCTTTACCTTCAACATATTTTGTACTAAAAAAAAGGGTTTATAATTTGTTGTTTTTTTTAATAAATAAGGTCATCATTTCAGAAAAAAATCCACGAGTCAGTTAGTTCTATATTTTTTATTATTTATTTAAGATGAGGCCACTGGCCAGTCAAATTTAAGAGCAAGCCGTATTTGGAATGTGGCCCGCTGGCTGGACTTTGGACACCCATGCCTTAAGCTTTTCCTAAAGAAAAATAAGTCTGAGTTTTATTTTAAAATTAAAAACTATTAACGTATGGACAATTTTTAATAAATTGCTTACTTTAGAAAGGTAGTCTTTGGCTGATGAAACTTTCTGATCAAGAGCTAAGCATTGTAAAAAAGAAACAGCTGCATCTTCATAGCATCCAAGACCATAAATTGCACATCCTTTTCGAAAATAACCTTTAGGCCAGTCAGGTCGTAGTTGTATCACTAGTTCTGCATCAGCAAGTGCATCTTCATATCGATCAAGAGAGGCATATGCATGACAGCGATTACTTCGAAGAAGATGATCATTTGGAGCTAATAATGGAAAAGGATAAAAATATGCTTTGTGAAAAGTATTTATTTGGTCACAAATTTTCTAGCTTAAAACAAGCATTTTTATTTTAAAATTCATCAAAAAATTAATTTTCTATATTCAACTATGTATAAAAACATAACTTTTTATTAATATTTATTTCCTATATATATATTCTTTACCACTAAACTTTATCATCCTAAGATATTCATTTACAACAGTTTTTCTATGGTGTTATCTAAAGACTCTTCATTACCACACCCCTCACTTAAATCATAAAAACAATAATAAGCATTTATTGTTGAACTAAAAATTGTATATCCCATGCTGCAATTCCAAAATACATGTACAACAAATCTGCACATTTCCATGTGAGCCATGAAACTAGAAGTTGTTTGGGCAGGGGGTTAAAATATTATTTCCTCTCCTAATCCCTAGTAACAAAAATAATTACAATATTATGGGATACCTTATTCAAAATCTTTTTTTAAGATCACAGTAGACAGGAGTCCCATATAGTAAATCACTTTAAAAAGATAATTTAAAAAACTGTGCTTATCCCCAATGGCGGATTAGGGGGGGGGGACTGAACGGGCTAAAGCATGGTTGTAAATCATCCATTCAAATCAACTCTAAAACTTCCAAGCTATTTGAAAGTGAAATGAAATCCAATGGTGAAAAACAAATTCTTATAAAGATAGTAAGCGCTATATATTTTCTTTTTATGTATGGCCTTGCAAGAATGAACTGTTTGCCTCACCGAGCAATGTAAAACACCTTGGAATACTGGAACTACTGAGTCAATTTGACACATTTTTTGCTAAACATATCTGCCACCATAGAGATAAAGGACATGGACACATGTCTTATAATTCCAAATCTATCAGTCAAGAGTTGAATGAACAGAAGGGTCAAAATGTATTGTCTATTATTGTTGCTGAAATAAAATCTGGAAAGTACTTCTCGATATCTGTAGACTCCATGCCATATATTATGCTTGTGGACCAGTTAATATTGATCATCTGATATGTTGCACAATCTGGCCCTTTTGAGCAATTCATTAAGTTCAAACCAATGTATTCCCATAGTGGATCAGAAATTGCCCAAATTATTATTTTTTGTTGTAGAAGAAAATGACATTCATTTTCAAGATTGCCGTGGGCAGTCATACAACAATGCTGCAAATATTAGTGGGAAGTAAAACGGAGTCCAGGCTATCCTCCGTGAGAAGTGCTGTGTTGCTCATTATGTGCCTTGCACTGCTCATTCCTTAAATTGGTTGGGAAAAGTGCAGCAGAAGAATGCCCTGCTGCTGCCAGATTTTTTTGCCTTCGGCACAATCTTTATACCTGGCTTGTTGCATATGCTCATCGTTGGCAGGTACTTCAAAAACACATGACAAACCCTTGTCTGACACAACATGGTCACCCCGACATGATGCTGTAAGGTCTGTTAATAAATCATACCATGAGAATATTGCAGCACTAGAAGAATTGGCAACTGACGAAAATCAGCTGCATGACAGTCGACTTGAAACAGAAGGATTTCGGAGGGAACTTGAACAACTGGAAGTTGCTATTTTAGTTAAAATTTGGGACACAATTTTAGAAAGATTTCAGAAAAATAGTGTATCCCTTTAAGAGCATGGACAATCTTTGAATTCAGACATGCATTTGTTGAAATCTCTCCTTGAATTTGTTAAAAGACAGCGTTCTGAATTTGATTCCTATGAAGACAAAGGACATGACAAATCAGTGGAAAAAGAGTATAAACAAGACAAATATTCAAGGTTGAGGGATTTCTGATAATCATTGACAAACTCTCTTCAGCTCTCCAGCATTGGTTAGGCACATATAAAGACATCCATGAGAAATTTGGCTTTCTTACTTCTTACAACCTAACTAAGCTGCAATAAGGCTATCCGATGGGCAGAAGCCAAGTTAATGGAAGAATATTCAAATGATTTCGAAGACTGCTTTCCTTCCGAATTAGCCCAATTTTTAGAACTCTTCAAAAAAGCTATTGTCCAGCCCCAGGAATTAGCACAGTCCAAAACTCAAAACACATGCACAGAGCTAAAAGTTTGGGTGTTTTTGAATGAGCGAAATTTGACATAGTCCATTTCAAATGTACAAATTGCACATATCTCTCAATGATGACATCAAACTGCAGCGGAGAGTGATCCTTTTCAAAGTTGAAAAGAATTTAAAAAATGAAGTTAGAAGTTGCATGGGACAACAAAGACTGAGTATGCTCTAATGAGTAGGCCTGTCAACGGGTACCCGGGACCCGACAAAATGTTATGAAGAGTTTGTTAAGATATTATAGCGACCAATGTTCCCTCTAAGCTGCGCGGCCGCGCAGATATTTTACCGACGCCGTGCAGCAGTTATGAATTACAGCGCAGCAAACTTTTTAAAATATTTCACAAAAAATGGAAGCTGTGCAACTTTGCACACGGACCAATGAACCTTAGAGTTAGAGGGAACATTGATAGCGACTTAGTTTTTTTCGAATTGTGTCTGCTGCTACGACTAGTTGTAACAATATGAAATAATTTAATTGCTACTACTTGTCGTAAAAGTAGCTTACTGGCTAATGTCAATGTTACGACTAGTCATAACTCTAACACTAGCAACATCCTAAATTAAATTACATGTATACATAATTATGTTACTATTAGTATTACATTATTCCTCATACTCATATCATGGACTGTATACTGTATGGCATGGACTATTGTTTTTAAAGAGTTTAAGATAGATACGGCAACAGTAGTCCGAAAGTATTCTGTAGTTTATTTATTATTTTTTCGTCTACTTCCTGTTTCAAAATTGACAGTTCTCAATTACTTACACTTACAAATGTACCCCTCGGCTACATAGTTACTTTAAACTATACGTATCCTGAAGTGCTTATAGGCATTATAGGTCCTCAAATTATATAAATAATAAATATTAAATATTTAAGCTATAACTTTAACACTTCCAGTGACTCTAAAATTGACATTTCCGACAAAATAAAATTGTGTAAGTGTATTTCGTCTAACCTCGATTTTGATTTAACAATAGCTCAATTATGTAACCGAGGGGTACATTTTTAAAATTGTAAATAGTAAAAGTTGAGAACTGTCAACTTTGATTTGATTTTGAAACGGGAAGTAGACTAAAAAAAATCTTATATTATCTGTTACAGATGCTCCTTCTATACAGAAGATTATTGCATCCTACGCTTATCTATGACTATGGTTTGGGTTTAGTCCTGCATTTTTATTAGAGATTTTAAATGTTGATAAAGTGTTGGTTTTCCTGGTTTCTTCAGACAACCCATTCCACGCCTGAATTCCGGACGGGAAGAACGAAAATTTGTATGTGCTCTCAATTACTTACAAATTACAAATGTACCCCTCGGCTACATAGTTACTTTAAACTATACGTATCCTGAAGTTGTTGTGCTTATAGGCATTATAGGTCCTCAAATTATATAAATTAAATAATAAATATTAAATATAATACGGAATAAGTTCAATAAGAAAGGTGTTTTTATCCTGGTCCTTATTATGCCTTATAATTATGTCTATCTGATGGTTGTTGTATTAAGTTATCTTTGAGTTGTATTTCCGGACGTCTGTTGCTGTATCTACCGAGTTTAATCATTAACTTAGTATTAGTATTATTATTATAACTTACCCATTTCAATTGCTTCTGTATACACTTTAATTGCATTTACATAATCACCTTTGGTAAAATAATCATTGCCTGCCTTTTTTAAGCTAGACGCTTTGCATTCGTTTGGAAACCACTTGTCAATAAGATTAGTTAATATCACATTTGAATTAAGATTACGCAATTTTAGCCTATAGTGAACTATACCACAAACTTCACATGATTTTGATTTATCTTTTTCAAAACATTTTCTACAGAATGTATGCCCACAAGGTACAGTGACTGGATCTGCCAGAAGTCCACGGCACAGGCCGCAAGTAAACATACAGTTTCTTTTAGTTACTTGTTGGGATCCAGAATTATTCAAATCTTGCTTCACAGTATCAATTAATCCAACAACAAGATGTTTCAATTTTTCAGGTGTTACTTTTCCATATCTGTAGGCGATTTTATAAGATTCAAAAGCTTTAGAAAAGTTTCCACCTCGGGCACAACTGTCGGCTAGGCCTAAAAATAGCTCTGATGTTGGTCCATTTTCACGGATAGTTCTCTCATAAATATCAGCAGCTAATCCAAAATTATTTGTACTGAATGCTTCTTTCGCCAGATCGACCATTCTTAGTTATCATTAAGAAATGGTACGCAAACAGGTGAGATCTTTAAAGAATAGGTTAAATCAAGGAACTCCAACTCCTTATACTATGACTATGCCACATAATGTTATGATACACATGTCATGTAACAATTTTCGTTATGTAAAGGTCACATGACCAAAACTAGACCATATGATTGGCTGAACTTGACCGACAAGCTAAACTAATAGACTAATAGATTTCGATTCAAAAGGTCGTGGATATACTTATCCAATCCTATTCATATTTAATTAGCATGCTAAATGATTTTGTTGCTCGTCAATAATAATAATAAACAGCAATTTTGAAATCTCATAGGCTTTCATTTATATTTTACTCAACATAAAAATTGTGTACTGATTTTGCCAAATAGTTTATATTTCTATGGAATACATTTTGGCCCATGGCTTTTATTAGTATTATAGTAGTTATTTATTATTAGGTAAACTTATACAGTATATGTTATATAACGAATACTTCTAACGGCCGATTAAATTCTATACACCACATAATATGATTGTCTTTGTTACTTTAGATTTGTACTAATCTCTCGCCTCAGTTATTTGTTTTAAGTCAGAAAGACATGCTAGACTGAATCTTATTTGATTTTGCCGAAACGTCTACTGTCGTGTTTTAGTTTAAAAATAAAGCTCAAATTTATTGTTTTCATTGCTCAATTTGTGTATTTTGATTTTGCAGCACCCTATATGCAGGAATTCAAGTATTAAATTTAATAAATTTTGATATGAAGCTGCGTGTAACTGTAACAGTGTAACGGATATCTTATCTTATCTATACAGACGCTCCTTCTATGCAGAAGATAGTTGCGTCCACAGACCATGACAGATGATCTGTTGGCAAGTGATGCAGCATTCACAGGCCACGGCTTTGTGGGTTCCACGCATTGCCCAGCCGCCTAACACTATGTAGTGTTAGGTACCCATTCGGAGCGGGGTGACTCAGGGACGCCCTAGGCCCCGGGAACAAGCCCTTGCCTTCACACGGATTCGAACCCGTGACCATCGGTACGACAGTCCAGTGCGCTGCCACTCGACCACCGCGTCCCCGATACATACAGTTACAACCACGTTTTCCATTTTAAAATAAAATCAAAGTGATTGAGATTAAAAATGATAATTTAAATCCGACTCTGCACTACATGATAAAATAACTACTAATTAAATAATTATATGCTTTTGCAAAAGAGAAATATATATTTTTTCTGCTTAAAGAACGAATTTAAATAAACACCAGTTTGAATAATCTTTGACTATGAACCATAATATGAAGCATTTTTTATATTAAATTGTTAATGCTCACAATTTTTCCTTAAACTTGTAATATTTTCTAATCTACCAGTCAAGTTTTTTTCCCCCTTAACCTAGCAATACAGGTGTTTCGTCGACAAACTTTTGATAATTAGGAAATGGCGTAAGGTCATTAGTTCGTAAGGTCATTAGTTCGCTTAGTAGTGGTGAACAGATAAGGGAGATGTGTGATTTAACACTCCGGCGATTCCTTAGGACACAGTAAAGATAAGGACATGGGTACGGATGGGGCAGTAAGGAGAAAGGGGTGTGTATGCGTGAGGGAGGAGTGGATGACATATAATCTTTAAGATTTGACAAGTGAAGTTAACAGGTGCTAACAAAAATATAGGCCTAAGTGTTACCTGTAATTTGGTAGAAATTAAGGATAATAATAATAGAGATTTCATGTAATATGTACTGCCCTGTTACAGCGATTTGAGGAGATAAGGACATTCAGATATAAAACTTATCAAAAATTGGATTTTCATAAATATACTAGTGTTTAATTTCAAACGAGATGAAAACCAGAAGAAATGGATTGAAAGAACACCTTTATTCCATTTTTGCATACATCTTAACATAAACGTACATTTTAAGAAATGGCCGATGTATTTCCAAAAATAGGAATATATAATATATATATGAATACTTGTGTATAGTGCCCCTCATACATGGCTCAATGCAGCTATTATTGGAAGAGTAATGCTGTGTTTTAACACCAAAACAGACATTTGGCACTTAGTTACAACACTGTCAGTTTTTTTTTAATAATTCAATCTAGAAAGGGGGCAGGCTAAAATATAAGGAAGCATTTTGTGATGCTTTTATTCTTTACAGAGAATCTGGCAGTTGGATACAATTTTTAAAAAATTAGTCTTAACTGACAGGTTAGAATCAAAGCACTTTAATACACACTGAATGGCACACACACACAAATAGTCAAAAGAACAAGAACAAAAATATATTTTTAAAAATAAACAAAGCCACTGTCACCGGATAAAGTAGCGACCTGGTTAAAATATGACTAAATAATGATATTGATAAATAAACTTTGATTATCAAGATGCACTTAGTTATAAAAAAGCAATAAGAATACACAGCAATGTTTTCTACAGTGTAACACTAAGTACAAAAATTGTACACATTACTTGCTTAAAAGAAGAAAAAAAGGGGGGAAAAAAAGGCTTGAGCAAATCATGTAAATACAGTAAATATTGCTTTATGTAAAGAAAATTTATTTTACCTGTCTTGAGAATGCTGAATGCATAAAATGCGTGGTTGTTAAAACATTTGGTAAGATTTTGATACAAAATACAAACTTGGATTCAATTGTTTCTTTTAGGATAGTGGCGATTAAAAAAAATTTTGTTGCTGAAAATGGTTTTAGGTTGATTTCCTCTTTGACTTTACCAATGAGTAAATAATACAGCAGTGTTAGGTTTACTTTTGGTTCATTTACAAAAAATATCACAAACTGTAAATTTATAATGTATGATAGGACTATCAACCTTATATTAGCAGGGCTTGATAAAATTATGGAATATATACATTCTATGTGTATATAAAGATAACTGAGATCTGCTTTTTGACGTTAATTTTAAAAACTGGACACAAAAATAGCAATTTAACATGTTTGCAATGGAAATAAAAGTGAAAATAAATAATCCAGTCAGAGACAATGGTAACTCACAAAACAGAAACTATAAGGCTTCAAATTTCTGTTTAAAGTCACTTACATTCCGACTGTCATTTTAATCAATCATGAAAATTTTATTGCAGTTGTTAAATTTTGTGCATAAAAAAATACACACAATGAAGAGTATGACTCAATACAAGTAATACAAGTGCGACCCTGATACTAGGATATTAGCAGGGTAAAATGAGCGATAACATATATACACACACAATTTTATTCCCAAATGCTAACATTTTTAATAATTGGTTTATGTCAAAGTCTGGCCAGATCTAACCATAAATAAAATTTTAAAATACTAACAAGAGTAGCATATGTACAAATTGCTGTGCAATGACATGAAATTTTGACAGTTATTGATAAAAAAAAAGACTTTAATTTTGTAAATAAAAGAACAATTATCTCACTTAAATTGATGTTTTAAATTAGTCTAATAAAAAAAAACACTAATGTTTAAAAAAAAGCTACTTTAATTATCAAGGAACTGGGGGAATGAATAATTAAAATGACCAAGTTGAAATAGTTCATTTAATATTGTGTTCTTTCAATCTTAAAAAAAAATACATGGTGCCAGTCAGTGTGTTCAACAGTCTGTAAGGGGTATCAAACATTTGTAAACAGTCTTACATTGCATAATATGCTGCATGAGACAGGATGAGGAGGGAAAAACCCTTTGGTAAATCTGTGAGTGAATTTAAAAAGACCTTCAAGCACAGACTTCCCAAACATGAGAAGAAAACAAAGAAAAAATGTAAATATTGGTTGAAATTTTAAAATATTTTTTATTTTATTTTTGTCTTAAATGAAAAGGAATGGGGGCAAACTGCTAAAAGTAAGAATTATTTTAAAATAAATAAACACAAAATGCACCACGTTTTGTGTCATTAACAATCATTAAAGAAAATAAAAACATCAAGTTAACTGACTATATATAAGAAATGCATTCTTAAAGTCAAAACAAAATGTTATAGAATGCACAAAATTAAATCACGGAATTACTGATACTTAATACGTAAATGTGAGTAAGAAGATCACTTAATTTTATAAAATTAAACAAAAGGAAAAAAGTTTGGATGGACATATATGGTGCTTGTATCAGCTTTTTATTAATTTTTTTCTCCAATAATAAAAAAAATTATTCAATTTAAAAAATAGTTAAATAAAAGGAAGAGATGGTCAGTTAACTAAAAGGAAAAAAAACATGTACAAACGAAAAAAACAACAAACGAAAACATCCAAATCTTTTGGATGAATTTTCGCCAAATTTATTTACAAAATGGGATAAAGGATACCTTACAACACAAAATGATTTTGGAATATACAAAGATGGCCAAAAACAAAAAGAAGGAAATGGTACAAAATAGTTTAGGAATAGATACATTGCAAAAACTGTTAAAACTATTCCTTTGAAAGAAAAATTAAATTGCTTTGAAAGGTCTTTAAACCATGTAAACCCCTCTACCTTTACATTCATAAACCTTTTTTTCTTAGTAAAAAGTATATACAACAAATAAAATAATATACCAGTACAATCTGATTTTGGCGACAAAAATACTTGAAGTGTATAATTTCACAAGCTTAAAAATAATTATTTTGAAATGTAGCCTTTTCAATGCTTATCATTTTGAAAAAGAAAAAAAAATTAGTTTATATCCCAAATATACCTTTGTTCCTCATTTTAAAAAGCCATTATTACTGTTGTATAGTCGTAAAATATGAAAGAAAAATACAGCACCATATGTAAACTTCAAAAATAAAAATCATTTGGATGATTTCCCTGGTTATTATATAAATTATTGGAAATAAACCTGATAATGTGTAATTTTAATATAATTATTTTTTGAACTTAAAATTCTCTGAAATCCTTTTTAAACAATGGAAAGCTGAATACCAAAATTCTGAAGCTATTTATTTAAAAGACTAGAATTAAATATCTAAGTACATTTTATTACTTTAAAAAAAATATAATTTAATCATATAAATGTGAGTGGGTGACAATTATTCTGAAACTATGATTTAGGTCAAATAAATTCTAACAACTTGTTAACCACACAATGAAAATGCAATAGTCTCAAATTGAGATGTATATACAAATATATTATAGTAAATATAACATTTGCATTTCAATTTTTTTTTAATTTTTTTTTAAATTTAAATAAATGATTTACTTATCAGCCCCATAACGAAAAGAAATAAAATCTCAGTAGTATTTAGAGGGGCTAGTAACATTTTAAATACATAAGTGATTGAGAAAATTTACATAATGGTTAAATAAGATGGAATTGAAAACATGAACACAGAATCACAATTCATAGTATGGTAACAAATATGCAATGAAAAACTCGTTGTGATTTCTAGAGAAAGAAAAATTCAAAAATAAAACTAGATTGTCTGAATGACAAAGGCAAACAAACAATGGGAGACCAAGTATATGGTGGCGATAAGAAAATGGGCTCAAAAGGAAGCCTCATTTCCTTCCCTTCTTTCTGTTCATGTTTCTTTTTCTTTTAAAAAAATCTACAAAGTTACTGGGTAAATATAATATTTCTGGAATACTTTAATGATGAAGCTTAAAAACAGTTTATAACAAGGATGAAAAATGGTCAATGGAAAACTTCATTTCTACTATTTTAAAAAAAAACAAAAAAACAAACACAAGGTTTCTGAAGAATGTCAGACCATCTAAAATAAAATTTATTTTAGAGGGCAAGACCTAAGTAATTTTGATTGATTCAATGTTTTAATAAAATATATAGGCATTGTTATCTGTATAAGTATGTGGGTGTTAAATATTTTCACTTGAGGTTTTACATCTGCACAAAAGTTTGCAGTGGCAAGGAAGGGGAGGGTAAAAGGAAAATCGGGAAGAAGAATTATAGACCCAAACTTATAATCTCCGTTCTTTTCCATTGGTCAATAAATCTTCAATGAAATTTCCCCTTTCAAATAATCTAAAAGCATATTTGCTTAAAAATACAATAAAAGGTGATATAAAATAATAATAAAAAAAGCAGGGATTTTAAAAAGTTCATTTATCTTAATATAATATAAATATCTGTTGTAAAGCTTTTGTTTTTAACACTGAACACGAAAACAAAAAGTAAAAATTTATTAAGGCACAGCAAAAAATAAAAAAAATAAAAATTAATAATAAAAATAATAGTTAAATTAAATTAAAAAAAAACTAAACCAAAAAAGTTCAAAAAAAAAGGTCATGTCCGGTTATGAGTATATATGACTAGATTAGATACACACCAAGTTGCATAATCAAATGTATAGACTTGGGACAGACCATTCCGTATACCAATAACCCCTCTCTTAAAGATACTGTAAAATATAATAATTGTATAAATCGACAAGTATAAATTTGTGTACCTAAAAATATCGGGTGAAGGGACGCAGAATAGTTTAATAACCTCTTTTTATGCACAAAATAGTGTCTTAAAATTGGAACCAAAATTTATAAAAGAAATATATGCATTGTATTTTTGAGATTACATAATTAAACAAAATAAAAGGTCAAATAATCTGACCTCTGAAAAAATAATCAAATAGAATATAAGTAAACTGTGTGGTATGCTTTTCATTTTTGCGAAAAATTTTATAAATTATTTTCACAATTTTTTATACGCTGCTGAAACTAGATGTGTTTAGTTTTTCAGGAGCCCTAAAGGAAATAAGCACCTTTAGGGTCTGCATGTAAAATAATTTTCAGAAATAAAACAAATTTTTTTAAAAAAATGTTTTTTTTTAAAAGTTATAAACATGCATTGGCACAAGTTTTTAGAAATATTTTAAAGAGCTACACCAGAAGATAAGTAATGTATAATGTGCACCTTAACTTTCTAATATTGTATGATATGGTATATTTAATAATTTTAAATGTATATAATTCAAAACATAATATAATAGTTTCAAAGGGAAGGAAGTATTGTACTTTCAAAAATTAAAAAAGCCCTATGGAGAAAATCAAGATAAATATTGTATATAATTTTGAAATACATCTAATATGATATAAAGAAAGAATAGCCTGAGAACAATACAATAAAAAAGACAAAACAGTAAGACTTTTGATCTTTACATGGAATGTTATCCCCTATCGCTGATATTTTTGGTGTAAAGTTTCTGGCATGAAAAATAAAAAGGGGGGAGTGTAAACAACCTGCGCAATTCAATATGCATAGATTTCTAAATAAAATAAAGGGGAGAATAATATCACCTGTTCTTTAAATGCGGCCACTGCCGAACTTGAAAGAATTCGCAAGTTTGCTCGCTATGTTTTCTCTTAAACAACAATAATTGTATTAATACTGTATGAAGATGATAACGATACTAAAAGAGTAGATATGGAGGACAAAAAAAAATAATTAAAACCTTGTATAACAATAGTCGCTGAAAGTAAAAAGTCTCTTTGAGCACTTCCATTATTACAAGTAATCCACAGAGACAATTATGTCTTCTACAAGGAAAACCAAATATATTTACAAACTATTATGACATTTTTTATGCTTCTAAAAGATAATATGTACTTTAAATACTGTACAATAAAGATGAAAAAAAAATTACATGCCTACATGCCACCAACTTCAAGAAATCCTTGAAGATAATAGAGGGACTGAGTTTTATTACCCCTAGTTGAAAAATATGAATTTCTTAATATAACATTTTTAAAGCTAGATTATAAAAGGAAAATCAAAATGCATTACAAAAATAGCTTGCTCAGTTGATCACATAAATTTATAATCTCTTTAAAAACATTAAATTTACCTAGTTTTAAAAATTTCAAAAGAGCCAATGATTGTAAAATTAGCATTTCAATTTGTGAATCAATACTAATAAATTAAGTCAATTGCCTTTTCTTTTTTTAAACAGTTAACGATGAATACATGCAGAGCTTCTTGATGTAGGTGACAGTTAAATAAGTCAAATAAATGCAGTTGGAACTTAAAACCAATATTATAAAAATATCTACTTTAACAGTTATACAACAAATACTAATATCTGTAATTATTTTGCAAGATGAACAAAATGGATCTAAAAAAAAATTATGTCATGAGTTCTTCTCATTAAAAAATGTGATCAATAATAGAAAATAAGGACTTTTCAAATCAAATATTTAATAAAGAACAATGCACAGAGTTAATAGAAACTAAAAATTATCTTACGGTAAAGGTGTGCAGAATTATTTTCACAACACTTGCACTTATGAAAAATAAAATTATTGGAAAAACACCCAATTTTTTCAAGGTATGTACAAAGTGTTCAAAACCAGCACATGGTGGTTATTTTTTGCCAAGGTGACAATGTATCCTTCAGTTGTTATTTTCAATCCACAGCAACGACTGACCTTTACGTAGGGGCATTGAAATTCACTGATAAGTGATCCATCTCTCTGAAATACCCCCACGTGGAAGCGGTTGCCATGACTGTCACCTATAAGCACGTCTCCATGACCACTGATATCTATTCCATTTGGATAGTTAGTGATGTTTTCACAGCCAATGCGGCGAAGGAATGTACCGTCTCTTGCAAACACCACAACACAATGACCCTAAGATTTTATAAAAAAACAAAAAAATATATAAATTAAAAGACAATTATTATACATAGATGTAAGGTGCCAAATCAGTGAACTTTACATAAAATAAAAATGAAAAATATCTTTATTTAAATTTTTAGATAGTAAATTTATAATGCTTATTACTCAACTTGATGCATTAAAATAATAGACATACCATTTAATGGATGTTCTTTAATTACGTGTTTTAGTACTAAAAATCATCCTAAAACGTAGAGTCAACCTACACACAGGTCAGAATGTAGGGCAATGTCTCGTTACCAGCAGTGCTAGTGAACTTAGCTGTACTGTAAACCGGTCCTGTTAAGTCTGGACAAGTTAACCTTAACTTTAAATAGTCCATATCAGTTTATTAGGAGGATTTCATTTTGAGTGTTCTTCTTATAAGCTGATATACAGTAGGGTTGTTAAGTGTTAAGATGCAGGTTAGCATTAGGCCTGTCAACGGGTACCCGTTGACGTGTGATTACCCGGGTAATAAAATTCCGCTGGTGAAAATGTGGCTTGAAGGTCTATATTAACCGTAGGCCAAACTTCGGCTCCCATGCGGCTTTTTTGTGTTTACATTGTGGCTCGCAAAACAATTTATCAAATGAAAATTTTAGTTTCCAAAATATGCTTAGAAGTACATCTAAGGAGAAATATCTGTCAACGGGAAATAAAATACGGTCCCAACTAACTAAATGTTTTTTGAGACATCTTTTTTCTCTCAACGTGAAATAGAAATCGCACAACACAAAAAAGTTATGGTTCTTTAAAAGAATCATATAAAGAAAACAAAAGTCCTCTGTCAAAAAAAGGATGGACTGCTTAGAGATGAAAGACGCTGTGTTTGTTAATAAAAAACATCCCTACTTTGACACTAACTTTGCGTTGAAATACGCCGATTGATACTAGCTAATGTTTATCTACCCCTCCCCTCCCTTCACTCCTACAACCCACACCCATTCATTAGCTTCTACTTCTTGTGTTTATTAACACACACTGACCTAGAAAAACAGATGTGTTAATAATGCGTTCAAGTTTGTCAGTATTTAAATTTAATAAATTTAAATAGTTACTAACAGTGTAAGATGGGTAAGACCTCGGCTGTGAGGATGGACTGCATAAAGATGAAAGATGCTATGTTTGTTTTTAGTTCACTAAAACACCCTTGCTTTGACACTAACTTTGCTTTGAAATAGTCGACAGTGGGTCACCGATTGATACTATCTAACGATTGATACTATCTAACGATTGATACTATCTAACGATTGATACTATCTAACGATTGATACTATCTAACGTATGTTTTTCTAACCATTTCTCTCTTCACTCCTATAACCCAGTGCTTCTCAAACATTTTAATATGGCGGACCGGCAGGAATTTTTCCATTGCACTAGGAACCGGTGCACTATTTTCCCTGTACTTACATGGTAGCGAAATGTATTTTATTTCCTTTTATTTCTTTCATTTATTCTCTTATTGTCAAAATGGACAAATTCTATAGTAATTAGTAGCAATTGGGAGGATTATAATTATATTTTTCTCTCCTTTCTTTATAACTTCCGCGGACCCCCACTTTGAGAGGCACTGCTCTAACCCACACCCCTTGCATTCGCTTGTGTTTCTTGTGTTCATTGACACGTGTTTGCCTAGCCCAAAAATTGATAATACACCCAAAGTTAATAAGATGGGTAAGACGTCATGTGGAATCAGGCCAATCGAGTTGACAGCGACACTGCAAAATGCAACCGTTGTAATGAAATTGTGTCTGCGAAGGGTTGCAACCCAAAGCAATAAAACACCATCTGAACATTATTCATAAAATTGATATTGATAAACAAACCGCAGATCCACCCAATATCAGAACATTTTTGGTGTCAACAAAAGCAGTACCACTGACCAAAGCACGATCACTTGAGATTTACTGCAGTATTGCGTCCATCGCCCTTAGCATCGACTACCGATGCCAAGTGGATATTAACATTCAAGGTATGACACTGAACGTTACGTCATTGCTGTTGACATTTTGTTTGCATGTTCTGTTTACTGAAGTTTTAGTTTATGAGCATCGAATGCATTTACAGCAGGAATTGAATAACAGTTTTTAGTGCATTATAGTTAAACCGGTAATTGTAGTGTATTAGTAATAGTATGTTACTGGAAGCAAGCCATTTGCTACTACTACTGTGTGAAATGAGGTGCATGGATGGTGGCTAGGTTGTATTGTATAGCGGTCATGACGGGGAAAATTATGTGACGTTTAGAACGGGTAACCCAGGTACCCGTTGGAAATTTTCACGGGTACCCGGGCAGCTTTTTTCAACAAAATTGACAGCCCTAGTTAGCATACAAGAGCTACAGTTACATCAAAGCACCTTCTTAAAATTCGGTAACATAATTTATTAATTTTTAAATTTATTTTATAAGTCATGTGTCGAGTTTGGCTAATGAATGATTTTTTAAAAATCCACCAATATTCTGAGACAGTATGAGAGCAAACACACAGTCGGGTGCATAGTTCGAGTAAATTCAGCAACTAAGCAAATTTTTTTTTAAATTACGCATTTGCAGAACTCGACTAACAATGCTAACATGTATATTATTTATATTCTGGAATACTAAGAAGGCACTTTGATGTCACTGTCACACGCTTGTGGGCTCTCGTATGCTGCCATAACACACAATATATTAGGCCAGGGTGAGCATTTTGTTTTGGCTCAGGGGCAACTTTTTGGTAGCAGATTTTAGTGGAGGGCAGCCTTATTAAATAAAATATATATTCTTTAGTTAAAATTAAATTTCCCCAAAAAATTCATAGCTTCGTTTCAGATTGTATTCCTTAAATACTGCAATCATTTCATGACATAGAAAACAATGTGGTTTCTATTCTGTATTACTAAAGAAATATTTGTGTGTCCATTCTTCATTAAAAACATGGGATTCATCACCAATTTTAAGCTTTTTCTAAGAGTTCTTGGGCCCAATTAAATTAATTTTGAAATTTTACTCTTGAAAAGACAAAATTGAAATAAAACTGACAAACTTTCGGTCATGGAAATGAAACAAATCTCAGTTCAAGGTGGGTTTTCTGATGGTCTTGGTTGGCCATAAAAAAAACTCTGGTGGGCCGCACTTAGCCCACCCCTGGGTTAGGCATTGGTATTATACATAGTACAATACTCACTTCCCAAAATGTTAAAATACTTGATTCACAGATATACTTACTTTGAAGTCGCAAACAAAATATTCGTTGTTATTGATAGCAATATCAGATGGCTCTCTCATGTAGTCACTGCAGTCAAACCATTTGATCAGGTCTCCACTTTCAGATATAACAAATACCGTAGGTGAAACACTATCAACTGCAACAATGTGACCTGTATGAGAAGAGCAGATTTTAAAAAGATGTGTGATATCATTAGCATGTAAGCTCAAGATTTTGGCATACAAAATAAAAATGACAATGTAGAAGAAAAACACACAAGATGAGATAAAGGAATAGAAATGACAGATTCCTTTTATATATCCTGGCTATTTTATGATGCATGGAATACTTTTTCAATGTATTAAATGAACATGAAGAAACTTAATATCATAATCACCAAAGTTTGATGGCGGATTCAATGCTGAGTTATTTTTAAAAAAATTATTTTAAGATCAGGTAATGAAAGATAAGGACTTGCAGCACGTAGTGGTCCAATCACAGACACAGAAAGTCGTGGACAGCCTGAACTGAATAGTTGAGCAGGCAAAGTGAAATAGAAGAGGAGAAAAAAGAATGTGCACATGAACAAATGCACACCTTCTGGAGTAATAGCTAGTCCAGCAACAATGTCAATATATCGGATAGCAATTTTCTTTAAAAAGTGGCCATTTCTGTTGAAGATTTGCATTCTTGACCTCTCATTTCCACGATCACAAACAACAAACTTTCCAGTTTTCAGCATAACAGCAACTTTTCTTGGGTACCACAGTTGGCCTTCCTCTCTCCCTTGTAAAAAAAATAATTTGTATTGGCTTGATTTGTTTCAATTAGTATGGGTAAATTTTAATTAGTCTTAAATTGGTCTCAATAATCTAATACATCAAAATCAAAAAGCAGTTAACTTATTTAAAGTTACATAAATATATTACAGTTGTATTATTTAAACTACTGTGTTTCATGATACAACTATTACAAAATTAATATAACTGACCAAGGATTTTTAAAAATTAGAATAATTTGACATGACTGACTTATGTTTTTTTAAAATTTATTTAAAAAAAACAAAAACAAGACATAATTTGAATATCTTTGGGATAATTCAAACATGGGAGACTTTTGTAGGAGAATGCACAAATTGTTAACGACTAACTGCATATATCTAATCATTCTTTTTCTTATTCTATAAAGAATGCTTTTTCAATGTTGATTGTAACTTGACAAAAGTTAATTACTTTTAAAATATAGCTAAAATATTATTATTTTTTTTTAAACTAGATGAAAAAAATGATTCAGCAATCTCAACCTTTACCTGGTATGCCAAACTGATATTTAAATTCCCCTGTCTTTTGAAACACCTGAATGCGATGATTGTTAGTGTCTGCCACAACAATATCTTCATCATTTCCTAGACAGAAGCCGTGTGGTGAGTTAAATTGGCCCTTGCCAGGACCCAATTGACCAAACTTGCATCTTAAAAATGAAAAATAAAAAAATAAAGATAAAGCTAATGTAACGAGATGCATAAATAAATATAAAATGTTCAATGCACTGAAAAATTGTTACAATTTAACCGTTTGAATTAAATGTTAATTTTTGGTTATGAGCTGTTAATGAGCATTATTACAATAATCATCAATACAATTATAGAAAACAAAAAATTAAATTAACTTAAGTCAATGTAAAGGCAAAAGCTTATTGAAAATCAGGTGACAAGTTTGGGGTGTTGCATATAACTCAAACAGTTTTATATCATAAAAGAAGAAATTCACATTCAAAAAGGATAAAATAGTTTAAAATGCCTATTTGAAAAGGCTTGCAAATAGCTATTTTAGTAAAATTTATCAGCATGCAATAATGCAAATTACATTTACACAAAGTTGAAATTTATAGCATAATTAATACATACATGCAAATACAGATTTACCAAATATTCTTCAAAGCTTAAATTAAAGATTTTTTTTTAAAGTGACTGTTTGTTAGTAGTTTTTTTTTCCTTTCTGCCTTAAAAAAATATGAGGTCTCCTCATGAGTTGGTTATAAGCTTTTTGACATTTATAGGACAAGTGTTTGTTAGCAAATGATAGAAATAACATTGAAGGGCAAACATATACCAGTGTTAGTTAGCATAAGATAGAAAAAACACTAAAGAGCAAGATCATACAAGGGTGTCTTAGCATATGATGAAGAAAGTGTGTACTAATGAGAAAAAAAATACATCAAGGACCAAAGCCTCTGCTGAGCATTGTGTTCAAATAAGAATTTTTTGAAGTCATTGGAAAATGATTTCAATAAAGCTTTAAAAGAGAATAGTGCAGAGTGTTTCTAATCTACTTTGCCTTACTTGAGCAGTTAGAAAAAAAAAGATCTGAGATATTTTATCATATTTGTTCACTTCTTGTATTTTGTTGAACAAACATGTAATAATGATATATAAAATAGTGAAATTGTCAAATACATAGGCAGGTAGCTAGGCATCTTTCCAACTTTTATCAGAATGACTCTAATAGTAATATTAACACATAGGACACTGTCTTTCGTTTACATTAAAGGCATTATCACGTCGCCACTGAACCATATTTTAGCACTTGCACTTTGCCTCGGCAACTCAGCGAACTTATTAGTCGAATTTGGCTAATTATTTTAATAGTGATGACACTACACGAGAAAATGAAATTTGTGTAATAAACTGATACAGACTCATTGAAATAACGGTTAACTGATCCAGATTCAACAGGACTGGTTAACCCTTAAGAACCTTAGTAATGATTATGACTTATGTGTTAATGGAAGTGGATTATTATAAAATCACGGGGGAAAAAACTTAAAATGCACCAAGAAGATGGAGCCCTTTACAATAAGCCATGCATTTACTCGGCAAAATGTATACTACATTCTAAATATTTTTTTTAAAAATAATAAATAATTGATTTGGATAGTCAGATGAAAAATACAATTTGTATGAATCAAATTCAATTCTCAAAATGCAAGCACATAATTTTTATTACACTTAAATTAAAAAGTGTGCAGAATTTTGTGAAATTTTTTATTGTCATTGCCTCAAAGACACACATACAGAATTAAGATTCAATATTTTTTTTAAAAAACCAGCATGAAATATTTATCTCCTATAAAATGACAGAACAATAAGGGAAGTCGGCATTAAAATGGAGTTATAGGCAGACATGCAAGAAGTGATAATCGGCTTTACTGTCTCAAGTTGAAAAGCATTTAATCAAGTAACATAGTTATAAATTAGTTAATATGGGCAGTGAAAAAATGTGCATAGCATAAGAGTTACAAATAAAGGAATAAAAAGTATAAAAAAGCACATGGACCCAACAGTTTTGTTACACAAATAAGTGGGATGCTTAAAAGGAGGAGATAACAAAATCAACCTTAGAGGAACTTCATTGACTTGTTTGTGTTGTGGTCCCCAGTGGCCAATCTCTGTATCTCCTAGTCCACCTTGAAACCTGCTGATATTCCCCACAGCCCAAATTACATTTACTTACAACACAAGTGCTATACAATCAATCGTACTATGAAAAATTGGTATAAGCATACCCGCCAAGAAAAAAAAATTTGAGGGGTGAGGGGGGGTCTCTACATACAATTGTAAATGAAGAAATATAAATTTAAACAGGTTGACTTTGAAGAGACCATAACATTACAAGAAATTTTTATATACAGAGCAGAATTATCTATTTCATTTACTTGTAAAGAGTTCAGTTATCAAGCATCTTACTAGTGGCCATTTTGCATATGTCCCGAAAGCTCTTTAGACAACTAAGGTTAGGATTCCAACGGATTTTAGTTACAAACAAGTGAGAAACAGTATCAATTTTCATGTCTTTGGGTGAAGAAGGCTTGATCAAGGGCGTGGACACTGTTATTTTAGTACGACTACAAGCATACTTCTAGCAATCTGCATTCAAACATTGGGAATTGGCTAGAGAAATATTTCCTTTAATAAGAAAGGTGGTCAATAAAACTTCTGATCTTTTACCTGAATTGTCAGATGCCTTAGCAAATAAGACATGGATGTTTTAAATTCACTGCTTTTAGCTGCAGTTCTGTAAGGTGGGTTGAGGACCCAGTAAATTAAGAGTTTCTCCCTTTCCAAAATGAAGATGGATGATTTTTTTAATGGCAGCACTATCACCCGCTTTGATAACGTAAGTGCAAAGGAAAAAAGTGGCATCTTTGAAACGCAGACTTTCCTGTTGTACCCCTTAAACATTGTTTTGGACACTAGTATTTTCAAGACTGGCAATAAATTATGCTTGGAAAATTTAATTTTTAAGGGGATTGTCAAAACGGAATGAAGGGTACAAAATCTGTATATTTTAGACAAAATCGGAAGGGTCGGCAGATCTATTAATGCTATAAAAAATACAGATTTCCTTGTCTTTAAATGATAATTTTTTGAAAGTGTGTTTTTGTTTAAAAATACACAAAGAAGGCAATACCTAATTTGCATGGCATTCATTTTGTTTGTGCGCCTCACAGGTGGGTAAGGTTCATTACTATAAGTACTGTTAGGAGATCCCAGCTCTTGAGGAATAGAAGCTAAAAATGAGAATCAAGAATATAAAATAATTTATTCATAACAAGATTAACTTAACAAAATGCGTACCCCTTTTATAGCCGTTCTTTTGGACTACCCCCTCCCCCATATTGAAAGCTTGAAGTCCTTTAGGCTTATATTTTATTTTTTTTTGTATGCAGAAGTGGAAAATACAAACGTTCTGGGGATTTTAACTGTGGGTGATTATCACATGGATTTTACTCCGGGTATAGCTGAAGTTATTTGAAATGTAATGACTGGACAATAGTGATTCTTTAAAAAAAAATTTAGCTTATTTTTGAGTTATAAACTATACAGACCTGAAAAATCTTGACATGAAAAATCTTATGGTATCTTAGGTATGGTAGATTTTTAGAAAAATTCTGATGGTGTTACATGTAAAATTAAATCAATAGTCTGTTGACTAAGAATCTGAACATTAAAGATATGTTAAAATACAAGTAACTACCTTGAAAACATTTTTTTTTCCAAAGTAATTATTAAAATATGATGGATATAGAGCAGTGGTGGTGAACCTTTTTAAGCCAGTGTGTCCAAAATTCAAACCAAATCCCAATTATTAATAGCAAAGTGCCAACACTAATGAAACCCAAAAATCGGGGTTTAGGCTAACTGGTTTGATTAAGGAATTAATGTTTAAGTGGCAAGCCAGTTGATGAGACTGTGTGCCGACTGTGGCACGCATGCCATAGGTTCACTATCACTGATATAGAGGGTCAAGAAAGTAAAATGAACTTTATTAAAACCATACCTGAATTAAACTGGTCAAATGATCCAATATTTGGGAAAGTGCTTAAAGTTGAAGGAGGGGGCTGGTTCAAAAGTGAAGCAAGCCCTGCTAAATTAGCATGTTGTACGTTAGTCTCATTGGAACTAGACACAGGAGTGTTTGAACCAAGAATACTAGCAAGTGAGTTGTCACCAGAACCTGATGTGATAGCATTTCCAGCATTACCCATTGCAGTTCCAGGTCCTGTTATACTCATACCTGGTGCAAAAAGAGGACCTGAAAAGTAAAAAAAAATAAAAAAAAACAACATTAAAATGATAAAACACAAAATTAAAATGGAAATAATTTTAGTAGGTTAAAGATTAAGGCTGTTAATGGTCATAAGATCTGGACCAGTTGAAGGCAACTCAATTTCAGTCTGCATAAGCTAATTACTATAATCATTTTTTTTTGCATCAGAATTCGACCTACAACAGTGATGACATGTATATTATATATCTACTAAAATATTAAGAAAATGATTTTATTCCACTGTCACGCGCGTGTTATTCACAGTCACGTATCTTACTGGTAACAAAGCAACAACAAACTTTAAAAATAATAATAATAATTTTTTATTTAATTATATAAAAACCACCGTCGATTCTCGATACAAACCTTTAATTGATTTTCTAAAGATATTCGTTAACAAATAAAATGATTAATGCATCAGAAAATGAATTAAGTTTAATAATAATATAACATGCACAGCGAAATGATGACGGATTAAAGACCACTAACGCGATTTTCGAGTACCTCTGGGGAATACATACTCAACAAACGGAATCATATTGAAAGTAAAAACATCCACTGTTAGTGGAGTTCGCTAGTGACCGATTTTTAATTAAAAAATGTATTCGCTCAGTTACCGAAGAAAAGTACCAGAAGTAACAGTGCTGAGAGCTTAACGGACGCAACCCGGCTGTAACGTCACCAGCAGAACTGGCGAGGCGAATATTTCATGCTTTCAGCCTTCCCATACTGGTTCTAAAAAAAATTAAGGGAAAAAAACGGGCCGGACAGTAAAACATGCTTTTTAAAAAATGATGAACCGGTCCGCAAAAAC
Source organism: Ampullaceana balthica (assembly GCA_944989445.1). Lineage (NCBI taxonomy): Eukaryota > Metazoa > Mollusca > Gastropoda > Lymnaeidae > Ampullaceana > Ampullaceana balthica. The sequence continues at coordinate 771,700 of CALYLW010000031.1, forward strand.
AAACTGACTTGACAACAATTTATAATATGCCGTTTTAATACTATTATTACATAAAAATTGAATATCATTACGGTTTAATTCTTTGTTCGGATTTTTAAAAAATTTTTTTGGATTCGCTGTTTTGACAGCAACACTAGAGTCGGTACATCAAGGGCTCTTTGATGTCAAATCAAACGACGCGATTGGAAAATTTGATCCATTCTCTTGTTGGTCCACTAAACAAAGTATAAATTGTATAAATACGGAGCGGTTAACCAACCGGTTTTTTTTAAAGGTTAACCGGTCCTCAAAAACGAGCGGTCTTAACAACCTTAATTGTAATAATATAGTACAAGCATTTCATATACATATTTTACATTTTTTCCAGTAGATTTATCACAAACTGTTGCCGACCATTTTTATTACAAAGAAATTATGTTTTTACATTTTGTTTTAGACATAACAAATAAAAAATTTGATTTTCTAATTGTATAGCTGAATTCATTTATATATTACATGTATTTTATACTTGACTTTTAAAAATAGTGTATTTATAGTTTTTGCATATACTTCCGGTTTTGAAATAATGCATCATGTTATTTTTTATATCTGGCATGTATAACACGCAATGAATCGAATTTTATTTATAAATATTTATAAATTTGTTTTTTATTATAAATGTAAGATTTAAAATACGGTAGTTAGGTAAAAAATATAACAATAAAAGTAAACATTAATTTTTATTTCCAAATGTATATTGGTGAAATCAATTACCGTATATACTCGCATATAAGCCAAGTTTAGAACTATAAAATACAATACTGAAATCAGGGGGTCGGCTACATGCGCATAACACAAAATGGACACAAGGACAGACACTAAAACATATAATTTTTTTCTGAATATGTACTTCGTTAATCGTCGGTTGTGAACAACTTATGAGTGGAGGTTCAGATATATTTATAGCAAATAATGTGGAAATGTGGAATAATGTTTTTATGTCATTCCAAAGGGCAAACAAACTGGTATGTAAGAGAAAAGTAAGCATTTTACATCTTTACAGTAACAAAATTCTATGAACCAAAAATATGGAGTAAAATTAGACAAATGTGTGGTCTGCTTATATGTGGGTTTTTTGCAAACATATGTGATGTAGGCTTATATGCGAGTAAATACGGTATATAAATAACACTATGTACTGAAGCTGCCTACCTAAATACACTAATGTTAGGAAATTTAGATTTAGGGTTACCTCAAATTTGAGGATTTATTTGAGCATTTTGATACCCAATACAGAATTTAGAATTAGGGTCAGGATTAGAATGCTTATTAGGCTGCTTAGAGTTTGGATGCAATTCTGCAAAATCAGCAAATATGCCCACTGGTTTTTGTCATAACAAATACTCAATGCTGCAAAAATGCATATCTGTAGACCCCTAGGTAAACATGATGTGACCAATGGATGAGCCGTTGAAGCGCTAAATTTGTTAAGCCTCTTGTGGGTATAAACACTTATTGTAAATTACCACAGCTAATGGATGGTTAACTAATATCTTATTGAATGGTTAACCGGACCTCAAAATCAAATGGTTTTAACCTTCTTTAAAAAACAAATTTAAAGAATCTGGTTTAATATGATTTTTTTTAAAAATCTAGATTCACTTTGTGTAGAAAAGCTACTATCAATTTTCTTAAAATCATTATTTTAGGATACCAGAATTGTGCAGCTCTAGTTACTCAAAATGCGCAGGAGAATCTATATTACTAACTCTGATCAGCAGTTAAAATGTTATTGAAAGTTCATCTGATGATATCTTTAGCAATTACATGCAATTGATAATCACAGCAGTTAAAATACTATGCCAGCAATACTGAGCAGTTATTTAGTTATTCATAAAGAAGAAAGTATATTTATTAATCAGAGAATAAGTTATTCCAAAAATTAACAGTCATAAGCAACACTTTCAAAATATTTGATTGAATTGGTGTATAATAGATTACCATTTAAATATCTTAACATAAATGTTATGTCTGTTAGGAAAATAAATACTCACTCTGACTCTGATGCATTTTGGCCATTGCTGCCACATTCATCATAGCTGCATTGCCTCCACTGCTGTGGCTGACATTATCCACAGAGATACCACTATCAGACAAGGGGCTATTGTTGCCCGAGATGGTGGAGCCATCTGGATGGTGCCCCAGGTTCACAGCAGTTAAACCAGAGATAACATTAGAGATGGACAGACTTTCAATTCCGGGACCAATTCCAATATTTGTGAGTGGAACACCAGTTAAATTGCTGAGATTCATCAACTCCTGGCCACCCTGGGTCTGCATAAGATTCCCACTGCTGCCAATGGTTAGCATACTAGGTAATGAAAACTGTTCTGGCTCAAAAGGGGAATGCAGGGACATCTAAAATGAAAAAATTAAGAAAAGAATCACCAATAAGTTATTGAAATTTTTCCTTGAGAATAAACGGGTATTAGACAAACATAAATTATAATCGTTGCTCAAAAAATTTCTTTAAAAGCTAGGACATACCATTCCACTTTTCTCCCTGGCAAAATAACCGAATGTGCCTTTAATTGCAGATGCAAATGCAGACGCATCTGTTTTGAATTCGGTGTTTAAAGGAACATCTGGCATTATTAGTCCCATGCAAAGTTTGTTGAGCTGAGTTAGCATTGTTTGGAGTAGTTGAGCTACTTGTCCAGCATGTCCATGCTGACAAACACGTTCCACAAAGCTTTTGGCTTGGGTAAGCTGATTTTCATAGGTTGAGATTTTGTGCATTCTTTCCATCAAACACAATTCTCTCTTCTCATGAAGCTCATCCAGTTCTTTTAGATAAGTGTCCTGGAAAATAAATTATATAAAAAATAGGGCTGCGGAAATTATCTATTAATTTCTAGATTAATCGTTAAAAATTTTATCGATTAAATATCGATTAAAATAATTTTAATCGATAAAAATTTAAGAAAATATTTATAATATTTAATTTATTAAAAATTTTAGTAATAAATTAATAATAATTTGTATATTTTTTTTTACGTACAAACATCTCCCGCGTAATAAAATTTATTTTATTAATGTATGTTGACCGGCAGACGTCAACTAAAAAATGGCTGACAGCCAGAGCCGTCTTTACACCATTTTGGGCCCCCAGGCAAAGAAATAGTGTTGGGCCCTTCCCAGGGGTGCCACTCACTGGAAGCTGTGAACCCTGAAATCCCTTTTTAAAAATTTCTTGAACCCTGAAAATTCTTTAATAAATTTTTCAAACCCTGAAAATTTAAACGTAACGAAGCGCCACTGTAATTTTCATTTTCCAACCACTTAAATCAATCATCAATTGTGTTTAGCACCTTTTCCCATTTCGACAATATTTATGGTGTATCTCGCATTCGCAAAAAGTATTTTGAGAAAGTTTAAATTTAAAGGAAAAAGTATATATATATATATATATATATATATATATATATATATATATATGTGTGTGTGTGTGTGTGTGCATATGCTACTGCTAGGCAATATGTACAATATAATAGAAACATGCATATACTATGGAATTCCCTTACAATAACTTACACTAATATTTCATATTATTTATATATTATAATGTGATAACTAAATTAAATACATTATTATTACTTTGAATTTTATTTCTTTGTTTTAAGCCATTTTATGGACTTGTTTTGAAATTAACTCAATATATTTATTAAATAAATTATAGTTTATAGTAGGTTCATAATTTAATAATTATTATTGTCTATAGACACTATAGTCTTTAGTATATAGGGCCTTTATCTCGTACTTATACTGTTTAATTTGTAAGAGTAGAAGCAGAGGCACTAGAGTTAGAGGCCTAATGTCACTAATGAAAATGAATAGTATAACTATAATTTAGGTTTGGTTAGAATTACATTAAATTACAATTACTACTAACTACTACTATTGCAACTATTAGATAATTATTTAAATTTTAATTACTAAAAGATAAGTAGCAGTGAAAATGATTAATATATTTAGTATTGCTAAGGCTAAAGTAGCACAAAGTCCTGCCTTAAACTTAAAAGTCGTAATTTTTTAATTATTTATCTGTACGTAAAAGAGGCCTGTATGCCTAACACTAATTTAATTATGTTTTTTTGTAAATATCACGGGAAAAAAATAAAGAAATATATTTATGTTTTTTCCAACCCAGGCAGTTCAGATGCAATTGCAATCATTTTTTCTTCATTTTCCCGATAATTAATGCATGCTAAAACGAAAGCGGTTGAGACATTTATAATGAACTCAACAAACAAACTTTTACTAACTAAAAGTAAGAAGACGAAAAACTCCTAATGCCATGTTAGTATTTATAACCCGTGAAACGGTCATCCGAAGGCACACATCTGACGTAATCTATGATAAAATTAAATTATTTTTTTAGAAAACTGACGTCAAGCACAAAATTCCGATTCAAACGGGGTGCGATCCGTTCAATTATTTTGTCTAAGTTTTTCCGTATATTATTGATATGCGCAGAACGATGCGCGATCGCGCGACAATGAGATGCTGGCAAAAGGAAGGGAGAGGTCACAGTCACGGTACCAGTCCTATTTATAGCGAGTCCGCATCTCACTGAATAGGCTTTCCGCGCCGCGCGTTTATTATGATTTTTGCCCCCCCTCCTTTTAACCGCAGAAGCCAAATTTGAAAAATCTTAACTCGCAAATCCGGAAAATCGGGAAGAGCGAGAAAAAAACCTCGCGAATCCGGAAAGAGCAAAATCAAAAACTCGCGAATCCGGAAAATTAAAATATTTAGCTTCATGAATCCGGAATTCCGGGATAAACCGGAGCGGTGGCACCCCTGGCCCTTCCCCCGCAGGAATAAAAAACGAATATACCTAATATATATAAATAAACATATTCCCATGGGGCCCATATGCTCGTGGGCCCCCAGGCAAATGCCCAACGGGCCTATGCGTTAAGACGGCCCTGCTGACAGCATCAGCGCAGTTACATTTAAACATATAACTAGAAAGTTGAGCAAATATGTTGTTTTTAAGCTAACTGCGGATGGCAAAGTCGAAGATGGTGAAAACGTTTACTGTGTCCACTGCCATAAACAATTCTCTTTTAAAGGATCAAATACATCGCTTACGTACCACCTTCAGCACAAATCAAGTATCAACACATTGTCATGAAGTTTAGTTCAAAATATTCTTAATTTTTAATGTCCGTGAGATATGTTCAGTTTAATGACGTCATAAATTTGTATTTTTGGTTTTAATCGAAATTATCGATTAATTAATAGATAATTTTTCAAAGGTTAACGATTAAATTTAAATTAATCGATAACAGCCCTAATAAAAAAATATAAACATTTAATCCTACTGAGTCTAAAGCCCTAACTTAGCTTTTCTTATATGCCTGATGTAGAAAAAATTAACTTTCATGTCAAAAAATGGCTGGAGTAAGATAAAACTTTGGGAAATTGTAGTAAATTTTTTAATGTGCTTATAATAGTTTTATTTTTCATCCAGTGTCAACATTCCACCTAGTGTGTCAATCCACCTAGAAAAATTAATCTTGTTTAACAACATTTATTGGTCTACATCTTATTACACGGATTGGCTATTATCACTGTCAGATTTTATGGTGTGAGAATGACTGGGCGTAAATGTAGCGAGAATGTGTAAACATTGCGTGAACACCAGTTCATGTGGACTGTTTTGTGAACTCGGATCATGTGGGAGTGTTTGGTCACATGGCATGAGAGAGGTCAGGAGAGGACGGTGTGTGACAAGCAGTCACAGTGGAGACTGGAGGAGTTGAGAGTGGCCCAAGACGGTCATGTAAAGATTGGGTGAAGCAGAATACACAGTGAGAAAGACGGACTTGGAATTATATGAAAGTTTAGAATAAGGTTGTTAACGGTTAACCGGTTATGAGATCAGGACCGGTCCTATTTAATCAGGATCGGTTAATCGCAAAATCAATAAGACCCCGCAACTTCAATAAGCCCGTAATAGCTTTTTACCCAGGAGTTCGTTTTTGTTGTGTCGAGTTGACTTCAAATCGCTTTCTCCCTATTCCGGTATCTAAATAATATACACGTCATCACTATTAGTCTACTTCGCCTACGGCTAAGGAATGCTTTTTTAAAAAAATTTTAAAAATAATTTGCTTAGTGTCGAGGCACTGTATGAGAGCTTCATGAGAACCACGGTCAAAGGTCACGGCTATGTATTACCACAGTCGGACCGCTCTTTAAGTGAACTCAAGTTTTCTAGCTAGTTAGGGATAATGAGGGGGGGCTGGTCGTCGTGTGGGCGACGAAATTCAATAATTCTGGCAAGTTGACGAGTGAAACATAATATGGTATTTAATTTAAATAAATTCCATCTTATTATCACTGTTTACTCCGTTTTATCAGGACTGGTTAACCGTAACTTCATTTAGTCGGTATATTAGCTTATTACGTGGTATATTAGCTTATTACGTGGTATATTAGCTTATTACCCGGAGTTAATTTTTTGTTGTGTTACGGCAGAATACCAGAGCCAACACGCGAGCGACCGTGACGTCAAAATCAAAGCGTTTTCTTAATAATAATATTCTTTTCAGTAAAACGGGCTTTTTAAAAATGATTAACCGGTCCTCAAAAACAAACAGACTTGACAACAATTTATAATATGCCGTTTTAATACTATTATTACATAAAAATTGAGTATCATTACAGTTTAATTCTTTGTTTGGAATTATTATTTTTTTTTGAATTCGCTGTTTTGACAGCAACACTAGAGTCAGTACATCACGGGCTCTTTGATGTCAAATCAAACGACGTGATGGGAAAATTTGATCCATTCTCTTGTTGGTGCACTAAACATAGTATAAATTGTGTAAATACGGAGCGGCTAACCGGTCTTTTTTTTGAAAGGTTAACCGGTCCTCAAAAACGAGCGGTCTTAACTAGAATACACAGTGATAAAATATAAATAATTACGAGTTAGCGAAAATTAGCAGACACCAAGTAGCCGAACCGAGTCATCAGTTCAGCACTATCTCATATCTAGCAAAGCATCCAAAAATAGGAACAGCAGTATAGTGGGAAACTGGAAAATACCTAATAAAACTTACTCTTATTTCTTCAAGAACAGCCTTATAGCTTTGAAAAGTCTCTTGGATGAGACCTCTGGTATTATCCTTCTGCATTTCAAGATCCTCAAAAGCAGCATTTAGGCTTGCATTTATTTTCTGACACTCTGAAAGTTTTTTTCCACACTCTTTGGTAAAATCAGCAAGAGTGTCCTTTTTGGATCCAACTGCTTCGGTTAGCTGCTTAACGTTATGGTCTGGGCTACTGTGTGACTTTTGGATACACTCACCACAAGCTGGCACCTTAAAGATAAATGTATTTTTAAAAAAACTATAATAGAACATATTACCTTTGTACATTCTTGTGTAAATATATTTTTTAAAAACTACTGTGCTTTAAACTAATTTTTCCCAAATTAAACATTTCTGAATGAGAATAACTTTTCAATTTTGATACAAACCATGCATGAACAGCAAAAAAACTTTATGCTCTCAACACCATGTACAGTGCAAAATACAGGTTTCCTCAAATGCTCAATCCCTTCTCCACTCTTAATCATCTCTTCAAAAGTCACAACCTGCAATATAAATATTTATCATTAAAACAGGTAACATCATAATAAATACATAATTCACCAAAGGGAGTATGTGCAAATAAGCATGACGAATGAACCTCGCTGGGGTCGACCAATCAGTGCAAATAAGCATGACGAATGAACCTCGCTGGGGTCGACCAATCAGTTTATGGTTTGGCAAGCGGGGGTGGTGTAGAGAGGGGTCAACAATGGTTCTTGCATTCTTGTTCCTTCACAGAATAACATGTCATTCGTACTGTAGTGGTAATCATGTCCGCCTTACACGCGGAAGGTCCTGGGTTCAAGCCCCAGCGAAAACCTTTTTTTTTATATAAATTTTTTAAAATGTGTTTGAGCCCGTTCTCTTTCATTTTCGAACATGGCTGACCCGCACTAAAGGTCGGCCACTCACGTTATGGTTGGCAAGCTAGGGTGGTCGGCAGGTAGATAACCGCAGTGCGAATGTCTCGCTACCAACAATGTGTTGAACTGGGAAGAATTGAGGCCACTGACAAGGGACCGTGTAGAGTGGCGAGCTTTGACAGAGGCCCTATGTTCCACAAGGAACTCAAAGGACAAATGATGATGAATACTATTATTACATAAAAATTGAATATCATTACAGTTTAATTCTTTGTTGGGGATTTTTTTTTGTGTTGAATTCGCTGTTTTGACAGCAACACTAGAGTCGGTACATCACAGGCTCTTTTATGTCAAATTAAATGACGCGATGGGAAAATTTGATTCATCCTCTTGTTGGTGCACTAAACATGGTATAAATTGTATAAATACGGAGCGGCTAACCGTTTTTTTTTGAAAGGTTAACCGGTCCTCATAAACCAACCTTAATCCCTACCTGGCAGTTAACAAGTCCTCAAAAAAAAAGCATCTTAACGTTTTAGTGAGTATATTTACTTTAAGCCGCAAGCTCTCAGGCCAAAAAGAGGAATGTCACTAGACCAGGCATTCCCAAATCTATTTATTTGCGGCACCCTTGTAAATTTTTCCCCACCAGGGACACAATTACAGACAAATTGAATGAGGCTACCAACAGCAATGATCTTATGTTGAAGTGATACATGCATCTTAAATGGACTGTCAGAATTCCTAGACAACTGTTAGTGTTTATAGAATGTTTTGTGCAAGCTCTCTTAAAATAATCATCACACATAATGACTCAAAGTTGGAAATTTGGTCAGTTATATCAGGTCTTAATTTAAGCATACAGGTAAAGAAATAATACCTTATGTTCTTCAAAGCATCTCATAAACTGATGAGCAGTGACACAATTAGGGCAGAGCAGATTCTCACAAGTCCTGCATCTTGCAATGGCATTATCACCAGCCTTACAACTTGTACAACCTATCTGTAAGATGTGTGTGTGGATGAGGAATAGAGTAGAAAGTTATTTTTAAAAAACTCTTCGTATTAATTATTAATCTATTTCAATCTTTCATTTCTATTAATGATTATTGACTAACACTTTTAGAAAATAATGAGTTCATATAATTGTTTTTTTCTAAAGTTGTGCTTTTGGAGAGAAAAAAACAATAATAATGGTAAAAGGTTAGATCTAAGTTCATGATACATACTTAAATTCAATGGTGGATTCAAAATTTACCTGTTTCTTTTCATCTGAACCTGATTCTATCATGTCTTCTAGAACACTATCAGAGAGCAATCCACTGACACCCTTCTCTGGTAATCTTGTCTTCTGTCCACATGTAGGACACTTAATAAGATCCATCATCCATTCTTTAGCCAGAGGGCTGCTAGGAGAGTTTGCCTCCTCTTCTCTTTCACTGTCAAGTTTCTTCTTAAGACATACTTCACAAAACTCATGTAAACATGACAGAATTTTGGGAGACTTCATTTTTCCTTCACAGAGTCTACAAATATCAATATCTTGATCATCTTCCAAAGCTCCATCAAGACTGCCGCTTCCATTTTCCTCTTCTGTTAAAGTTAGTTCAGCAGTTGGCGATGTTGTATCTTCATTTTCTGAAGCCATTTTCACTGCACTCTGAAATAAAATTGTACATTGATCCATACTGTCCATAGATATATTTATTTGATTTTGAGAGATTGTGCTAAATTATGCACTTATTCTAACCCTCAACATCCAAGTTATTCAAACTCCATGAAATTTAAATTTTTAATTAATTTATATTTAATAAAGTAAAAATACAATTTTAAAAAGTAAGGTAATCCTGCAGTTTCTACACGTACATTATTTCAAAGCAAAATTTATTTTTTTCGTGAGAACTTACGTTTTTAATTTATTAAATGCATTATTATATGTTGTATTTCTGCTATTACAGCACTAATTTGTAAGTCTGTTTAATTTGTAAGGCATTTTTTCGGCTCTATATAATACATAATCTAGTCACGATACGTCCATTTTGTTTACCTAGCCAGATGTTTTTTTCACCTGGCTCGACCCATGCTAAAATAAATTTACTTAATGAAAATGTTTTTTAAAAGGTATTTTTCCATCTATTTTAATGTCCTTAGGAGATAAATAAATATTTTAAAGACAATTTCATTTTATTTCGTTACTAGATGTTTCATTCTTATTTTGTTTGTAAGTGAAAAATTTCCATATGGCATCTTAGTGTGACAACTCGGCAAGTAGAGTACTACATAAACAAAATGGATATATCCCACTCCGATTATGTAGTTTAAGGGCTGAAAAAAGTCTTAGAAATTAATAAAACTTACAAATTAGTGCCCTTATAGCTAAAATATGACATATATTAATGCATTTAATAAATCAAAAGCGTAAGTTCTCACAAGAAAATTAAATTTCGCTGTGAAATTATAAAAATGTAGAAACTGCAGGATTATCAAAAGTAAAATACTGACATTCAAATCTTCCCAGACTGAAAAAATATGTAGATGAAATTGGGGCCAATTGGTATTTTGGCTTCAACGGAAAGTTCATTTTGGATATAAATATTAAATAGTTTGTCATCAGTGAGGTAGATGTAATTGATAAATAATTGGAAGTAACATCATGAACTATTTTTATATTTATCAATAACAATTACTTTTTATATCTCTCAGTGATTCACTGAACTGTCTTTCTATTTTCTTGCATATCTCCTAAAAAGTGGAGAGTTCTAAATTTTTTAAAGGTGCAAGAATATTACTAAGCAATGTTCCTAACTATGCCTAAACCCTCAGCAAAAGTTTTCAGTTTAATAGTACTACTACTATTTAATAGTAATAGTAGTAATCGGCATAGGCCAGGCGTGTGGTGAGTCTGAATCGGTGAACGAAGTCAAAGACATATTAAATACATGCTAAGACAATACGAAACTCAGTGCTTATTTAACGTGCATGCGTTATTTTAAGCACATCAGTTTTCATCGTTAGCAACTCTACTAAACGTAACATTACTAAAAGAATGATCATTACTGATCAACTTCGTCAGTGACCGACAAATTGAGGCGATAACAGGGAAGGTCAATTGATAAAATATAATTATTTGTGAAAATGATATGTATACTAAATTTACAAGTAAAGCACCTGTTACCTGGAATGTTAATAATACGCCTTCTCTCAATAAAAGCAAAAAATAATGAGTCAACTGCAATAAAGAATTAGCAAATGTGAAAGATAAGAATCAGTCAGAACGCTCTTCCCGCCATCTTGAATCCTATCAAGCTTAACCGTTTGGACATGCGCAATGGATAGGAGGACGCAGACAAGAGATAGCAAGTCACGTGGTCCCCAACCGCAATTCAACAGGTGGCAGTAGCAGTAGCAGATCTAGTTCTAAAAGCAAGTTTTAAATAAAATGAATACATTTAAATAAGATGCAACATTTGTAGATAAATTTCTAGGAAATTGTTGAAAATTAATGAATTAAAGTGGTGTTGCAGTACGCAACGGCAAAAAAAAATATATAAATAAAATAATGGGAATATGTGACGTCACTCCAGGCTCCAGGTCTTGACCTGGATTCAAAAATCAAGTTTCTATAAAAATAAAATAATCAAATGTTAAAAGCTCTGGCACCTAAGTTTAAATGAAAGTGGTGGAGGTCATGTAACATAGACAAATATTAAGTTTCAGGTCTGTCCTCGCCCCTCAAACCAAAACACTATTAATCTTTAATTTTAAAAAAAAATCATTTGATAATTGTATGTACCTTTCGATCTGTATGGACAGAATTTAAATTGTCTTAAACATGACTTGTCTTATCTATACAGACGCTCCTTCTATAGGGTTGGTCATTTCTAAGACCGGAAAACGTCATGAACCATTCGGTCATTGGGCTATTTTTAGATTCAGGTCAAACATTTCTGAAATGTCCATTACAACAGTGTATTTTGATACATTGATCTCACTAAAAACAATCTTCTATGTGCAATTTTTTGTGCAAAAATATTTCTTTACACTTATTTTTGCAGCCGAAAAAAATTATTAAAATGTCGAAGACTTAAAACTTTAATAAATAAGCCTTAACATATTTTAAATTATTTAAAGATGAGCGTAAGCGTTCGTTCGATAGTCGTAACTACGGTAAACACTAGTCCCAGCGTAGTCAATTATGAACATATATGTATTTTAATATTGTTTTCCTTGGTCCTTGCCTTATAAAAATATATGCCTTGGTATTTATTAGTAATAAACTTACACTAAGATTATGACTTTAATTATAATTACATCATAGTATGAAAGAATAAACTTCATGGACGAACGAGCAACTAGAACTAGTTACTACTAACTTATTACTAGAGCCTCAGTCAGAGCAGATGCAGAGTCACTAATTCATTTACATAATTCATGCTCGCAAGGACGTTCCATTTCGCATAATATAATATTACATAATATAACCATCTATTGATATTTTAATTTAAATAAATAAGCCTAAGCATTTTTTAAGATGAGTGAAAGTGTAAGCGGTCGTTCAATAGTCGGAGCCGGCCGTCGCCACTGGTACTAGTGACTAGTGCTAACAAACTTATATTAAAATTTAATATAAATTGTTTTCGTTGGTTCATATAAATTATATATGCCTTAGTATTTATTAGTAATAAACTTACACTAAGATTATGACTTTAATTATAATTACATCATTAGTTTTAGAAGTAAATAGTATGAATGAATAAAATTATCGGACGAATGAGCGAATGAACTAAAAATAAAAAAGTATAGTCTGTATATTTACATATTATATTATTAAATTCACTCTCGCAAGGACGCTCTATTTCGCATTATATAATATATCAAATAATATGACCGTATATTTTTCTTTAAAATTCTATAAAATCAAGCTTTTGAACAAGTTTTAGACAATTTCAATAAGCGCATTCCCTCTAATAGTTATGAATAAATATTAACTACTTGTCCTTACGGCACCTCAGGCGGTGACCTAGTTATAGATCGAGTCTATTATTAGACTTCTGGTAAATAATGACCAACCCTATACAGAAGATTAATGCGTCCACAGACCATGCCGGCCTGTTGGCAAGTGATGCAGCGTTCACAGGCCACGGCAATAAGGGTTGCACGCATTACCCAGCCGCATTGTATTTCCCTAACTAGTGTTAGGTACCCATTCGGAGCTGGGTGGACTCAGGGACGCCCTAGGCCCCGGGAACAAATAATTTAACCAACCTTTTCAAATAAATGGCACATGGTAACGTAATTAAAGTTTCTTAAAGCATTTTTAATGCTAGAGGTGCGGGAGGGGGGGAGAGCATGGTGCTGTAAAATGAGCTGTTTTACAGTTAAATTATTTTTCAATTTTAATTGTACATAAATTAAGTTCTGATTAAATCAAAAATTTCTAATACTTATTTGGGCAAGGGCGGGGAGGGGGGGGGGTTTAAAGGTTATCTTAAATGTTTCTCAGAACCCTAAGGAGCCTCTCGGTCAAGGTCAGTAGACACATGTCTTTAATATTAGTACAGTATATAACACGATGCTCGTTATGCATATAGATAAGATATAGTTCAACGATTTTCACCACAATAATAACAAAAAATCTGTGTTTAATGTTACCTAGGCATCGCTGGTTTGTTATTGTTAATAAAATAACTCGGATAATTGTCGGAGATTAAACACAGACATCTTTTCGTTTCTAATTATGTTTTATAAGAGACACCCACTTTAAAACTCCTTTACGAGCGTGCCTTTCTTTTCTTTTTAAACTTTTTATTCTTACAGAGCAGAGGCGTAACTAGGTTTATGGCGCCCTTGGCTAATTTATTTTTGGCGCCCTTGATAAATTGACTAGTTTCAACTTTGCGATATTTTCATTTTTTAGAAAAAATAATTGAATTTCTTTTATTTTAGTTATGACAATAATTACGTAGTATGACAGTGGCAGTCATACAACGTGATTATAACAAATGCATAAACAGGAACAAAACTAATTTGCAGTTTATTATTTACTAAATAATACCAAATAAATTGGTGGATAAAACGGGATATTGTTGCGTTAATAAAGACTACAGCAAAACTTGAAGTAACGTGTATTATAAATAAAAGCAATAGTATCAATGTGTCATACTCATTATCTCATACATAACGATAGAAACTCACAATTAAAAGTAAATTTAAGTAACACTCCACCGATCCACTCCTATGTGCTATATCAAAGGTTCAAAGCTTTAATTTTCTTGCTTTAATGTTTGCAAAATTAGTGATTATTTCATCGAAGTTTTTTTGACTGGTAAGTTCACTTTTGATGGAAAGAAGAGCTAGAGATGATGTGCGTTGTTGACCTGAAGTCGATCTCAAGTAATTTTTGATAATTTTTAGTTTGCTGAAACTCCTTCAAAAAATGGCTATTGTGGTTGGCACTGTAAGAAATGTTTTCAGGGCTAGTTCGATATTTTGCTACGATCTTACAATTCCCATGTAGCGAGAACATTTAGAAGATCTAAATGAAACATGTCATCGTGTTTTTTTGTTTTGCAATAGTTCAATCATTTGGTTTTTAAAGCATTTTATTTCAATTATAAATTGCTCTTTATTTATTTCATTTTTCCAATTAGGAAAACTGGCGTAATAGGCGCAGATAGTGAGTAAAGTGGGGGAGGGGAAGGAAGGTGTCTCCTCTCACGGGCTTGTGTCCGCATGTCAAAGCAAGTTGGCTCCTTTCATATGGAACATAGACACTGCCTCTCTTTCCTGTCAAGCCGAATAGCTGGTATGGATGTTCCCCACCCCCTCTCAATATCTACATTGTCCTCGACTAATCGGCGCCTTTTACCCTAACTAAAAAACTCCGTAAGTCGAATTTTTTTTTCTGTTCCTTTGAGTTCGACTTAGAGAAGTCCTACTGTATTTATTTAACGTAGTGTTAACTTGCACGGTATCATACCGTGTAAGTTTTTTTTTCCCTAAGTTACAGGGTATTTGCGCATGCGCAGAGACGGTTTTGTAGTCACTTATTTATAACTTTTTAAAAGTTACAAAAAGTACCGAACTTCCGTGGTCTCATGATTGAGAGTTGGACTAGAGAAAGTAATGTAGATGAACAGGCATGGGTTCGACTTTCGGTTGAGACTAATATTTTTTTCTTTTTTTTACAATTCTTAAATTCTTATAATTACGATTAAATTAGATCTTTTACTTTTAGGGTCAGGTGTTAGAGTTAGTTGTCTATTTTTTTACACTAAAATAGAAAAACAAAAATATGGAAATCAATTAAAAATTCTTATTATAATTACGATTAAATTAGATCTTTTAGTTTTAGGGTCAAGGCTACTCAAGGTTAGGGTTAGTTGTCTTTTTTTAAAATTAAAATAGATAAACAAATATATTGAAATCAATTAAAAATTCTTATTATAATTACGATTAAATGAGATCTTTTAGTTTTAGGGTCAAGGTTAGGGTTAGTTGTCTATTTTTACATTAAAATAGAAAAACAAATACAGTATTACAGGGATTAAAACTAATTAAATCAATTTAACATTCTTATAATTACAATTATATTGTAATTATTAGTTTTAGGGTCAGGGTTAGTTGTGTATTTTTTACATTAAAACATTACCGTACCGTGCAAGTTATTTTTTTACTAACTTACACGGTATCATACCGTGCAAGTTATTTTTTTTACTAACTTACACGGTATCATACCGTGCAAGTTATTTTTTTACTAACTTACACGGTATCATACCGTGCAAGTTAACGGCACCTTTATTTAAATACAATTTTTTTTTAAAAAGAGATTTAATGGCGCCCTTTTGAGCTGGCGCCCTTGGCAACTGCCCTGATGCCAACCCGTTGTTACGCCACTGTTACAGAGTACTGAAAGGCCGCATCTAGAAATACAAAAGTTGTTAAGCTTGACCCAGATATTGATTTCTTAATCACTTGTGAGCCTGTGTCACCCTAACAAACGCAATCCAATCGCTGGATCACCTCCACCAACACTCAAAATCCTCTTAGGCACATAAGACACATTACTATCACCTAACTAACCACAGTCACAGGGACACAAGCAGAGAACATTCCACCAACAGTATATTAAGTAAATGGATGCGACACAAAGACAAATTACCTCCAACAAATGCAAATATTGCTCGTCCCAATGCTGGGACCAGGTCATGGTGCAGTCGACCTCGGAGCTTTCTGTCGCCGTGCTGCTGTTGGTGTCCACCGCAGTGCTGTCCATCGTCACCCAGAAGTGTTCAGGTAAATTCGACCACGGACTTGAGCTGATCGTGTTTATTTCAGTCGAAACGGAGTTCTTATCACTGTCGGTCGTTAAATGAGGTCACATGTTCAGTGTCGCATTGTTTACCCAGAATTGTGGTCATCGTACACGCTATTGACATAACACAGCTATATAATATATAAAAATATATCAGTAGAAAAACTGCATGCATGGTTAAGGAAGATGTACGACAAACACATAGAGACATTGCCTCCCTACTAGTACTAGTGAAGAAGGAATATACTACTAGCACGATGCTGGCATACTACTAGCACGATGCTTGCATACTACTAGCACGATGCTGATAAACTACTAGCACGATGCTGATATACTACTAGCACGATGCTGGCATACTACTAGCACGGTGCTGGCATACTACTAGCACGATGCTGATATACTACTAGCACGATGCTGGCATACTACTAGCACGATGCTGATATACTACTAGCACGATGCTGGCATACTACTAGCACGATGCTGATATACTACTAGCACGATGCTGGCATACTACTAGCACGATGCTGATATACTACTCGCACGATGCTGATATACTACTAGCACGATGCTGATATACTACTAGCACGATGCTGGCATACTACTAGCACGGTGCTGGCATACTACTAGCACGATGCTGATATACTACTAGCACGATGCTGATATACTACTAGCACGATGCTGGCATACTACTAGCACGATGCTGACATACTACTAGCACGATGCTGGCATACTACTAGCACGATGCTGATATACTACTAGCACGATGCTGGCATACTACTAGCACGATGCTGATATACTACTAGCACGATGCTGGCATACTACTAGCACGATGCTGATATACTATTAGCACGATGCTGATATACTACTCGCATGATGCTGATATACTACTAGCACGATGCTGATATACTATTCGCACGATGCTGATATACTACTAGCACGATGCTTGCATACTACTAGCACGATGATGATATACTACTCGCGCGATGCTAGCATACTACTAGCACGATGCTGATATACTACTAGCACGATGCTGGCATACTTCTAGCACGATGCTGATATGCTACTCCCATGGGTCCTCATGGGTCATGGCGAGGAGGGGGGTCTGCATGCGGCCACAGTGTCCTACTCTATTTCATGGGTCCCCGTGGGTCATCGCGAGGAGGGGGTCTGCATGCAGCCACAGTGTCCTACTCTATTTCATGGGTCCCCGTGGGTCATGGCGAGGAGGGGGTCTGCATGCGGCCACAGTGTCCTACTCTATTTCATGGTGATGAGGGGGTCTATAAGCCTCAACAGTCGGCGATATCATTTATCTTTCTCTAGACCGGGTCCATTTGAGGACGCCCTCATCTATGAAACGCATTTTACATCACTTTGAGAAGAGTTCATAGATGTACGAATTCTAAACATATGATGGAAGGGGAGTTAGAAAAAGACACAGAAAAAGAAAGAAAAAAGTACCCCCCCCTCCTATTTCTGATGAAAAAGAAACTGAGAAAGAACAGATTTGAAGACACAACAGGGCGTGAATGTATCGTCTTTCCATTCAAGCGAGAATATTTTTTTTTAAAGGTTGGTGGACGGTTGAGGGAAATGTCAGTGCTAACTCTAATTACAGACGCTTTGGTGGACCGACTGCTAAGATCCGATATCCTAGTCACTTGTATATGCTCCATAGAGTCACGAGCCCACTGTCAATCTTGACCCCATTGATTCCAATTAAAACAAACACAATTTCTTCAACTTTCCGTTATAGGCAATTGAGTGCAAGTTAGGCTTTATAATAAAATATTATAAATTAGTAACGGGAGATTTTCGTAACGTAAATAGGATTGATACTTTAAAAAAAAAGCCCTAGGACATTGTGTATGTAAAGTATGTTTTGTTCAGAAGACCAATAACTTACAGTTTACAGATAAAAGTCTACAACAAAGGGGCGGCGCTATCTTTCGTTCCTTCCGAGGCTAAATAAATTTTTTAAAATATAAAAACAAAAACACACCCTTTTTAGATCGGCACTGGGAGGCGAGTAGAGGGAAAATAAGCTGTGGGGTGTGTGGAGGGAAAAGCTGGGAGGTGTGACGGGGTAAAGGGTTGGAGGAGTGTGGAGAAAAAATCTGGGGGTGTGTAGAGGGAAAAGCTGGGGGGGGGTGTAGAGGGAAAAGCTGGGATGTGTTTGGGGAGAGAGGGGAGCTAAAGGGAAATCAGGCTACAAGTCAATCGATGACACTGACAATAGCGCCGTTTGTCATGTGTCGGGTCTGTCGGCCAGACGACATGAAAATGTGAGAAAGGTCGTACACGCTGTGCGAAATCAGATGTGATATTCACTGTTATTAAGGTGTCGTTTAGCGCCCGCAGTGTTCATTAATACACACTACTATTAAAGGGTAATATACCGTGTAATGCCGTGTATTATCGCATATAGTTGAAGAATTAAACGACTCATCGCACCACCAACAATAACGCCAGTAAGAGAAAATGACTGCGTGGCAGTAACAATTAAAGTTCTACTTAACTGGCTACACAAACACACACATTTTTGACACGGCGTCTCTGCCATTGTTAAAAAAATATTAAAACCAGCAATAAACATCATCTAACCACCCACGATTTTCAGGGAAAATACACAGCAGCCGTAATTGAACGAATCAAATCCTTATTAAACCACACAGAATGCCAAAGCAACGAACATGTCTCGGTCTCCCAGTATCGAGCGGTCACCAGTATCGGGTGCCAAACGCGCCGTCTATGACTTCAGAAAACACACGCCTAAAATGAACGCTCTGCTTATGAAACTGTGTATATGGGTCACAGAACACCAGCCAATCATACAATTTAGCGTTGTGTGAGAATGTGGATAGTTTGAAGATATCGATGGATACCTCGAGGGGTGGGGGTTGCGGAATTGTAAAGGGGGGGGGGAATGTGGGGTTTTGGGGGGGGGTGACTTCCCTTAAGTATTGATAAATGGATTCGATTCGGCTAGGTATATATACACAGTTCCCAGTTGCGTTCCAATATTTGATCTCTGATCCCGTTTCGATTTGTACACAAACATGCAATCATGCTGCACGAGTGTGTTCGTGACGACAGCCGTGGATGAGGTGAGTTCGTAGCGGACGGCAGAGGTCAATGGATCTTCGCCATGTAATGTTGGTGCGGCGATGTAAATATCAAAGCAATGGACTTTGATTCCGATGCCATTGGTACCGTCATATGTAAATGTGACTGTGATTCAGGGATCCATATGACGTCATGTAACTGTGGTGTCGGATTGAGTGTCTGAGTTATTAAGCGAATGTACGTCCTGTCCATGATAATGTACGTCCTGTCCATGAGAATGTACGTCCTGTCCATGATAATGTACGTCCTGTCCATGCGAATGTACGTCCTGTCCATGCGAATGTACGTCCTGTCCATGAGAATGTACGTCCTGTCCATGAGAATGTACGTCCTGTCCATGATAATGTACGTCCTGTCCATGCGAATGTACGTCCTGTCCATGCGAATGTACGTCCTGTCCATGAGAATGTACGTCCTGTCCATGAGAATGTACGTCCTGTCCATGAGATAACAGAGACGTCCCAGTGACGTCATACAACTACTGAACTACAGGAGTCAGAAATATCACGTTTCTTTATTCAACACATCCGCTTCCAGAACCCTCATGTTTGGAAACAATCTGAACATCCCGTCCCAAACCCTCTCCAAACAAATGTTTGATAGATGAGATCGCTCACAAAATCCAATTACACCAGACACCAATCGTTTATTGTTTTTCGAACCCTTTTCTCTTTCAAAGACAAAAAGAAAAACAGAACTTTAGCCTTTAAACTCTATAGCACTGTGCTACCTCCACACACACACCGAATCTCTATAGCACTGTGCTACCTCCACACACACACACACCGAATCTCTATAGCACTGTGCTACCTCCATACAAACACCGAATCTCTATAGCACTGTGCTACCTCCACACACACACCGAATCTCTATAGCAGTGTGCTATCTCCACACACAAACCACATCTCTATAGCACTGTGCTACCTCCACACACAAACCACATCTCTATAGCACTGTGCTAACTCCACACACACCGAATCTCTATAGCACTGTGCTACCTCCACACACACAACGAATCTCTATACCACTGTGCTACCTCCACACACAAACCACATCTCTATAGCACTGTGCTACCTCCACACACAAATCACAAACCACATCTCTATAGCACTGTGCTACCTCGACACACAAACCACATCTCTATAGCGCTGTGCTACCTCCACCCACAAACCACATCTCTATAGCACTGTGCTACCTCCACACACAAACAACATCTCTATATCACTGTGCTACCTCCACACACACACCGAATCTCTATGGCATTGTGCTACCTCCACACACACACCGAATCTCTATAGCATTGTGCTATCTCCACACACAAACCACATCTCTATAACACTGTGCTAACTCCACATACATCGAATCTCTATAGCACTGTGCTACCTCCACACACACAACGAATCTCTATAGCACTGTGCTACCTCCACACACAAACCACATCTCTATAGCACTGTGCTACCTCCACACACAAACCACATCTCTATAGCACTGTGCTACCTCACCACACAAACCACATCTCTATAGCACTGTGCTGCCTCCACACACAAACCACATCTCTTTATCACTGTGCTACCTCCACACACACGCACCGAATCTCTATAGCACTGTGCTACCTCCACACACAAACCACATCTCTATAGCACTGTGCTACCTCCACACACACACCACATCTCTATAGCACTGTGCTACCTCCACACACACACACACAACGAATCTCTATAGCACTGCGCTACCTCCACACACAAACCACATCTCTATAGCACTGTGCTACCTCCACACACAAACCACATCTCTATAACAGTGTGCTACCTCCACACACAAACCACATCTCTATAGTACTGTGCTACCTCCACACACTAACCACATCTCCATATCACTGTGCTACTCCACACACAAACCACATCTCTATAGCACTGTGCTACCTCCACACACAAATCACATCTCTATAGCACTGTGCTACCTCCACACACAAACCACATTTCTATATCACTGTGCTACCTCCACACACAAACGACATCTCTATAGCACTGTGCTACCTCCACACACAAACCACATCTCTATAGCACTGTGCTACATCCACACACAAACCATATCTCTTTATCACTGTGCTACCTCCACACACAAACCACATCTCTATAGCACTGTGCTACCTACACACACAAACCACATCTCTATAGCACTGTGCTACCTGCACACACAAACCACATCTCTATAGCACTGTGCTACCTCCATACACAAACCACATCTCTATAGCACTGTGCTACCTACACACACAAACCACATCTCTATAGCACTGTGCTACCTACACACACAAACCACATCTCTATAGCACTGTGCTACCTCCACACACAAACCACATCTCTATAGCACTGTGCTACCTACACACACAAACCACATCTCTATAGCACTGTGCTACCCCCACACACAGACCACATCTCTATAGCACTGTGCTACCTCCACACACAAACCACTCTATAGCACTGTGCTACCCCCACACACAAACCACATCTCTATAGCACTGTGCTACCTCCACACACAAACCACATCTCTATAGCACTGTGCTACCTCAACACAAAAACCACATCTCTATAGCACTATGCTACCTCCACACACAAACCACATCTCTATAGCACTGTGCTACCTCCACACACAAACCACATCTCTATAGTACTGTGCTACCTCCACACACTAACCACATCTCCATATCACTGTGCTACTCCACACACAAACCACATCTCTATAGCACTGTGCTACCTCCACACACAAATCACATCTCTATAGCACTGTGCTACCTCCACACACAAACCACATTTCTATATCACTGTGCTACCTCCACACACAAACGACATCTCTATAGCACTGTGCTACCTCCACACACAAACCACATCTCTATAGCACTGTGCTACATCCACACACAAACCACATCTCTTTATCACTGTGCTACCTCCACACACAAACCACATCTCTATAGCACTGTGCTACCTACACACACAAACCACATCTCTATAGCACTGTGCTACCTCCACACACAAACCACATCTCTATAGCACTGTGCTACCTCCACACACAAACCACATCTCTATAGCACTGTGCTACCTACACACACAAACCACATCTCTATAGCACTGTGCTACCCCCACACACAGACCACATCTCTATAGCACTGTGCTACCTCCACACACAAACCACTCTATAGCACTGTGCTACCCCCACACACAAACCACATCTCTATAGCACTGTGCTACCTCCACACACAAACCACATCTCTATAGCACTGTGCTACCTCAACACACAAACCACATCTCTATAGCACTGTGCTACCTCCACACACAAACCACATCTCTATATCACTGTGCTACCTCCACAAACAAACCACATCTCTATAGCACTGTGCTACCTCCACACACACACCGAATCTCTATAGCACTGTGCTACCTCCACACACAAACCACATCTCTATAGCACTGTGCTACCTCCATACACAAACCACATCTCTATAGCACTGTGCTACCTACACACACAAACCACATCTCTATAGCACTGTGCTACCTACACACACAAACCACATCTCTATAGCACTGTGCTACCTCCACACACAAACCACATCTCTATAGCACTGTGCTACCTACACACACAAACCACATCTCTATAGCACTGTGCTACCCCCACACACAGACCACATCTCTATAGCACTGTGCTACCTCCACACACAAACCACTCTATAGCACTGTGCTACCCCCACACACAAACCACATCTCTATAGCACTGTGCTACCTCCACACACAAACCACATCTCTATAGCACTGTGCTACCTCAACACACAAACCACATCTCTATAGCACTGTGCTACCTCCACACACAAACCACATCTCTATATCACTGTGCTACCTCCACAAACAAACCACATCTCTATAGCACTGTGCTACCTCCACACACACACCGAATCTCTATAGCACTGTGCTACCTCCACACACACACCGAATCTCTATAGCACTGTGCTACCTGCACACACAAAAACAATGGTTAATTACAAACAATACACCAGCATTTTTCTCCCCGTGTTAACCTATCATCCGATAAAAGTTTGTACGCTATCGCCTACCGCCGAGCCTGGAGCTGATCACACGAACAATCCGCCAATACGCCCACCAATGATTAGTTTGAAAGAGGGACTGCAGTATGTCCTGGATGCACATGTTTTAACGCTAGGCCTGCTCTTCAGATAAAGTCAATAGGCGCATACAGTCATACAGCAAGGAGAATCCAGCACGCGCTTTAATTAACATGTTGAAAATGTCAATTTTTCAGTTTTCTAACCTCTAAATAAGCTGCATGATTTTGTAAATTTAAAACGGCACAAAAAATGGCCCGTGCTCTGCTCGACCTAAATAAAACGGTCACCATCAGTGTCAGTGAACACCTTGTCTTAACAGAGCGTATACATTTTTAAACCACGAAATAATTGTACCAATTCTTAGTGCACACGCAAATACTTTTATTTTGTGTTTGTCCGCAAACTGTGCCTGTAATCAACCAGAATAGACCATCAGGAACAAACTGCACAGCGTTTATTTCTGGGGAAAAAAAGAAAAGAAACACTGCTTCTCTTCCAGGAAAGAGTGCGGTGGTATGAGAAAACCCGTTGGTTAAGGGGCGGGTATAGATTGCCAAGTCATGCGGTGTTAACATTGCCGTTCGACAAGGTGTTGCCTTTGAAGCAGGACCCCGATAACGACCGATAAGCGACATTTTTTGCAGAGGCGAACTTCGACCCCCACTTAGCACGTCTGAATCTCTAAGTACCAATTAAAATAATAACTCAACTCAATCTCTAACACTGGTTCTTTTTAAGACGATAACGTAATATTCACTCCCAAGTACAGTTACACCTATCATACGAGCACCTCTCATAACGAGATTTTCGCATGACGAGCCAATTTTTTTGGGAAAAAGTTGCTCCCTTAACGAGCGAAGATTCGCATAACGAGTGAAGCAGAATGGGAAGCATACAGAAGCAACAGAAGAGAAAGATGAATGATCCACCAGTGCTGTTGAGCGAAGTTGAAGAGGCAGTAACTTAAAAGGGGGTAAGTCGCCTAGAGTTGACAATACCCTGCTGAGCTGCTGAAACATGGAGGAGCAGAGGTGACGAAAGCCCTAACAAAACTCTGCCAGAAAATATTTGAAAATGAGATATGACCCAAAGATTGGACACAGCCGCTAATCATACCATTACCTAAGAAAGGCAATACGAAACAATGCCAGAATTATAGAACAATCAGCCTTATCAGCCACCCTAGAAAAGTAATGCTAAAAATTATCCTCGGCCGGCTAAAGCCAATATCCGAGGAATTACTGCCAGAAGACCAAGCAGGTTTCAGACCAGGCAGAAGCACAATCGAGCAGATCTTCAACTGTCGCTTGCTCATAGAAAAACATATACAGCACACACGCGAACTCCATCACAACTTCACAGACTTCAATAAAATCTTTGATCGAGTATGGCACGAGGGACTTTAGAAAGTGATGAGACGTTTCAGCATTTCAGAAGGTCTGGTAAAGGTGATTGAAGAATTCTACAATCAGGCAAGGGCTGGTAAAGGTGATTGAAGAACTCTACAATCAGGCAAGGGCTGGTAAAGGTGATTGAAGAACTCTACAATCAGGCAAGGGCTGGTAAAGGTGATTGAAGAACTCTACAATCAGGCAAGGGCTGGTAAAGGTGATTGAAGAACTCTACAATCAGGCAAGGGCTGGTAAAGGTGATTGAAGAACTCTACAATCAGGCAAGGGCTGGTAAAGGTGATTGAAGAACTCTACAATCAGGCAAACAGTGCAGTTTTATTTAAAGGTTACGTAGGGGACTTCTTCAAAACGACGATCGGAGTCCGCCAGGGCTGCATTCTCTCACCTGTCCTGTTCAATATCTTCCTTGAATAAATCATGCAAGAAACTCTCAGTGATCACCACACATCCATCTCTATAGGCGGAAGACCCTTATGCAACTTACGATTTGCTGATGACATAGATCTTTTGGCTGGGAGCAGTAAAGAACTACAGGAGCTCACTGACAAACTTGCAGACAGATCAGGTGCATATGGGATGGAAATTAGCTCAGAGAAAAGCAAGATATTGGTTAATATCTCAGCTGCCAGTATGGCCAACATGAACCAACAAAAGCTGGAGGTGGTACATACCTTTAAATATATAGGAGCAATTATATCCAGAGATGGTACCTGGGAAACTGAAATTCGAGCTAGAATTGGGTCGGCAATAGCTACAATGACGAAGTTAACCAAAATATGGAACAGCAAAAACATTAGCCTGCCAACAAAGCTCAGGCTTTACAGAGCTCTCGTTAAAACCATTGTCCTTTACGGATGTGAGACCTGGACACTAATGGAAGCCACTGAAAGCAAGCTGCAGGCATTTGAAAACAAATGTATGAGGAAAATTCTCTAGATCTCCTATTTAGAACATAAGACCAATGAATATGTCTGGGAAAGAATAAACTCTATTGCGGGGCACCAAGAAACCACCATAACAACAATTAAGAGACGTAAGATGGCATGGTTCGGTAATGTGCTGGGACATGATGCTCTGACAAAAATTATCATTCAAGGCACTGTAGAAGGGGGCCGGGGAAGAGGTCGACAACGGAAAGGCTGGCTGGACAACATAAAGGAATGGACAGGGATGAAATTCCATGAATTATTGGCCGCCGCTCAAAATAGGGCATATGTGGAGATCGTTGTCTGTTGATGTGCCCATGCGCTCCCCCCAACGACCGCAACGGTCACGGGAATGATGATGATGAGAATGGGAAAGTCCATTTTTCCTGGAAATTCATTTGCGAGCCGGCACTTCCGCCCGGTGTATTATTCCGTGTTAAGAACTCGGTCTGTTAGCGTATTGTTTTCGTGTGGGATCAACAGTTTTTACAAAAATTTTATTCAGACAGTATTCGTAATTTTTTATGTGCAAAGTGTAATAACCTGTGCTAAAATGTCTTCGAAAAAAAAATACACAAAAAGACAATCATAAGAGTGAAACAACAATATTGCTGAAATGAAACGTAAAACCATTGAAAAGCGAGAACAAGGTCGCTAATCTAGCGCGCAACTACAATCGGCCAACATGAACGATCTGCACTATCCCCAAGAACAATTAAGGAGATGGACGTTTCAAATGGAGTGTCAAGAATGTCTTCGAAACAGTTACTACACACTTTCGTCAAATTTTGAAGCGTCGGCAAAAACAAATGTCTGTGGCCAGTTTTCTAGTTAAAAACGAATAATTATTTGTCATAAATTCATACTTTTGTTTACGATTTTTTGTATATGTTTCAAATCTAAATTTTATTCTAGTTGTTTTACTCTTTAACAATTCATATCTAATTTTATTTGAATATATGTTATTAATTTAAAAAATTTGAAAAATGAGGGTTTTTTTCGGCATGGAACGGATTATCGTATTTCACATTGATTTGTATGGGGAAAATTGTTTCGTATAACGAGTGTTTCGCTTAATGAGTAAGACTCTGGAACGAATTAAACTCGCTATGAGTATGAGAGTTTTGACTGTATGTGGACGGAGGTGTAGCGAAAGTTGCACAAGAAAAAGAGCGCGTGGAATGCCGTGGAAGCCGTGGAAGCACCTTTGGTTCAGTTTGGTGACATATTTAAATCATAGGACTTACTCTGGAAGCTTTCATTGTCTTTAACGATAAAATAATCATTGTCATCGCTTTCATCGGTAAGATAATGGGCCTCAAACGACGCCTTCCTGGTCAACCTAGAATGTCCGAGCGTTTATTTTAAATGCGGTGTACAGAAGATTCAAAATGAACATCGGTCAACAGTCTGCGGTCTACGGTCCCCGGGGGCCTATCGTAACATCAATAAAATCAGTTCTCACAGATGGACGGTGGCCCTGCTGTGAAGAAAGGGGTTGGGTGGTTGGAGAGGAGGGATGGGGCGCAAATTGTTTGACCTTCAAATGATCCTGCTTCCAAAACGAGGTACTTCCCCACTCCCCACACATTGGCCAACTTGCCCCACCAGCCCCACCCCAGCTATTATACCGCGTGAATATTCCTCTGGCTCTGGTCTCCAGTGAAGTCGGTTCGGTACACTTCAGTGTAAGGCGTAAGGCGTAAGCCATTTGGAAAACATTTATTCCTTACCCGCATGGCTGATTTTGGTCACGGTTGGCCGCACACATGAGTCATGAGATAGTCTGTCACTTATCATATCAATGTGTTGAACTTTAGTTTGGTTTTGGTTGGCCCCACACATGAGATAGTCTGTCACTTATCATATCAAAATGTTGAACTTTAGTTTGGTTTTGGTTGGCCCCACACATGAGATAGTCTGTCACTTATCATATCAAGATGTTGAACTTAAGTTTGGTTATGGTTGGCCCCACACATGAGATAGTCTGTCACTTATCATATCAATATGTTGAACTTTTAGGTTGGTTATGGTTGGCCCCACACATGAGATAGTCTGTCACTTATCGTATCAATATAACGTAACCAGTGGCAGTCTGAACAAACAAACAAGTAGTGGCAGTCTGAACAAACAAACAAACAAACAAGTATTGGCAGTCTGAACAAACAAACAAACAAGTAGTGGCAGTCTGAACAAACAAACAAGTAGTGGCAGTCTGAACAAACAAACAAGTAGTGGCAGTCTGAACAAACAAACAAACAATTAGTGGCAGTCTGAGCAAACAAACAAACAATTAGTGGCAGTCTGAACAAACAAACAAGTTGTGGCAGTCTGAACAAACAAACAAACAAACAAGTAGTGGCAGTCTGAACAAACAAACAAGTTGTGGCAGTCTGAACAAACAAACAAGTAGTGGTAGTCTGAACAAACAAACTAACAAGTAGTGGCAGTCTGAACAAACAAGCAAGTAGTTGCAGTCAGAACAAACAAACAAACAAGTAGTGGCAGTCTGAGCAAACAAACAAACAAACAATTAGTGGCAGTCTGAGCAAACAAACAAACAATTAGTGGCAGTCTGAACAAACAAACAAGTTGTGGCAGTCTGAACAAACAAACAAACAAGTAGTGGCAGTCTGAAAAAGCAAACAAGTAGTGGCAGTCTGAACAAACAAACAAACAAGTAGTGGCAGTCTGAACAAACAAACAAGTAGTGGCAGTCTGAACAAACAAACTAACAAGTTGTGGCAGTCTGAACAAACAAACAAACAAACAAACAAACAAACAAGTAGTGGCAGTCTGAAAAAGCAAACAAGTAGTGGCAGTCTGAACAAACAAACTAACAAGTAGTGGCAGTCTGAACGAATAAATTGAGATCGATCGAACGTACAGTTATTAAATTAATGCATT
The DNA here is from genome assembly GCA_944989445.1 of Ampullaceana balthica. Classification (NCBI taxonomy): domain Eukaryota; kingdom Metazoa; phylum Mollusca; class Gastropoda; family Lymnaeidae; genus Ampullaceana; species Ampullaceana balthica. Next base: position 800,510 of record CALYLW010000031.1, read on the forward strand.
TTTATTTTATCTATATAAACTATATGTAGGAGTCGCTATTGTTTACATTTTACGGATCACTTGACTTCACTCCAGCCATCGTTGAACATATCTCTTGTTTTTAACTTCACCGCCGTCTCTGTCTGTCGTCATCTCTGTCTTGGGCGGGCGGAAAAACAAAAGTAAAAAAATGACCCACTTCCCGTGATGCCATCGAGCTGAAATTTGGCACACGGACCCGTGTCACCTAACAATGTATGTGTTGGGGGGGACTAAGGCTCGGTGCATGTGTTGGGGGGGGGAACTAAGGCTCGGTGCATGTGTTGGGAGGAACTAAGGCTCGGTGCATGTGTTGGGAGGAACTAAGGCTCGGTGCATGTGTTGCCATTTGCCAGTCATGACTACATTCCCCAGTCAGGACTACATTCCCCAGTCAGGACTACATTCCCCAGTCAGGACTACATTCCCCAGTCAGGACTACATTCCCCAGTCAGGACTACATTCCCCAGTCAGGACTACATTCCCCAGTCAGGACTACATTCGGGCAGGATTTGGAGGGGGGCGGGGGGTGGAGAGGGCGTGTATTTGTTATGTGACAACCGTGTCCTGAAGCGAAACAAGGCCCGCCCCGCCCCACCCCTATCAAGCTATAGACATTTACTATCTAGAGTAAAGTTTGACCAGACATAGAAGATAACGAAAACAGGGTTAATAAAGCAATGGTTCTGACTATTGGGTCAGTGACAAGTGCGGTCTTGAATTTCGCCCCTTAGTACCCACTCTCGACACACACAAATTTATGCACTTACCTGTACATGCCACAACTACATATACAGAGAAACAAGTGCCACCAGGGGCGGAACGCCTTTCAAAACCTGATTCCCTGAACCAATGAAAGTAAGCTTGTCACTAGCACCCGCCACGTTTCATATGAAAATTCATTTAGCAGCAAAATTAAACAACCCGTAAAAACAAAGGTTTTGACTATAAATCCCTTATATATGAGACATAACTAAAAGTAATGATTATGTTCAAACGCGACAAACATTTACAGACTGAAATTGACTGAACTCCCTTTTCTGTAAAACATGGGATGTGGTCATCGATGGCTGGAGTGAACTCCAGTGACACGTGGATGTAAACAATAGCAGACGGCTACATAGAGCTAAATAGAGATAAACTAAAAATGCATTAATTTAATTAGCCTACGGTACATTCGATCGATCTGAAATTTTGATACAATGCATTGTTAGGTGACACAAGTCTATATGCAAAATTTCAGCTCGATAGCATCACGGAAAGTGGGTCATTGTTTGTTTTTCAGCCCGACCAGAAGAGCGATCACGACAAGACGGCGAAGTTAATATAAGGGATTTAAAAACAACATTTTCTAGTAAAAGTCTCTATTATTTCCGTGGCTCGTCCAATAGGTATCACTCTCAAATAGGCACACCTCTTCTTTTTAAGAGGTATGGTGGGGTGGAGGTATTTAAGAGGTGTAGCAGGATTTTCGTGAATATCTGCTGACTTAAACACACGGTATTTGTGGAGCTCCCGCCAAGACGTGCCTGGGAGTGCTGAGTTGACAAGGAAGCAATATGGCGCCATAATAGAGCTGCTATAACACAACATACTGAAATCAATCGTAACAGCTGCATGGGCGGATCTATAATAACCACCCCAGTGCCAATGACTTAGGCAAGGGGTGGGTGAATTGGTTCGCCCCGGGTGAAAGTTTTACTTTCGTTGAGCGGGTGGCATTTTCGCCTGTGGACGTTGGCGGAAAAACTTTCAACCCACCCCGGGTGGCAGTTACCATAACTACGCCCCCTCCCTACCCCTCCCACATCAGTGGCGTAGCTATAGTATATCTTGCCCCCGGGGATAAACTATAAATTTATCGCCCCCCACCCTATTTATTACCCTTGTTCACTTTTCCTATTTTAACGTAATACTCATTTTGCCTCATATGTTCCTTGGTGGCTGGGGACATATGTATCCCCGCTCCCTCCCTTCGCTACGCCTCTGTTCCACAAAAGTCTATAAGAAAACCTGAAGCCTTTCAACTTGGTGGCTGAGAAAAATAGCCGGGGTAGATAATAGTTTTCCCTGTAAATTTTTCAAAGCGGAATTCCATACGGCTGATAAAACATCGGGAAATCCCAAACCGTGGCCTGTGGAGTGGAGTGTAGAGCACGAAACAAAACTGTAGAGGCGAACGTGTGTGAACGATGTATATATAAGGGCGACCTAGTCAGGCATAATGTCAGAACGTGTATCACTAATCGTCATGCGCTGTTCTTCAATAAGCTGTTGCATTATCTTTTAAGAGGGCAACCGAGATTTTAAAGCGACCAAGATTCATGGGAGTCTACCGACTATTGAACCGTGGCTGGTGGAGCGATCCGGGGCCCAAGATAGACACCGGTGTCAGGCCTGTATCGGAGGCAAACCAACACTGGCGCCTGGCAAACCAACAAACCATCACTGTGGCCTGGCAAACCAACACTGGCGCCTGGCAAACCAACAAACCATCACTGGGGCCTGGCAAACCAACACTGGCGCCTGGCAAACCAACAAACCATCACTGGGGCCTGGCAAACCAACACTGGCGCCTGGCAAACCAACAAACCATCACTGGGGCCTAGCAAACCCAAAACAACACTGGGGCCTGGCAAATCAACACTAGGGCCTGGCAAACCAACACTAGGGCCTGACAAACCAACACTAGGGCCTGACAAACCAACACTAGGGCCTGGCAAACCAACAAACTAACACTATGCCATGTGGCCACGCCGACGCCTACCCACCAAGCAGGGCGTACGTTCTTATTGGTAAAAGGTCCAGATGACCACATCAATTTCTACTAGACCTTCCAAAATCCAAAAATATTTCATTTGTAAATGCTAGGATTTTTCGCTACGTCTCCGTAGTAAGGTATTTGCGGTCGTATTCTACCAGCGTCACATCCTGCAACCCTCCCCCACCCCACCCCCCACCGTTAAACGCACCCCTGGGAATGGGACAGAGGGCAAAACCTCGTGGCCCTGAGCCCCAATCTTGAGACTTGTTCCAAAATCACTACGGCACGGGGCCACTCTAGATTCTGGGTCACACTAGATTCTGGGTCACACTCGATTCTGGGTCACACTAGATTCTGGGTCACACTAGATTCTGGGTCACACTAGATTCGGGGTCACACTAGATTCGGGGTCACACTAGATTCGGGGTCACACTAGATTCGGGGTCACACTAGATTCGGGGTCACACAAGATTCGGGGTCACACTAGATTCGGGGTCACACTAGATTCGGGGTCACACTAGATTCGGGGTCACACTAGATTCGGGGTCACACTAGATTAGGGGTCACACTAGATTCGGGGTCACACTAGATTCGGGGTCACACTAGATTCGGGGTCACACTAGATTCGGGGCCGCTTTAGATTCGAGGACACCGTATATTCGGAGCCACTCAGATTCGGAGCCACTTGAGATTCGGGGCCACCGTACACTGTCTCAGTGGCCACACTGCCGGCCCGACACCGGTTGATACGGTTTTCATTACTGGGTAGTTTGCAATGTTGGTGAAATTTTAAAAATCCGTAACAGTTGAAGTTAAAGCCAGTGACATGCCTGTGTGGACCTTCCAATGAAATGCCGATGTCATGTTTCATGATGATCCACAGAATCAGCCAATCATGAGAGGGGAAGGGAGGAGGAAGCTGAATTGGTTTCCAGCACTGAGGTTAGAGCGGGGAGAGGGTAGGGTCATGGTGACCATTTGAGGGTGAAACAAAAGGGGGGGGGGTAGATATTCAGTCGTAATTACGGGCTGTGCCTGCAAACTAACTGTTGGCCTTAATGGAGGGTTAATTGCTCGGCACTTTGGATTTCGCGAACTCTGCGTTTAAAGGGCAATCAGTCACTTTTCAAAATGCTATCTACTGTTTACAAAAATAACGAAAGATATGTTCAATAGTTAAAAGAACAAGAAATATTGAATTTAAAAAAAATATTTTAATCATTCAATACAAGATGGATTCTGTCTGTAGATGGATTGGTTGCCTGTGACAGTGTTACAAGCCCAATGGATACCCTACAACTTTGTGTGTGTGTGTGTGGGGGGGGGTGGTCGATGGGAGAGGGTGGTGGTAGACGAAATGTAAGCCTTGAAAAAAAAAGGGGGGGGGGCTTAATCCTTACTTTGAGTTCATCCAAGCTGTGACACAAGCAGACGAAAGAAATAACCGCATGTTACCAGGAAGTGTGATACGTCCCTAGCCTCCCCCTCCCCCTAAACCAACAGCTGTGACACTCAAGCAACGGCGAAGATGGCAACGTCGATTGTCCCTGCATAGCATGCGGACAGTAGAAGGCTCTTAACATCCTTTAAGTAAATTGGAGATTAGTGGTAAGACCGCTAAGAGCTGACATATCCGACTATTCATCCGCTGGCTTGGTGTGTCAACAGCTGTGATGCGACACATTCAAAGCGAATTTGTGTGGTCAACTCGGCTGGCTTTTCATAACACGGCCTAAAATGTAAGCACGCGGAATGTATATAGGCAAATACCTCGGCTGGTTCGATAAAGCCTAAATAAATAAATATGATTGTAGTTAGTCGCCTAGCGGCATCGGCACGCGAATGGCTATTTTTAGAATTATGATGATGTCAGAAATGTTGGCATTAGGCGCAGTCTAAAATTAGAGATGCAAAGCTGCACAGTTTGTATGTTTGTTTAAATGTTTATCTATTAATATCTAATCTTTAACGGTTTTGAGGAATTAAGTTTTAAATCGTTTTTTGTTTTGTTTTGTTTTTATAACGCAACCTCAAATGTTTCACATACATTTTTTGACCAAAAGCATCGGTTAAAAAAATTTAAAGGCTTTGTAATTTAAAGAACTCACTTAATATTAATTATAATTGGCCTCAAGTCCAAATGAAATGCACAAATTATTTGTTAAATAAAGTTTTCCTCCCCTTCCCAAACGAGCCAGAACAAAAATAATGTATAACAAAAACGAAACCCAGAAAACTGTTTCAATCAACCCCATTGACTACAAGTTTGTTTGGCCAATTAATATGGAATAAACTGTATCACTTCAAGTTGTAGCTAAGAGGTTAACACTAGTATATATTTATGAAAAGTAATCATTCAATTATTTATGATACTAGTTTGTGCTGCGGCGCCGTGGCGCCTGCGGCGCCCCCTTTTTTAAAGGGCGCCTACGGCGTCCACCTTTTTCAAAAGCCCAACTAACTTGTCCTTGTATGAAAAATACGTAATATTAAAATTTCTTAAATGTACACAAAGTATTTTATAATAGTTTTTTTTTAATTTTATTTTCTATGTAAAAAGCCCAAGTAACTTATCCTTGTATGATAAATACGAAATATTCCTGAAATGCACACAAAGTATGTATATAATATAGGTTGTGCTGCGGCGCCCACTTTTATTTAGGGCGCCTACGGCGCCCACGTTTTTCAAAAGCCCAACAAACTTGTCCTTGTATGATAGATACGTAATATTAAACTACCTTAAATGTACACAAAGTAATTTTAAATTGAGGTTGTAGGGCGCCTAAGGCGCCCACTTTTTTTGTGGTCAAAAGCCCAAGTACTTATTCCTGTATGATAAATACGAATATTAAGATATTAAAATACAACTCATAAAAACAAAAATAGTATTTAAAAACATTTTTTTTAAAAACAGGACAAATCATGTGTATTTTTTAAAAAACATTGTCAATTTTTAATCCAACGACGCGTGTCACCATCCAACGACGCGTGTCACCACCCAATGACGCGTGTCGCCATCCAATGACGCGTGTTTTCTTGAACATTTCTGGTTACCAAACAAGTCGACTATTTTATCATTTTGTTAAGTGGGCGATGTTAGCGATAGCTCCACACTGTGCAGCAACTAGTGGTCTCACCACACTGGGCGGCAACTAGTGGTCTCACCACACTGTGCAGCAACTAGTGGTCTCACCACACTGCAGCAATTAGTGGTCTCACCACACTGTGCGGCAACTAGTGGTCTCACCACACTGTGCGGCAACTAGTGGTCTCAACACACTGTGCAGCAACTAGTGGTCTCACCACACTGTGTGGCAACTAGTGGTCTCACCACTCACCACACTGTGCCAGCAACTAGTGGTCTCACCACACTGTGCCAGCAACTAGTGGTCTCACCACACTGTGCCAGCAACTAGTGGTCTCACCACACTGTGCCAGCAACTAGTGGTCTCACCACACTGTGCCAGCAACTAGTGGTCTCACCACACTGTGCCAGCAACTAGTGGTCTCACCACACTGTGCCAGAAACTAGTGGTCTCACCACACTGTGCAACAACTAGTGGTCTCACCACACTGTGCAACAACTAGTGGTCTCACCACACTGTGCAACAACTAGTGGTCTCACCACACTGTGCCAGCAACTAGTGGTCTCACCACACTGTGCCAGCAACTAGTGGTCTCACCACACTGTGCCAGCAACTAGTGGTCTCACCACACTGTGCCAGCAACTAGTGGTCTCACCACACTGTGCAACAACTAGTGGTCTCACCACACTGTGCAACAACTAGTGGTCTCACCACACTGTGCAACAACTAGTGGTCTCACCACACTGTGCCAGCAACTAGTGGTCTCACCACACTGTGCAACAACTAGTGGTCTCACCACACTGTGCAACAACTAGTGGTCTCACCACACTGTGCAACAACTACTGGTCTCACCACACTGTGCAGCAACTAGTGGTCTCACCACACTGTGCAACAACTAGTGGTCTCACCACGCTTTGCAGCAACTAGTGGTCTCACCACACTGTGCCAGCAACTAGTGGTCTCACCCCACTGTGCAACAACTAGTGGTCTCACCACGCTGTGCAGCAGCTAGTGGTCTCACCACACTGTGCCAGCAACTAGTGGTCTCACCACACTGTGCCAGCAACTAGTGGTCTCACCACACTGTGCAACAACTAGTGGTCTCACCACACTGTGCGGCAACTAGTGGTCTCACCACTCACCACACTGTGCGGCAACTAGTGGTCTCACCACTCATCACGCTGTGCGGCAACTAGTGGTCTCACCACACTGTGCAACAACTAGTGGTCTCACCACTCACCACACTGTGCCAGCAACTAGTGGTCTCACCACTCACCACGCTGTGCGGCAACTAGTGGTCTCACCACTCACCACGCTGTGCGGCAACTAGTGGTCTCACCACACTGTGCAACAACTAGTGGTCTCACCACTCACCACACTGTGCAGCAACTAGTGGTCTCACCACTCACCACACTGTGCAACAACTAGTGGTCTCAACACTCACCACACTGTGCAGCAACTAGTGGTCTCACCACTCACCACGCTGTGCGGCAACTAGTGGTCTCACCACGCTGTGCAACAACTAGTGGTCTCACCACTCACCACGCTGTGCGGCAACTAGTGGTCTCACCACGCTGTGCAGCAACTAGTGGTCTCACCACTCACCTCACTGTGCAACAACTAGTGGTCTCACCACTCACCTCAATGTGCAACAACTAGTGGTCTCACCACTCACCTCACTGTGCAGCAACTAGTGGTCTCACCACGCTGTGCAGCAACTAGTGGTCTCACCACTCACCACACTGTGCAACAACTAGTGGTCTCACCACGCTGTGCAGCAACTAGTGGTCTCACCACACTGTGCGGCAACTAGTGGTCTCACCACTCACCACACTGCAGCAACTAGTAGTCTCACCACACTGTGCGGTAACTAGTGATCTCACCACACTGTGCGGCAATTAGTGGTCTCAGCACACTCCGAGATAATTTTCCTCTAGTAGCACACATCTCTTAAGGCTACAACCTGCACTTATGGCTGAAACCTGCTCTAGTAGCAAACATCTCGTATGGCTACAACCTGCACTTATGGCTGAAACCTGCTCTAGTAGCAAACATCTCGTATGGCTACAACCTGCACTTATGGCTGAAACCTGCTCTAGTAGCAAACATCTCGTATGGCTACAACCTGCTCTAGTAGCAAACATCTCGTATGGCTACAACCTGCTCTAGTAGCAAACATCTCGTATGGCTACAACCTGCTCTAGTAGCAAACATCTCGTATGGCTACAACCTGCTCTAGTAGCAAACATCTCGTATGGCTACAACCTGCTCTAGTAGCAAACATCTCGTATGGCTACAACCTGCACTTATGAAAACAACCTGCTCTATAGTGACTCTACGCTGTTGACGTTTTGAACCCTACTCTTATGTTGCATTTAGATGAATCATGACACCGAGTTGATCAAGTTACTAAATTTCATTTGGCATACCTCCCCCCAACACACACACACACACAACCTAGGAAGGTGTGCATCCCCTGTTAGAATTTTCCGGGGGCGGTACACATTCCCTGCCTCTGAGGGTCATGCACAAAAGCCTGGAGAAGCTGGCGCACTGCACATGAGGATTATCATTTAAAAAAAATTAGTATAGTCCTTTTTCACGTTTGCTGAACCTCAGTCATACGCAGATTTCCATTGCGAAAAATAAAAACATAAAAATGAATCATTGAATATCCAAGACAGAATTGGAATATAGCCACGACTCTTATTTCCCTGTGTGGACAAACATTTTAGAAAGATCTCTTTAAAACTCAAAGTGAACTTTTTATTATTACAATCAATTAAAATGATTTTATATTCACTTGGTATTTATTTTTGTATTCCATTAAGACCCTATAAATAGATTTAGAGGCGTAGCTAGGTTATTTTGCACACAGGGACAAACTATATCATTGGCGCCCCCTATCTATTAAGTCTATTACCTTTGTTCATTTATTGTAATTTAACGTTGTACGCCTTATTTAGGCTCCCCTGTATCTCAACATTTTATCCCTGCCCCCTTCGGCTACGCCCTTGAATAGATTAAATAAACGATTTTAAATTTAACTTAGTCAATGATATCCTACCTTTCAAATAGGTGTGGGCTTAGAGGTGGGGGGGGGTAACGTCTGGATTATAATGAATTTCCGGGTAATGGATGAACATTTCTTGTAGTTTGAAGTAATTAACTGGTTTTCAGTACGAAATCAATATATGGGTCAAAGTATCTCCCACCAAAACATTTAGACAGGAGAAATAAAAAGTCAACAACGGAAAATACGTGCTCTGTGTCATTGCTTTATTATTATCTGACAGAAGACGCCCACCGACTGATGTGTTTTTGTTCAAACAATTTAACCCGCGTCAATCAGTGGAATGGGCAGAAGTGAACTCGACTAGTCAAGGGGAGCTAATCGGATTTAGAGAACATTTTGAGAGAGACTAAAGGTCGCTTTATGAACATGGACTCTTTACTTCACTATTATTTGGTTCTAGTGAGTCCTTACTTTGATCTCTATTCATTGGTTCACTGGAGTCCTTACTTTACTTTTCAGTCACAAACACAGTCACAAACGGGGTCAAGCAGGGCTGCGCCCTGGCACCAACACTATTTAGCCTCATGTTTTCCGCCATGCTGACAGAGGCCTTCAGAGACGAGGGTGTTGGTGTTAACCTGAGGTACCGCACAGATGGCAAACTGTTCAACCTTCGGAGGCTCCATGCAAAAACCAAGGTTATGACAGACATCATCAGAGACCTCCTGTTTGCTGACGACTGTGCCCTCAATGCTGCCTCAAAAGCCGACATGCAATGCAGCGTTAACCTGTTCTCCAGCGCCTGCACAAACTTTGGTATGACGATCAACACCAAGAAGACTGAAGTCCTCCATCAGCCTGCGCCTGAAAGGCCCTACGTTGAGCCCAGCATCACTGGACCAAGGCAGGTCTCCCCAGCATCTTCACACTCCTGATGCAGTCCCAGCTTCGTTGGGCAGGGCACGTGGTCCGAATGCCAGACGAGAGACTGCCAAAGAGACTCTTCTATGGCGAGCTCTATCATGGCCAGCGGTCCCACGGTGGGCAAAAGAAATGCTACAAAGACACACTGAAAGTCTCACTGAAAGCGTTTGCCATCAACCCAGACACGTGGGAACTTGCTGCAAAGGACCGTTCCACCTGGCGTTCTTCCATCCACGAAGGTGCCAAGTCATGTGAGGCAAACAGGATCACCTCCGCAGAAAAGAAGAGGCAAGACCGAAAGGCCCGTGCTGTGAACCCTCCTGGAGATGTCCCACTCGTCCCTTGTCCCTTCTGTTCCCGAACCTTCCGTGCTAGGATCGGCCTCATCAGCCATCTGCGCACGCACAAACAAAGCCAGTCCCAGCAACCCTCGGATGACTAGAGTGGTCTTCGTCGAATCGACGGACGAACAACAACTTTACTTTTCATTGGTTCTAGGGAGTCCTTACTTCACTATTCATTGGTTCTAGGGAGTGCTTAGTTCACTATCAATGGTTCTGGGAGTCCTTACTTCACTTTTCAATGGTTCTGGGAGTCCTTACTTCACTTTTCATTGGTTCTAGGGAGTCCTAACAATTACTTCACTTTTCAATGGTTCTGGGAGTCCTTACTTTACTTTTCAATGGTTCTGGGAGTCCTTACTTCACTTTTCATTGGTTCTAGGGAGTCGTTACTTCACTTTTCAATGGTTCTGGGAGTCCTTACTTCACTTTTCATTGATTCTAGGGAGTCCTAACAATTACTTCACTTTTCATTGGTTCTGGGAGTCCTTGCTTCACTATTCAATGGTTCTAGTGAGTCCTTACTTCACTATTGATTGGTTCTGTGAGTCCTTACTTCACTATTCAGTGGTTCTAGTGAGTCCTTACTTCACTATTCAATAGTTCTGTGAGTCCTTACTTCACTATTCAGTGGTTCTAGTGAGTCCTTACTTCACTATTCAATAGTTCTGTGAGTCCTTACTTCACTATTGATTGGTTCTGTGAGTCCTTACTTCACTATTCAGTGGTTCTAGTGAGTCCTTACTTCACTATTCAATAGTTCTGTGAGTCCTTACTTCACTATTCAATAGTTCTGTGTGTCCTTACTTCACTATTCATTGGTTCATGTTTTAGTGTTTACAATATAAAAGATGGTGGATGAGACTAGAGAGATGAAATATGTTAATGCATGATATTATTACATTTGAATCACCTCTCACTGCAGCAGTGGATCCCTGTAGATTCCGTGGGTAAAGGGGAAGGGGGGAGGGGGGTTTGCATACATGATGTAGAAAAGAAATTAATCTGGGTCTTCTCAAATTGTCACCCGACGACTCAGTGTCCGAACTTTATTTAGCAGATGCGTGGATATTTATAATTGGGGACATAAGAGACATGACGGGTTTATGCATATACGCGCTTATTTATAAGCGGTGTTAGATGATAATTTCCATAATAATATCCCTATTAGTGATGTAATTCTTGTCGTTGCGTGCATTCATTTCGTCCTCCGCTCTAACCTGAAATTATCCTGCACAATTAATTTAAAGTTGGTATAACATTACACGTGTGTACTCACCTTGATCTATAACTATTGCATACAAGATTTGAGCACGTGGTTTGTGTGTGTACGTGCTGTGCTGCTCTGAAGGGTGAGGGAGGGGAAGCACACGCGCAGTTGAGAGCCGAGTCTTATCATTTGTTGCGTCGTGCGGGACGCGATGTCATTGGTCAGAGATGAACTAAAATCAACAACCACCAGTGCACCATCAACACTGGTTTAATTACTTTGTTATTGTTATTGTTCGAGTGAGGTTGTAAAAAGAAAATCAATAGGTTTATTCGGAATGACGGTGTTTTATTTGTAAAACTCATTTTGAAATTTTAATTTTAATTGTCAATGGTATGGTTGCTGCACAGTGTGGTGAGACCACTAGTTGCTGCACAGTGTGGTGAGACCACTAGTTGCTGCAGTGTTGTGAGACCACTAGTTGATGCAGTGTTGTGAGACCACTAGTTGATGCAGTGTTGTGAGACCACTAGTTGATGCAGTGTTGTGAGACCACCAGTAAATACGTCCATAAATGACGTCACGCACCTGGGGGGCGGGGGGGTCCACACATTTGTGACGATGTGTGACGAGGGGAGGGGGGCAGTTTGAGTAATGTGACGTCACATCAAAACTCGCAACATAAATTTAAAGTTCCACTTATATAATTGATTTCTTACAATGTATTTTATGACGTTTTACATGGCTTCAAGTGTGTTACGATATTGGAGAGCAGCCTTACAATAAATACATACTTCATTGAAAGAAAAAAAAACGAAAAAAAACCGTAAAAAACGTTTTAAAAAAAACAAGTTCTTTACTATAAATCCTATAAACACGAGACATAACTAAAAGAATGTTCATTATAATACGCAGCGCAAGACAATCCAAAAATACAAATTTTAGTTATGTCTCGTAAAACATGTTTAATATAATGCGCACCGATCGGGAATATGTTTTTAAAAAGTATTTTTCAATATAATACGCACCTTGTTGCGCGACAGGAAAGGTGGTTCAAAATAATACGCACCACGACACTATAGTAAAAAAAAGTTAACATGTTACATAGAGATAAATAAAAATAAAGATAATCTAAAAATTCATTAATTTAATTACAGTACATTCGATCGATCTGAAATTTTGAAACATCAATTTTATCATCGGCACGAGTCTGCCTGGAAAATTTCAGCTCGCCAGCATACGGGGAAGTGGGTCGATCCAACGTTTTTTCGGCACTCAAGCAGACACCACGAGTTAATATAAAGGATTTAAAAAGTGATTTGAAACATGTTCTTTTTCAGATAGAAAATACAGCTTTTATGGAGGGGGGGGGGTTATGACGTCATATCGGAGGGGGGTCTAAGTTTTTGTGACGAGTATGGGGTGGGGGGGTCAGTGAAAATTCGTACAAAATCGCGTGACGTCATTATGGTCTGCGCCTAAGTTTGAGAATTAAATTAAAAAAAATAATAATAATAAAAAAAATAACTATCAAACTATACAGCAGCTGCAAAATAATTGTACAATAGTTCAGAAACGGATAAAGTAAGATCATTTAAAGTCAGTTAATTCACAATACAGTTTTGATTTATATTGAGTTTGAAGTTAAGTAGCGTATTTAATGCCTCAGGGTACTTTACGTTGAATAAAAAATTAAAATGATCTGAGTTGCTTAAAAAAAAACAACCCAACAATGTTTCACTTGATTTTAAATGTAGTAGTCACAGTTAGGACCTACTGGCGATTGAATTGACGGGCGTTTGTATATTAGCCTTGTCACATTTCGTTGTTTTTGTTTTCTGTGTTTTTTTAAACCCATTAAAATGATTACAGTTAAAATTGCTTCAACGTCGCATCTTCTTGCACATAAATCATCCGGGCCTAATTGGGGCTTGCTTGTACCTCCTATTTTAAACTAATTTTATTGGCTAACGAATAAAGTGATCATTTACCATTTCTTGATTTAAGATGGTCCATTTTCTTACAGTTACGTAATGTAATAACTTGGTTCAGCTCATTGGGGGGCGGCATTTATCAGACCTGAAAATTAGTATTTTTTAACTTGTAAAATTTATTCGTTTTATCTTATCTTATCAGATTACCTTTTCTTATCTTAGATTATTGCGTCCCACGCTTATCCATGGTTTATGTCTAGTCCTGCATTCTTATTAGAGTTTTAAATGTTGATAAAGTGTTGGATTTCCTGGTTTCTTCAGGCAACCCATTTCACGCCCGAATTCCGGACGGGAAGAACGACAATTTGTATGAATTTGTTCTTGCAAACGGAAAAAGAAAAGTGTCTGTATCCCTATGTCTATCTGAGGGTTGTATTAAGTTGTCTTTGTGTTGTATTTCTAAATTAGAATTAATTGATTTATGTATGATTACTACTTTACTCTTGGTTTGCAGGAGTGGGCAACATTTGTCTAAGGAGAGCCACATTAAAAACTTTATCGTTATAGCGCATATATATATTTTTATCTCCTTCAATTACATTTACAACGTATAACAATGTGAATTAACGATGATAAGAAAAAAAACATTTTTTGTCCTTTTATTACACATTCCACTCAATTATACTTGCACATTACATTTAAAAATACGAACTGAAACAGATTGTAATTTGATAGTAATGTTTTAATATTAATAATTATTTCAACAAAAGTTTATTGTTACCTGTCATCATAGCTATGAAGAAGAAGGAAATTAATTTACATACAAGCTGACCACAGAGTACAATTATAATTTAAGAGAAGTATGAAACTGTTCACAATTGTGGATAATGTTCTTGAACTGTGTAACCAGTTTACTGGTTGTGATTCACATGACTGCATTCAAATTGCAGTCAGTCAACATCAATCTGTTCTTAGACTTGGTTATTTTCATAAAAGAAAAATCTTGCTCACAGATCTACGTGGACCCAGATGGTGACACATGTTTGGCAGCAAAGTCTTTTAAGTGTGGAAATGATCACTAATGGACTGTGGAGCCATAAAACAGATTTAATATCTCTAGATTCAAAATCAAATACTCGAAATAAAAATAACAACATTTAAAAAATACAGCAAGTATTCTAAACAATGAAAATTAGCATCGACATGAAATCGCAACATGTACACGTTCAAATGTTGAAAGCCTTTGAAGCATTTGACATCCAAATATGTGTCACATCTGCTTTGTTTGCAAATTCAATACGTGCCTCATTATAAGACTTAAGTTCAAGAAGAGCATCTGTCAACCTTTGAGGCTCATCTGGTACATTCTCAATGTCACATCGAAATGGATCTACAACCCAATTGATTTATGCGAATCAATAACTGGAAAGTAAATAATGAACCGCTCTTTGAGCTTTGTAAGATGTCTGATAACTACATCCTTGATGTCGTCAAAAGTTATATTTCCACAATCTTCCAGGTACAAGGCAAACTTTGAAAAGGCCGCTAACTTGTTTCCTTCTGCTTTTTGTTTCCAATATGAAAGTTTTAATCCAAATGCTGCAATCTTTTCTCTGGCTGAGATTATACTGATATTTTTACCCTGCAATTCTTTGTTAAACACATTCACATGCTCAAAAATATCAGCTAAGTATGAGATATGTGCAACCCAACAATAGTTCATAAATTTCTCCGCCAGTGCATGCTTTTGACCAGAAAGAAATGTTAGAAGTTCAGCTTTCAGAGCCCACAATCTATTCAGAACATTGCCGCGTGAAAGCCACCGTATCTGGGTGTGATAAAGTAGGTCTGTATATTCAGTCTCACCATCTTTACATAAATCACTTAACAGTCGTGGTTGCAGTGCATGCCCTTTAATGAAATTTACAATCTGGATAATATCATGCATGACGACCTCCAGTTCAGGTTCCAAATGTTTCACAAGCAGAGCTTGACGATGGATCATACAGTGGTTAACTTCAATTATGGGATTCCTCTCTCTTGCAAAAGCCACAAAACCCACACAAAAAAAACACACACAAAACAACACATACACGACATAGCATAGCTGGAGCTCCATCAACAGACACACCAATACTGTTTCCCATTTTAAATTTACCTTTTCAAAGTGTTCATTAACTTTATTAAATACATCAATTCCTTGACATCGCAGTTCGAGGGGAGCACACAACAACATTTCCTCTTCAATTGTTTGAAAACCTTTGTATAAACTCAGATTTCACCAAGATGGCAATTTCTGCATTCTTGGTATCAGCGAAGCAAGATGGACTGGATGGGACCAGAAGAGATTAATCTCAGGAGAGATGGTGCTATTTTCGGGACATGAGGAAGACGATGCCCCACATACGCTGGTTGTTGCTATGATGCTATCAAGGGCAGCACAAGGAGCACTCATTGGATGGGAGGCCCATGGATCTAGAATTCTTTTAGCAACCTTTCGGGCAAAGAAACGTAGCACCAACTTGTCATCCAATGCTACGCACCAACTAATGAAAGCGATGGAGGACACAAAGAGGAATTCTATAATAGAGTAATGACCATAGTCCAGGGTCACCCACGGAGGAACATCGTCATCCTCATGGGAGACTTTAATGCTAAGATTGGCAGTAACAACACTGGGTATGAAGAGGTAATGGGACGGCAAGGGATAGGCGAGATGAACGACAATGGTGAGAGGTTTGCTGTGTGCCACAGTAGACCTGGTCATAGGCGGGAGTATTTTCCAGAGGATTCACAAAGCTACATGGGTCTCACCGGACATGAGAACGATGAACCAAAAAGACCATGTATGTACATGTATTTGTAAAAAATTCAGGTGATCTCTCCAAGACGTACGTGTAAAGAGGGGAGCTGATGTTGCCCCAGAGCACCATCTTCTTGCCGCCGGGTTGAAATTAAAGCTAAAAAGACATTATACCGAGCAACCAGCATATAGGTCGCGATATAATACCTCCCTCCTGAAGGACCAAGCCAAAAAGGAAGAATTCAAGATCTCACTATGCATTAAGTTCCAAGCCCTACACGAAATACTCGAAGAGACCACTGAAGGAAAGTGGCAAAGCGTGAAAGAAACAGTCCAGTCAACATGCCAAGAAGTGCTAGGAAACAGGAAACGGGCACACAAAGATTGGATAACAGCAGGTACACTGAGTAAAACAGAAGAAAGGAAAAGAAAGAAAACAGAAATGAATAACAGCCGCACACGAGCGCAGAAAAACAAGTCCCAGAAAGAGTATGCAGATGCAAATAAGGAAGTTAAGAAAAGCATCAAGAGGGACAAGAAGGAATTTGTGGATAAACTTGCTAAAGAAGCAGAAGATGCAGCTCACCAGGGGAACATGAGGGAACTTTTGATACCATTAAGACGCTGTCTTGGAAATATAGCAAGGTAGAGAGACCAGTGAAGGATAAAATGGGAAACACCATACCAAGTGGAGAGCAACAGAGAGGGAGATGGAAGGAGCACTTTGAAGAGCTTTTAAACATGCCGAAACCAAAGAACCCAACAGATATTCAACCAGCTGATAATGACCTGCTTATTGACTGACCAAAGAAGAGATTAACAGGGCCATTAAACAACTCAGAAATGGAAAGGCTGCAGAACCAGAGGCGTCACAGGAGAAGCACTGACGGCGGGCTTGGAAACCAGTGTGGAAATGCTACACCCTCTGTTTATGAAGATATGGGAAGAGGAGCAAGTTCCTTCAGATTGAAAGTCTGTGCTCTTGTTCTAGCTCGCATTGATTATTGCAATTCTCTTCTGTCAGGTGCGCCAAAACAATGCATTGAAAAACTACAGAAAGTTCAAAATTCAGCTGCCAGACTAGTTCTTAAGGCAAAAAAACATGACCATGTTACTCCGCTACTTTACTCACTTCATTGGCTACCTATACAAGCTCGAATTGATTACAAAATTGCTGTTCTCTGTCACAACTTCTTTTCTGACTCATCTCCTTCCTATCTTACTGAACTTCTGTCGGTCTACTCACCCAGTCGTCAGCTACGCTCTTCTGCAGACACACGTATTCTCTGTGTTCCTAAGACACGAACTAAAACTTTTGGCGAAAGGTCATTCTCTTTCTGTGCAGAAAAACAATGGAATTCTCTACCATTGCACATCCGTAGTATTCCAACTACCAAGTCCTTCAAGACTGCACTTAAGACTCATCTTTTCAAAATGTATTTACAAAATTAATGAAACAACATTTGTTTTAATGATTAGCGTAGCTTATGTGTAATGTACTGTCCTATATGTTGTTACTATGGTATGAATGGTTATTTAATTATTATATGTATGTTATGATCTCCATGTAAAGCGCTGTGAGCCCTGTTCCTTACTGGCTTACAGCGCTATATAAATTATCAATTATTATTATTATTATTATTATTATTATTATTATTATTATTATACCTTCCAAGATCCCAAAGAAGTGGGATTTATGCGACTGCTCGAGCTACAGAGGGATCACCCTGCTGTCCATCACAGGAAAGGTTTTAAACCGTGTACTACTTAACAGGATAAAAAACGCTGCAGACCCTCTGTTGCGGGACCAACAAGCTGGCTTTCGCACCAACAGATCCTGCACTGACCAGATAGCGACACTGCGCATCATTCTAGAGCAGTCACTAGAGTGGAACACGCCTCTCTATGTAAACTTTGTTGACTATGAAAAAGCCTTCGACAGTGTGGACAGGCAAACCCCGTGGAGATTGCTAAGGCATTACGGGGTGACACAGAAGATTGCTTATATAATCAGAAATACGTATGAATGAATGAGTTGTCCATGGTCAGCAGGTGACAGATGCTTTCAAGGTGAAGACTGGTGTAAGACAATTTTGCTTGCTGCCACCCTTCCTGTTCCTGTTAGCCATTGACTGGGTTATGAAAACATCTACACAACATAAAAGGAATGGCATCCAATGGCCCTTGTGGGATCAATTTGATAATCTTGACTTACTGATGATCTTGCCCTTCTTTCACATACCCAACAACAGATGCAGGAGAAAACAAACATTGTCGCGGCCACTTCTGCTTGCATGGGTCTCAACATTTACATACACGAAGGGAAGAGTAAAGTACTCAAGGTTAATGCCACCAGTACATCACCCCTCATGCTTGAAGGAGAAGCTCTTGAGGAGGTGGACAGTTTTGTTTACATTGGCAGCTTGGTAGATAAACAAGGTGGTACAGACGCTGATGTCAAAATAAGGACAGGAAAAGCAAGAGCAGCCTTCCAACAACTCAAGAATGTTTGGGTCTCCAACAACTTAAGCAGCAAGTTAAAAGTAAGGATTTTTAATGTATATGGTGAAACCTGTGCTGCTATAGGGAGCCGAGACGTGGAGAACAACGGCCGTAAGCCTGACCAGAATCCAGTCCAATGCTCTAAGAAGGATTATCAGAAAATCAGCTACCGGGAACTGTGGCAGCGGATAAAACAGGTCAATTGAGGAAGAGATTCTTCAGAAGCGGTGGATGTGGATTGGTCATACACTAAGAAAACCTGCTTCTAATACAACAAAGCAAGCCTTGAAATGGAACCCCCAGAGTAAGCTGAAAAGAGGCCTTCCAAGAAACACTTGGCACCGAGAATTGGAGGCAGACATCGAGAGAATTGGCCACGAATGGAAGATCCTGGAGAAGCTGGCCAGGATAGAGATGCCTGTAGCTCTCTCGTATGTGGCCTATGCCCTTGTCTTATCTTCTTATCTATACAGACACTCCTTCTATGCAGAAGATAATTGCGTCCACAGACCATGACAGAGGATCTGTTGGCAAGTGATGCAGCGTTCACAGGCCACGGCTATGAGGGTTCCAAGCATTACCCAGTCGCCTAACTAGTGTTAGGTACCCATTCGGAGCTGGGTGACTCAGGGACGCCCTAGGCCCCGGGAACAAATCCTTGCCTTCACATGGATTATAACCCATGCCACTTGACCACCGTGACCCCTTGGAGGAATTGCAGACACCGACGATGATAGGTGGATGCCCTTCATGGAAGAGAAGGCTCAACAACGCCATTTGCATCAATACGGATAATAAGTAGCTAAGATAATAATGTCCCTTTAAATAGACATTTATATTTTTGAGTAAAAACTAAAAGGCGCAAAACTTAAGACTTGCAAATAAAACAAACAATACAAAAAGGATAAAGGAAAAAAAAAGTGACTTGAGTCTAAAAATGACTAATTAAAAATTTTATAGTAAAAAAAAATTAGTCATCGTTATTAAAACGATGAAATTTACTTAGTGTTCCAACAATTAAAATGTAATTTCAACTAGGTTGTGCTGCGGCGCCGTGGCGCCTGCGGCGCCCCCTTTTTAAGGGCGCATACGGCGCCCACCTTTTTCAAAAGCCCACTAACTTATCCTTGTATGATAAATACGTAATATTAAAATTTCTTAAATTGTACACAAAGTATTTTATAATAGGTTTTTGTTTGTGTTTCTTTTGTTTGTTTAAAAAAAATATGTCAAAAGCCGAAGTAACTTATCCTTGTATGATAAATACGAAATATTCCTGAAATGTACACAAAGTCTGTATATAATATAGGTTGTGCTGGGTGCCCACTTTTATTTAGCCTACTTTTTTCAAAAGCCCAACAAACTTGTCCTTGTATGATAGATACGTAATATTAAACCACCATAAATGTACACAAAGTAATTTAAAATAGAGGTTTTTTTATTTGGTTAAAATCCCAAGTAACTTATCCTTGTATGATAAATACGAAATATTCCTGAAAATTAAACAAAGTATTTATATAATAATTTTTACAGTGCTAATCACCACACGATTTTTTAACTAATTTTAGAAAGCAGCGCACCAAATTACAGTACCAAAAAATAACTATTTGAGTCAATAAGCACTGCTTACAACACAAAATTAAAAAAAAAGCAGAGTGATGTCCCTCAGCGTTAGGTATCAGCGATAATTGAGCGTACATATATAATACTAGGGGTTGCAGGGCGCCCACTTTTTTGCCAAAACCCCAAGTAAATTATCCTTGTTTGATAAATACGAAATATTAAACTTCCTGAAATGTACACAAAGTATTTTAAAATTATAAATCCTCAAATTCTATTTTTACATCGTTCCCTTTTCCAAAATTTAGATATAAGCTAAAACAATGACGTCATTTAATATATTTTTTACAGCGCGTCTTTAATTTGTAATTAATTTGCACACCTTTTGATGCACACCTTGTATTAAATATAAGATCAACCAATGACGTCATATTAAATATTTTTACAGTGCTAATCACCACATGATTTTTCAACTGCTATAGACTGTTGTACATCGTTCCTCAGCGTTCCACATCCATCCAGACAGCCAGCCAGTGCCAGTGACTTGGACTATTATTTTATTTATTATAATAAATATTATATATATTCTAAAAATTAGTAAAGGGGAGGCAAGTGGTATAGTTAAACACCTTTGTAAACTGTAATGCTGTTTTTCTAGTAGTTTCCCCTAATTTATTTTATATTTACACATTCATCTCCGTATTGAAAATAACAACTGATGAATTCGGCATCTGGTAACATAATTATTGAAAAGCAGTATCATTGCCTGTGATGTTTGCTGTCAACCATGAAAGTAAAATGATAGATTGCATTTTAAGTGAGCAAGTATTTCAATGAAAAGGTAAATTTGCATGGATAGCTTGTTATTGCTTGCTTATTTTATATTTATACTTATACCAATTAAAATTACAGTTTCATTTATAATTACACAAGTAGACTTAGACAGTACGTGACGTAAAGTCGTAAAGTAATGTAAAGTAGAATAGTGGAAAGTCTTTCAGCTACACTTTCACTTTATAATGTCATGTGACATGTTATTTTATGAATATGACATTTACCTCCAGTCCCTAGTGTTTCCAATAATGGCAATATTATTATAAACTTATACCATTTATTTAAACGACACTATTACTATTGTTTACCATGCCATGCATTATGATTATAATTATACTATACTCTATACACTATTCAGTAAAACTAAGTTTTAATGAATAGCTTAGACTTAGGACTTAGTTGGCTTAGCATAACTATGCACTATGTCTATGTATCATGTACCTTGTCCTAACAATTTACAAATTATTAGTCTCCTATTATTATAGTCTATATAAGTTGAATAAATTTACTACCATTGAAATTGATTATTGAATTGACAGTTCATTTATTCAGTTATATAAAATGTACATCTACCTAAACTAACTTCATTTAATATTTAAAGACATTTACTTTTACAAAAACCATTACTTTGACTCAGACTCATAACATAATTATACAATTAATAATACATGTTCATGTACATAAAATAGATTGTATGACTAGATCTGTATCATTTTTTTATAGAGTACAAGACAACAGCCTTTGGTTAGACTTAGTATACTTAGGCCAAAGAAATTTACTTGGCTGATCCCCCTCCCCTCCACTCCAGCCAAATCACTTCAAACTAAGTTAATTGTCACATAGTTAAGTCACATTTCACTTCACAAATCGCCTCATTTCCCCAACACTGCTAATAAATTTCATTTATTCATGCTCACCTTGTTTTTAAAACTTACATTTTATTTATTGTATATATTGTTACATGTGCTTCTGATAAGTGAAATTGTTTTTTCAGGTACCCATCTTGTAATAATTCCTGGCTTATTTCATAAAAATATAGGCCAATTAATATTAATATTAGATTAGAAGATAGTTTTATTGTAAACCTTGCTGAAATCTCTCCTTTTAAAATTACTTTATTATATTTTACCCCACATTCTATATGGTTGCATTTGGGAAGAATATAATACATGTATAATGACATTTAGTGAGAAGAGGGATTAGCACAGTGGTGTAAGAGTAAAGAACTTGTTATAGTTATATGGATTATTAGATCATCAGTTGTTCATAGAGTTTGTGCACTGCCAATTTGAACTTTTATAATAATTGTAAAATTAAATGACCATAGAAACAGGATATAGAAAATTGTGTACTTTCAAACTTGACAGCTGTTAAAGTATTTAAAATTATTGTATTGAATGCACAGAAAAATACAGTTTGTTTAAGAGTAAATAGTTTCACATCACTCTGAATCATATCAATGATTAAATGAGTAGTTTCAATTGTTCTATAGAGTCAAATTATTCTGATGAAATTCTATCATATAGTTCTATGCAATATTATTTTAAATATTCCAAAAATGAAAGATTTTAGAGCTTCCCTATGTATTTGCTATTTTTTGGTACAGTATACTCAGGGTTTTATATTATCTTATTATGAAACTCTCTGATTTCAGAACCAGTTATCAGCTAATTTACAATCTCATGTACTAAAGCTTTCATAGATAGGCGACTGTCATCAGGTGCATAACTCATTAAAAAGTGATTATACAAGTGTCCAAAAAACATCATAGCAAAGGAATGTTCAATGTGAATGACTTACACGATAATTTTAATAAAATAGTGGTGAGACTGCAGCTAGGCTAGGATATAAGAAATCATTTAAAAAGGTAGGACATTACTAAATACATGTAATGAACTTTTCTGCAAAATGCCATTATAAAAAAATTGATCTCTAGTTGATGTTTAATATTTATGCACCTTCATGACAAATTATTTAAAAAATAAAATAAAATGAATCATTCTAATAATAAATCCTAATCATACTCTCTGATCCAAGTTTTAGAAAGTTAAAGACATCACTCATTACATCAGGGATTTTTTAAAATGTAGCTTTAATTACATTATCATCACATGTGTTCACTAAAAATTCCTCCACTGCTTGTCTAGGCATGTTAGATAGGAATGAATTACTTCCCATGTTATTTTGGATCTCATGACTATGTTTACCAAGTTATGAGTCACCAGTCGGATGGTTTTATCAACCTTTCCCAAACTTTTTATTAAAAGTTTAAAAACAAAATCCCTGTCACCCCATCCAAACCAAGACACTGAACTGAACAGGGAGACTAACCAACTCAGTTGTATATAACCATCAGATCAAGCTCAGATTTGGTGACTAGAAATCTGGTCGTTAGTCTTATTTATAAATAATATATACTTTAACATATTTATATTTTGTTTTGTGTTCAAGACAAGAAAGTAGAATCACTAGTAAGTAATAGCCTACATCAGGGGTCTCCAAACTTTGCTGCCGGAGGGCCACATTAACTGTTAAACAGCAGTTTGGGGGCCGACTACGAACAGTTTTATAGTAAACTACAGGTGAAAATAGTATCTATTTTTTTAGATTAAAATGTCTCCAGGGGCCGGATGAGAGGGACTCAAGGGTTGCATCTGGCCCGTGGGCCGTAGTTTAGAGACCCCTGGCCTACATTATAAGCCAGGATTAAATGCATGTAGAATACTTCATACATTCAGCATGTTGTTTGCTCCAGTACTTGTAGCCTTTCAGTGTGTGGCTTTTATTTTATAGCTATTTCTGAATTGTAAGATTTCCAATTTTTAAGATGGGAATAACACAGATGAAATTTTAAAAGATATAGTTTCAGCTTTACATGCAAATGCTAAATTAAAAGTAATTTCTTCACTTTTCAGAATAAATATGGGTCACAGAACTCATTTCCTATAAATCCCATATCTGATAATATTTTTTTCCCTGTGTCTAATCTGAAATTTTTTTCTGCATAGGTCTCAAATCTTATCTGTTACAAAATAAATCTTTAATGTTCTTTTGATTTGGCATACTTAGATTTTTCATATTACACATGGAATTATTTGGTCTGTTGCTTGGGTTTCAATTTACATTCACTTGTCATTGTTTGTGGTTGATGTGAGTGTGAGTGTTTAGCACAAGGCTGGTAGCACTGGATGTACATAGTGTATGGATGTACATAGTGTATGGATGTACATAGTGTATGGATGTACATAGTGTATGGATGTACATGTGTATGACTGCCTTATGGAAAAGTGCATCATGCTTTAAATTCTGATGGTGATAAATATTGATAAAATAAAAAATGTACTTTCTATGGATGTGTCATCTCTAAGATTAGATAGAATGTGGAAAGAATACATCTTCTTTTCTATAAATCTCTGGATAATGGAGCATATTAATAAAATAGTAATTTTCATCTCATGTTTAAAAAACAACATATATATATATATCCTTTTTCCTATATTCTGTGTCCTTGTTTGTTTTTGCTTTTCCTTTCATTTTATTTTACATGAATATTTTAAATTATTTTATGATATAATATGTTTTAAGAATTTAAATATATGTAAGTACCTATTTTATGTTATTGTACTGATGAAGGCATTAGCCGAAACGTCTATTGTCATTTTAGTTTAAAATAAAGCTCAAATTTATTGTTTTAATTGCACAATTTGTTTGTGTATTTTGTATTTTATTTAAAAGCTTTATCGCAGTCCCATTCTGTATGATATGATTAATCAGCTGGGTTTGTCATTTTTCAGTTATCAAGCCAACTGCTGAAAAAGTTGGGTTACCCCTACTCTAAACCTTTGAGTACATACTTGAAGAGAAATTAACATGTTCCCCAATCAATAAGATTTTATCAGCAAAATTATATCCGGTGGCTTTGTTGTAATATAGAGTATATAAATCTGTGATGACGTATAAATCGATAGAGAATAATTTTTACTGTCCTTTTTTCTGCTCTTATTTCAGTTTGAAAGAGTACCACAGCTAATATAGTACTGTTGCTCTAAGTATGCAACCCAGCTGAAAGGAAAGAACCAAGAGGATGGCATCCAGGAAGTCCATTGGACTGATTATTTGTGGTCTTTTAGGAGTTGTGTTTCTGGTGACTGGTTGTGTTCTCATACATGTGTTTGATGAGTTGACACATTCAGAGATTGATGATGTAAGTAAGAGATTAGTCCTGTGCTAGTCCTGTGTTAGTCCTGTGCTAGTCCTGTGTTAGTCCTGTGCTAGTCCTGTGTTATGTTCTCATACACGTGTTTGATGAGCTGACACATTCAGAGATTGATGATGCATGTAAGAGATCAGTCATGTTTTCATATGTTCTTATATAGTATTTGATAGTAATAAAATGTATATATGTGTTATGTTCTCCAGTGTAAATTTGTAATAATATTGTTTTAAATTTTATGGAAATGTTATTTTTGTTAAATTTTATAGAAATGTTATAGTTGTTAAAATAATTTTTGCTTTCCTTAAGGCACTCTTAAGGACTTGAAAAAGAATTAAAAAGCGTTGAGGTTAAATACCATGAAAAAAAATGTATGATGTAAGAGTTTTTAAAACTCATAATATTTTAAGGTTAATATAAATTCTTTTTAAAACTCATCATATTTTAAGGTTAATATAAATTCTTTTTAAAACTCATCATATTTTAAGGTTAATATAAATTCTTTTTAAAACTCATCATATTTTAAGGTTAATATAAATTCTTTTTAAAACTCATAATATTTTAAGGTTAATATAAATTCTTTTTAAAACTCATCATATTTTAAGGTTAATATAAATTCTTTTTAAAACTCATCATATTTTAAGGTTAATATAAATTCTTTTTAAAACTCATCATATTTTAAGGTTAATATAAATTCTTTTTAAAACTCATCATATTTTAAGGTTAATATAAATTCTTTTTAAAACTCATCATATTTTAAGGTTAATATAAATTCTTTTTAAAACTCATCATATTTTAAGGTTAATATAAATTCTTTTTAAAACTCATCATATTTTAAGGTTAATATAAATTCTAACTAAAAATAAAGAGACAACTCCATAAATATATGGCCAAATGATATAATTAGAAAATAATTTTTTGAATAGACTATGGGTAAGCCTGAAGTTATCAGTTCTGTCAACATTGCCTTTACTCTACTCAACATCTTCTTTTCGACCTATTATACCTCATTTTATCATTGTATAAAATCACCATCTCTAAACTTTGACCACTTCCAACACTTGTAACCTTGGTCAGAATCTGCCACTGAAGCCTGGCTCAGACTCCTACAAGAACTGGCAGGCCCCCAAGACACCCATCTACTTCCAGGTTTGGTTTTTTGACATTGTCAATGCCCAGGAGGTTCTAAATGGGGAGAAACCAGCTGTGTTCCAGAAAGGTCCTTACACTTACAGGTAGATGTCTGAATGTGAATGGCTTACACTTACAGGTAGATGTCTGAATGTGAATGGCTTACACTTACAGGTAGATGTCTGAATGTGAATGGCTTACACTTACAGGTAGATGTCTGAATGTGAATAGCTTACACTTACAGGTAGATGTCTGAATGTGAATGGCTTACACTTACAGGTAGATGTCTGAATGTGAATGGCTTACACTTGCAGGTAGATGTCTGAATGTGAATGGCTTACACTTACAGGTAGATGTCTGAATGTGAATGGCTTACACTTACAGGTAGATGTCTGAATGTGAATGGCTTACACTTACAGGTAGATGTCTGAATGTGAATGGCTTACACTTACAGGTAGATGTCTGAATGTGAATAGCTTACACTTACAGGTAGATGTCTCAATGTGAATAGCTTACACTTACAGGTAGATGTCTGAATGTGAATAGCTTACACTTACAGGTAGATGTCTGAATGTGAATAGCTTACACTTACAGATAGATGTCTGAATGTGAATAGCTTACACTCACTGGTAGTTGTCAGAATGTGAATGTTCGTTGATGAAAGCTCTTTACCTAACGTTCGTTGTTCTATGACGCCTTTTCAGGCTCATACATACCCTGTTTGCATGACATATATCTACTTATCTATAATCCTGATTGCAGTCTCACCCATATTTTTGTGTTTCTTCATATATATTCCTATATTTGGTAGGACTATAACATAATGTGGGTGTTTCTTCATTTATATGACTATACATTGAATTTGGTAGGACCAGTGGCGTCACTAGGGGGGGGCGGGGGGGGGGCGGGCCGCCCCGGGTGACACCCATCAGGGGGTGACACCCGAGTCTAAAATTTTACTGTGTACGATTTTATGTCAGAAAACAAAAGATGACAAATTTTTTAATCTAGAAAGAAATTAAGAAATACAATGAAATACGTTAAACGCGAAAAACTCTTATTAAAAAAAATATCAGTTAACTTGCAATAATAAAACAGTCCCCAACACACGAACAACATTAAAACAAATTAGGAAAAAAATAAAAGAAATAGTCGCAGCAGAGAGATCTTTAAAAAAGGCTGAATGAAAGAGGCAGTGTCTTCTGTTTTAAAAGATATAAAGCCATTTGGGCTTGGACACACCGACAGCATGGACGAATCCCACCTCACGACTCCCTCCCACCACAGTGGGGTGGGGGGAATACGATTTTTATCTCCCAAAAAAATATCTAAAATATGGGGTTTTCTTTGTTGATGTTTTTCTTGAGGAAAATTATGATTTCAATGTCTTTGAGTTAATATTTTGTTATATATATATATATATTTATTAAAGGCCTGAAAGCATAGATATGCATGTTTATATAATGGTAGTCCTCCGGTTACGACGGTCCCATCCCGACTTACGCTGTTTCATGGTTACGAACGCGCCCCACTTAAAGAATAATATTACGCGTTATTCCATATTTTTAAAATATTTTTTTCATGAGGTAACGAATTGTTTTCTCTATTTGAAATAACAAAAATTATTGAAAAATATGTATGATTATTATTTCAACCTACAACTTTCGTTTGCGAATTTTTCAAATGGCGAAGTTTTCAATCAAGTCAATAAAGCTGAGTAAGCTTACAAGTTCCTTTTCAATACTCATTAGAGAGAGCATATTCAGTCTTTTCGTCCCATGCAAATTCTAACTCATTATATATTCTTTTCAACTTTGAAAAGGATCGCTCTCAGCTGCAGTTTGATGTCATCATTGAAAGATAGATGCGAAGTGCGATGTGTACATTTGTAAAGGACTGTGTGAAATATAGCTCATTCAAAAGCAGCAAATTTTTAGCTCTGTGCAAGTTTTTTGAGTTTCGCTTTGTGCTAATTCCTTTTCCTTACCCTGAGCCTGGGGCTGGACAATACTATTTTAAGAGTTCTGAAAATTGGACTAATTCTGAAGGTAAGCAGTCTACGAAATCACTCATGAACCTACATGTGGAAGAAAATCAGAAGCCCCGAGCCTAGTGTTCTTTATGGGTCTTACCGGAAGACCCCCTTAGCCATCTGGCCCCCAAAGGGACGTAACAGCTGAGGAACCCCTCCCCCGGAATCGGTCGCTTCTGAAGCGGCCACCTGGGCATCCAGGACATAGAGTTGAAGATGCCTCCCACTAAGTTGCCATAACAAGGAGGTGGTGGAATTCCCTACTACGACCCGCTACCACTTTGGCGCCATCCCGGCAAAGCACACGGGTCTCCATGGTTAGGACCGCCGCAGACCGGGGGCATCATCAAAGACCTACCCAGGGTGCAACCCCCACTGGAAGCTTTCCTCAGAGCTGACGTCCTGTTCTTCGCGGCACTTTTTGCTAATCCGTACTGGCGCTCAGGCCCTAAACCGGCACAGCTCGATGGCGTTGCTAGTAAATTGAGGGGGACCAAACGGTTGCTTCGGATTTACCCGACCCCTTCTTCGAAATAACTTGAATTTTCTTCCATTAACTTGGCTGCTGTCCCATCGGGTGGCGAAAGTGCTGAGCTCAGTTAGGTTTTAAGAAAGCCAAATTTCTCATGGATGTATTTATATGCCCCTAACCAATGTTGTAGGGCTTAAGAAAGTTTGTCAATGATTATCAGAAATACCTCAATCTTGAATTTTTGTCTCGAGGAGATTACTGTTTTGTTGATGTCCCTTTATCAAACTGACGCTTTCTTTTTTGTTTGATAGTATTGAAGATTGTTTACACTGTTTTTATTACGGACTTTTCCTTTCCTTTGTCTTCATAGGAATCAAATTAAGAATGCTATCTTTTAACAAACTCAATGAGAGACTTCCTTTCTAAAATTGTTTCCCAAATTTCAAGTAAAATACGCGACTTCCAGTTGTTCAATTTCCTTTAGAAATCCTTCTTCTTCAAGTCGGCAGTCACGTGGCTGATTTTCATTCGTTGCTAATTCTTACAGTGCTGCGATATTCTCATGGTATGAGTTATTAACTGACCTTACAGCATCATGTCAGGCTGAGCATCTTGTGTCAGACAAGGCTTTGTTAGCATGTATCAATTTCATATGTTTTTGAAGTACCTGTCAACGATGAGTAGATGTAACAAGCCGGGTATAAAGATTTTGCAGAAGACAAAAAAATCTGACCGCAGTAGGACAACCTGCTGCTCTTTTACCAACCAAATTAAAGGAATGAGCTGTGTAGGCACATAATGATCTACAATGCACTGCTCACGAAGAGCCTGGTTTCCGTTATACTTCCTACTCATTTGCAGCATTGCCGTATGACTGTCCAAGGCATTTTCAGGGATTCGTACAAACATAATGGCCTGCATCTTTATTATACACTATAATTCATAATAAGTTTGGGTGCCCTTAAATTATTGGGGGCTTTAGCCCGTTCAGCACCTCCCCTTTTATTCCGCCATGGGGGGGGGTCACGCATCTGTGACGATGTGGTACGAGGAGGGGGATTTTAAGAAATGTGACGTCACATCAAAAGTGCGAAACTTTAAATAAAAGTTCCACTTAAATATTTGATTGTTTACCATTTATTTAATTACGTTTTCAATGACTTCACGCGTGTTACGATATTAAAGTGCAGACTTACCCTAAATACATATTTAAATGACCAAAAATAATTTGCAACTGGCTAATTTTTATTGAGAAAATGCGCTTGGGGGGGTGTCAAAGCTTTCTGACGTCATATTGTAAAAAAGGGGTGGGGTCTACGTTTTTGTGACAAAGTATGACGCTGGGGAGAGTGGGGTAAAAATCGGCAACCCCACGTGACGTCATTTATGGACGGCCCCTTCAGTCGTGAAGGGGTGACACCATGAGCTACCGCCCCGGGTAACACCAACCCTAGTGACGCCTCTGGGTAGGACTATAACATAATGTGGGTGTTTCTTCATGTACTTGCTATATTTGGTTTAACCATAACTCAATAAAGGTGTTTCTTCAAATACATGCTATAAAATTTTTAACTGAATTTAAAAACTGTATTTGTAGCACCTTACCAAAATAAAACAACAAATTGATTTATCTATATATAATAATAAAAGGCAGTTGTCTGTGCGGGCCTTGATAGCCGATTGGCCCCTCAAACTCCTACAGCCAATCACTAGCGGAGAAAAATTAAATCTCATTTCCATATTGAACAAATTTACGCGGTCTTTCAAAACGAGTTATTTTTGGTGCAGTATTTTTTCCAAGACTTTATTTTGAGCAGTGCGCGTTGGGATTTATATTAAAAAACTTTGTTTTTACGGGTTATTCATTATAACTATAAGGTATAGTATTTTTGACGTGATACACATGTATGGCCGGTCGAGACGGCGGGTCTCTCAACAAACTGCAGTGGTGGGGAGGTAAGATCTATAGACAGACCGCAGTGTGGGGGGGGGGTAGGATCTATAGACAGACCGCAGTGTGGGGGGGAGGTAGGATCTATAGACAGACCGCGGTGTGGGGGGGGAGGTAGGATCTATAGACAGACCGCAGTGTGGGGGGGTAGGATCTATAGACAGACCGCAGTGTGGGGGGGGTAGGATCTATAGACAGACCGCGGTGTGGGGGGGAGGTAGGATCTATAGACAGACCGCGGTGTGGGGGGGGGGAGGTAGGATCTATAGACAGACCGCAGTGGGGGGGGGGTAGGATCTATAGACAGACCGCAGTATGGGGGGGGTAGGATCTATAGACAGACCGCAGTGTGGGGAGGTAGGATCTATAGACAGACCGCAGTGTGGGGGGGGGGTAGGATCTATAGACAGACCGCAGTGTGGGGGTGTAGGATCTATAGACAGACTGCAGTGTGGGGAGGTAGGATCTATAGACAGACCGCATTGTGGGGGGGGGGTAGGATCTATAGACAGACCGCATTGTGGGGGGGGGAGGTAGGATCCATAGACAGACCGCGGTGTGGGGGGGTAGGATCTATAGACAGACCCCGGTGTGGGGGGGGTAGGGTCTCTGGACAGACCAGGGTGTGGGGGTGAGGTAGGGTCTCTGGACAAAGCCTCTTGTTGAAACGATGACTGGTGACATTTCATTTTCATTTTGGAGTCAGTTCATGTGGCTGTTGTGATGTCCTAACATCAACTTCACAGGTCACCCTACACTTATTCCCGTCCTTGGACGGGCTTTGTTGCTATTTTATAATATTGTGGTAGTGTGCACACCCACACAGCGCCACACCATGTGCACCGCACCGAGATGCACTAGGTATGACGTTTGGTGGGTCAGGGAAAGAAGTGAACTATTGAATAATGTTCCATTGTTGTGTAAATAAAAACTGTTAGAAACAACTGCTTTAGTCCCACATTTGTGAACCTGTCTTAAATTAAAGCCACCACACGGCTACAATATGAAAATTCATTTTAAAAATAAAGTAGCCAGCAAGGAAGAATGTTTTCTATTTTCCATTCCAGATACAGAACAAAATTAACTGACAAGGGAAATTAGAACTGTTTCTGATTCTGACAGTTGTTGAATGTTGCAGTCATCGTGTTTGGTTGTGTTGTTGAATGTTGCAGTCATTGTGTTTGATTGAAAAAAACCTTTGAGTGTGATGGTCTGAATTGAAATGACAACTTGGTCTCACGCATGTATTTGTTATTCCCCAACTTATCTCATCATCTATGATCATTGAAATTTAATCCCCCCCCCTCCACAGGGAGCACCGTGAGAAGTTTAACATTACCTACTTTGACAATGGCACGATGACGTACCTGGAGAACCGGTCGTTCAATTTTGACCGAGAGATGTCAGTGGGGTCAGAGAATGACACCTTCCACACCTTGAGTCTGCCTGGACTAGTAAGATGTCTGTCCCCGTTTGAGGGTTAATGCCTAATGCCCAACTTTTGACTTGTCAAATATTTATTGGGGAGTCACTGTTACAAACTCAACATGTACAAAATATTTATTGGGGAGTCACAGTTACAAACTCAACATGTACAAAATATTTATTGGGGAGTCACTGTTACAAAATCAACATGTACAAAATATTTATTGGGGAGTCACTGTTACAAACTCAACATGTACAAAATATTTATTGGGGAGTCACTGTTACAAACTCAACATGTACAAAATATTTATTGGGGAGTCACTGTTACAAACTCAACATGTACAAAATATTTTTTTATTTTAAGAAAAAAGATTTTAAAAAAACTATTATCATGTTGTGTGCTTTAACTTTAATTTTTTGCATTCCGCCAAAGTTTGCATTTTGCTGTCTAACAATTAAATGTACTATTCACTGTTTTATTCACACGACTTCTTTGTTTCTCAATAATCCATACAAATATTGAAAGCTGATTCTCTCTATTTTCTCTAGACCATCATGGAGATGTTGAAGCGGGAATACAGCGCCGTCAAGTGGTTGGCCAATCTGCTACTGAAAGAAACAGGAGAGAACTTGATACAAGAGCTCTCAGTCCATGACCTAATGTGGGGCTACGAGGATCCCTTGCTGAAGGCTGCCAAGAAGGCAGCTGATCAGTTCAAGATACACCTGGATATCCCCGATATGTTTGGTCTGTTTTATAATGTAAGTCAATCTTTGCTCGAGCCAATTGGTGCCTTGTCCTCATTTGCCGGGAGTGAATTGATTATTTTATTTCAAAAAATATTTTTTAAAAAAATAAATATTTGTTTAACATGAAAATAAACAATTTACTCCTGGCAAAGGTGTATTCTGCTGGGATTGAATTATTTATTTTTATGTTAAAGTTAATTTTGGCCTGGACTGTTGATGCCCTATTCTCATTTGCCAGGAGTGAATTTCTGTCTTTTAATAATGTAGTTAACATTAATCATAATGTTAGTTGAAAACCATTTATAAAAAGGTGTAAAAATTGTTAACATAATTTCAATTTTTAAAAATTATGTTTATTTTTGCATATGAAGTAAAAAAAAACCCAACAACCTTTATCATAGTTTTGTGTGTTCATTACTAGTAATTAGGATAAGTTACTTAGGCCATGTCACTATGATATATGATAAGTCACTTGGGCCATGTCACTATGATATATGATAAGTTACTTGTATCATGTCACTATGATATATGATATTACTTGTATCATGTCACTATGATATATGATAAGTTACTTGTATCATGTCACTATGGTATATGATAAGTTACTTGTATCATGTCACTAAGATATATGATAAGTTACTTGTATCATGTCACTATGATATATGATAAGTTACTTGTATCATGTCACTATGATATGTGATAAGTTACTTGTATCATGTCACTATGATATATTTGATGCTCCTCAACCCAGCAAAACAACTCCAATGACGGCGTGTACCAGATCTACTCAGGGATCAAAGGTCTTGACAACTTCGGGAATATTATTTCCTGGAATGGACAAACGTAAGTTTTTGTCTGTTTTATTCACTGCTGACCTTTTGAAATAATCTAAAATTTAAATTAAAAAAAAGTAAAAAATCTTAATAATAAAATATGTATAAATTTTAAACTTGCTAATAAGCAAAACAAATGTCACAGTATCTGTGTATTTTACATCTCGTAACTAGTCATCTGAATAATTTTATTGAACTGATAATTTATTAAGCATTACTCTAATCTCATTATTCTATAACTCTTTTGCTTTCATGTTCTCTCTTTAGCCATGTCACCCCTCTGTCTTTAGCCATGTCACCCCTCTGTCTTTAACCATGTCACCCCTCTGTCTTTAACCATGTCACCCCTCTGTCTTTAGCCGTGTCATCCCTCTCTCTTTAGCCATGTAACCCCTCTGTCTTTAGCTATGTCACCCCTCTGTCTTTAGCCATGTAACACCTCTGTCTTTAGCCGTGTCACCCCTCTGTCTGTCACCCCTCTGTCTTTAACCATGTCACCCCTCTGTATTTAGCCATGTCACCCCTCTGTCTTTAGCCATGTCACCCCTCTGTCTTTAGCCATGTCACCCCTCTATCTTAAGCCGTGTCACCCCTCTGTCTTTAGCAGTGTCACCCCTCTGTCTTTAGCCATGTCACACCTCTGTCTTTAGCCGTTTAACACCTCTGTCTTTAGCCATGTCACCCCTCTGTCTTTAGCCGTGTCACACCTCTGTCTTTAGCCGTGTCACCCCTCTGTCTTTAGCCGTGTCACCCCTCTGTCTCTAGCCGTGTAACAACTCTGTCTTTAGCCATGTAACCAGAAACCAGAATCGGCAAGGCTGCATCATTAATGGCTAGGCTGAATCAAAGAGTTTGGAACAATGCACAGCTTTCTGATAGGACGAAAATCACTGTGTACCAGGCCTGCGTGCTCAGCACACTCCTCTATGGCAGCGAGTGCTGGACAACCTATGCCAAACAAACAAAGCAACTCAACAGCTTCCACTTACGATGCTTGCGCAGGATTCTGCACATCAAGTGGCAGGACAAGATCATGAATGTCGAGTTACTCAGAAGAAGTCATATGCTGAGCATGCACTCAATCCTGAGTGAGAGGCGCCTGCGGTGGTTGGGTCATGTCCGCAGGATGAGCTCAGAGCGCATTCCAAGAGCCTTGCTTTACGGTGAGCTGGCAACTGGTATGCGGAAGAGAGGACGCCCCTGCTTGCGCTTCAAGGATGTCTGCAAGAAAGACATGACTCTGGCGCAGATTGGCCATAAAACGTGGGAGACCATTGCTGAGGAGGGCACCTCCTGGCGGGCAAAAGTGCGCGAGGGCATTCAAGTCGCGGAAGCTTCCCTCACAGCCAGGAGCGAGGAGAAAAGGGTCAGGAGAAAGGGGAAGGGGGTAAGAGGAGCAGGAGGAAACGCTATCATCCCATGAGGATGGACGGATGCCATAGATTGTCTCATTATCTGTATATTTCTTGTCTCATTATCTGTATACTAGTTCAAAAGCCTGCTGAAGCTGGCAGAACGAAATCCCACAGAAGGGATAACAAAGAACTATACCAAATACTGCAATAGAAAAAACCACGTGGCCTTTATCGCCATGAACAGAATACGATATATGAACAGAAATAACAAAGAAATGTATGAATTACTGTAATAGAAAATAACATTTGGCCTATATTGCCATGAACACCATACGATCTGAAAATAAATAACAAAGAGATGTACGAAATACTCAAATAGAAAAGAACTTGTATCTTTTATTGCCATGAACACAATACGATATGAACAGCTAAATATGAAAGATCTCCTTGTACACCACATTTTTAGTGTAGCAGGTGGAGCTGTCGTGGGGCAGTTTCCCTTGTTTAGGACCATCTGCCACATGGACCTTGACATCTGCTGATCTGCGTACACGGGAGAAAGCAACGTATAATTGTCTATGGCTAAACACAGGTTGTGGTAGGTAGATACCGACCTTATCCAGTGTCTGGCCCTGCGATTTGTTTATGGTCATTGCGAAAGCTAACTTCACAGGGAATTGCCTTCTCCGTAGAATGAAAGGCAAGTATGTGGTTGTCGGGGCAATGTCCACGCGTGGAATGAATAGAGTGCGACCTTTGTCACTTCCGGACAGAAGTTCAGCTATGATGAGGTTGGGTTTGAGGTCCCTAAACACCAATCTGGTGCCGTTGCATAGACCTCGTTTAGTGTTCAAATTGCGAAGAAGAATTATAATTGCTCCGACTTTTATTGTTAATTGATGAAGCGGCATTACCGAAGGTGCCAATTGATGTAGAAATTCCACGGGATAATTGTTTTCATCATCTGGCGTGCAGTCGTCGATGGAGTCGGAACTTAAGTATGTCCTGGGTTCTCCTTCAAGTAAATGCAGAACCTGACTATTGATAAGGTCCACATCGGCATTTGTAGGGCAGAGAATAGCCTTATTTGCAAATTCTTCCGCATCTCTGGCTAGAATTCGTTCACCGAATATTTCAGAAACAATAGATCCTGTGCAGACCATATGGGCTGGAACTTCAAACATATTCTCGTTCAATCCATGTTCATTGGTTAATGTTCCATTGCCTAGCTCAATTAACCAAGACGTAAATTCTGGATCAATAGATCGCACATTACTTGTCAATGTGAGAATTGTAAATTTAGACCAAAGATCGGTAAACTTAATACTCGCTTCGACAATGGCGGACCTGGTTCCATGAGCAACAACGGGCAAGGTTTGTCTGAAGTCCCCACCCAAGAGAATGGTTTTTCCTCCGAAAGGTTTGTCATTTTGCATGATATCTTGTAAGAGTTTATTCACGCATTTCAATGCATCCTTAGAGGCCATCGTGGATTCATCCCAAATGATTATTGTGGCTCTTCGGAGAATGTCAGCATCGGAGGAGGTCATTCTCATTCTGGAGGTTGAGGTGTCGATAATTGGGACGGGAAGTTGAAATTGGGAATGATACGTTCGACCACTTTACAGTAAATTGGCCGCGATTCCAGTTGATGCAGTAGCTAAAGCAATCTTCTGTTCCACTCTAAAGGATGCAAGCAAGGTTGTGTACAAATATGTTTTACCACTGCCACCAGGTCCGTCAAGAAAGTAACACCTATGAGGAAGATGATCATTGGCTGCGGCTGTGATAATTTCATCAAATGCGTGTCTCTGCTGTTCCTTGAGACTCCGTACCATGTCTGTTGCTTTGCTGAGCTGTTGGACCGGATCAAAAACGCTGTCATGTATGTCTTCCACGTGACTTGGTGGAACTGGTAAACCTAAATTCTCGCAGGTTTTCCTATTAGCAATAAAGATCAATTGAATATCAGTAAGGGCCAAATTGAGGCAGTGTTTGCAATTCACTTCGTGATGAAACTGCAACGTAAAATCTTCATAAAAGTATTCTTTATATTTCTGGAACAATTGTGGAATATTTGAAGGAGATGCGAGCAGGCACATATGTGCAAATAATTCCCGTAGGAGAGCGGGTCTCTTTTCGGCAACTGCATCATGTAACGTCACATCCCAGACCTGCTTGTCATTGAAGAGGCCTCGGTGTTGTGTAGCTTCCTTGAATGTTGGATATGTAATACCATGGACGGTCCGAAGGTCCTCAAAGGAAGTTGCACCTGGCACATGAAGGAGAAGTAAGCGCAAGCAGAAGCGCTGAATGTCTGACACTAAACTGACAGAGTACATACGACCAATTATTCTGTCAGCATCCCTTTGCCTTCTCTGCCATGTTCTTGTCCTCTCGTGAAAAACATAATGTTCAGGTATGTCAGTATGTATAGTATAGTATACCTGTAGCCATCTGGTATTGTTGATTTAGTTTGAACCATGCCGTTAAAGTAGTGTCTCTCGAAGCTGCGTTCTGTGCTGCAGCCTCAACGTTATCAGTAATAAAAACTACTGATTGCTCGCCAAGGAGATGAACTTGGAGTCTGATAATTGCATGAGACTGCTTGTGCATGTGGAACCCAAAAAGGCTTTCGCGTTGGTTTCGCGTTACACGTCGCCGGGATGCCTCCTCGTGTGTTTCTGTTCTTCTTCGATTCCTGTTATGTTCGTTTCTGCGACGTTTTCTATCGGCAATTTCGGCTTCATCGAATGTTCTTTTTTCGAGGCATATTTGTCTCGTGGCAACACGCGAAGGTTTGTAAATTTGTGGAGTTG
Organism: Ampullaceana balthica; assembly: GCA_944989445.1. Lineage (NCBI taxonomy): Eukaryota > Metazoa > Mollusca > Gastropoda > Lymnaeidae > Ampullaceana > Ampullaceana balthica. Next base: position 838,483 of record CALYLW010000031.1, read on the forward strand.
AAGAAGAAATAATAAAGCAATGCGAACGTGACATTGACGATGGGTACAGGCGTAGGAGAACGGTGTCGTACCTTGAATGCGGCGCAGCAATGCAGTTGGCAGTGGGTCAAGAACCGAAGACCGACACACCGACATCAACCGGTTGGTGGTGACTAACATCATGATTTATAACGGAGACACACACACGCATAGGCTGGTGGCCGATGTTAGACTCAACACAAATGTGTGTTTGTGTGTACACAAATGCTGACGTCACAGGTTCGTGCGTTGTTTCGGTAATTGACGTTCTAGCTAAAACAATGCCGTCATATAATATTTTTTTACGGCGAACATTTTTAATTTATTTATAATAATTTTGCGCGCCTTTTTTTGCGCACCTTTTTGCGCGCCTTTCGAGCACCTTTTCGCGCGCCTTTGAACGGGGAGACACACGCATACTTAGGGCGATTATGTATTATATTTCTTGTCTCATTATCTGTATATTTCTTGTCTCATTATCTGTATATTTCTTGTCTCATTATCTGTATATTTCTTGTCTCATTATCTGTATATTTCTTGTCTCATTATCTGTATATTTCTTGTCTCATTATCTGTATATTTCTTGTCTCATTATCTGTATATTTCTTGTCTCATTATCTGTATATTTCTTGTCTCATTATCTGTATATTTCTTGTCTCATTATCTGTATATTTCTTGTCTCATTATCTGTATATTTCTTATCTCATTATCTGTATATTTCTTGTCTCATTATCTGTATATTTCAATGTCTTTCCAGGAAACTAAATTATTGGACCAATCATTCAGCCAACATGATCAATGGAACAGGTCAGTCTGTTGTGTAATGATGGTCAGTCTGTTGTCCAGTGATGGTCAGTCTGTTGTCTAATGATGGTCAGTCTGTTGTCTAATGATGGTCAGTCTGTTGTCTTATGATGGTCATTCTGTTGTCTTATGATGATCAGTCTGTTGTCTTATGATGGTCAGTCTGTTGTCTAACAAAGTCTGTTAAGTTTAGTAGGTGTCCTTTGGATTTAATGGTAACATTGCCAGACTTCACATGTAAGAGTCATTGTGTTGGCATTCATCATAGACCATAGTACCATTGTGCCATATTTTTCCCCAGCTTTAGGGCACACTGTCAAGAAAGGCAGAAATTCTTAGGAGAAAGCTAACACTGGGAAGCAATATTCCTTTAAGCTATGCATTTGAACAGCTACGCAAATATCTGACAGATGCTGCACAGCAGTTTAGAATTACCATACTATAATATCTGAGTTTGTGGGATGTAAAATTTTGCACAAAAAAATGGATGCTGTGCTGTGCTGTGCTGTGCAGTGCTGTGCTGTGCTGTGCAGTGCTTTGCTGTGCAGTGCTGTGCTGTGCTGTGCTATGCTGTGCAGCTTTGGACATGAGTTTGTTATTTTACACAGTCACCAATGAACCTTAAAGGGAACATTGCTGCAGAGTACAAAAATCTTCATCCACCAAACGTTAATTACTGCAGCCAATCTGGCAAATGTTTCAAGTTTGAATTCCCAAAAACTGATGTACTCTTTACACTGCCAGACTAATTATTTGTGTAAAATCTTGAATTATTTTAATTACTATAGAATTATAGGAATTAGACATTATTTTTAGGGTCTTTAAAAAACGACAAACATAATTAGGAAACTCAAAAATAATTTTTTTAAATGGTTCTAGTGTTTAATAAAAAGTATAATTATTTAATTCTTGATTTAGTTTCCGGGTATAAGTTTTGTGTTACATTTTTGTGTTTGTACATATTCAAAATTAATGATAATCTTGCTTGAATGAAATCATTTCTCACTGGCAGACGGGACGATTTACCCACCATTTATTGACCTGAAGGACACCAAATATCTCTTCTCCTCTGATCTCTGTAGGTGAGTGTTGCAAAGAGAAGTAGGTAAATAAAATAAATTGGAGTTTGAGTCAGCTTGAAAAAAATAAAAGGGACAAATTAACAACAAATGTGCTGGTAAGAAATAACAAAAACAAATACTTGGAACAAATCTAGCATCACATTGAAGGGTCATGAAAGTGAAACATTAAAATAGTCTTATTTTATGATTCATAACAGTCATTTTCAAAAATTTAAATGATAAAAGATTTTTAAAAAAACAATAATCTATCAAATACGTCTATAATGAATTTTTCAAAACATAGCTGGTATTCGCAGTTGTTTTGAACAAAAAATTTACATATCCCTTAATATTTGAATATGAAAGGGATTTTAGCCTGAAAAAAAAGAATTCTTCTGTGTTCAAGTTTTTTAGATGTCATCTGTTTTTTTTTAAATTTCTTTTTTTGTGTGTTTCATTAAGGAAAATCTTCTTCTAATACAATATTAGAGCTGTGAATTATATCTCAAAGAACTTACAACATTAAACATAGATTTATTTTTTGAAATTAAATCTTTGATTAAAATTGCAACTCTAATTTATTATCTGTGCAGGTCACTGGGAATGACCTATACCAAAGGTGTGAATGTCAAAAACATAGACCTGTCCAGGTTTGTTGCTCCTGACATCATGTTCGGTAATGTCACGACCAACCCGTACAACGCTGGCTTCTGCACTCCGGCTGGCAACTGCCTCCCCTCTGGCCTCCTGAATGTCAGCGTCTGCCGCACTGGGGCTCCTGTCATCATGTCCATGCCACACTTCCTAGGCTGTGACCTGGAAACTGTTGATGCAATCGTGGGCCTGAGACCTAACAGGGAGGAGCATCAGAGTTACATTGATATAGAACCTGTGAGTCAGATATAGAACCTGTGAGTCTGATATAGAACCTGTGAGTCTGATATAGAACCTGTGAGTCTGATATAGAACCTGTGAGTCAGATATAGAACCTGTGAGTCTGATATAGAACCTGTGAGTCAGATATAGAACATGTGAGTCTGATATAGAACCTGTGAGTCAGATATAGAACATGTGAGTCTGATATAGAACCTGTGAGTCTGATATAGAACCTGTGAGTCTGATATAGAACCTGTGAGTCTGATATAGAACCTGTGAGTCAGATATAGAACCTGTGAGTCAGATATAGAACATGTGAGTCTGATATAGAACCTGTGAGTCAGATATAGAACATGTGAGTCTGATATAAAACATGTGAGTCTGATATAGAACCTGTGAGTCTGGTATAGAACCTGTGAGTCTGGTATAGAACCTGTGAGTCTGGTATAGAACCTGTGAGTCTGATATAGAACCTGTGAGTCAGATATAGAACATGTGAGTCTGATATAGAACCTGTGAGTCTGATATAGAACCTATGAGTTTGGTATAGAACCTGTGAGTCTGATATAGAACCAGTGAGTCAGATATAGAACATGTGAGTCTGATATAGAACATGTGAGTCTGATATAGAACCCGTGAGTCTGATATAGAACATGTGAGTCTGATATAGAACATGTGAGTCTGATATAGAACCCGTGAGTCTGGTATAGAACATGTGAGTCTGATATAGAACCTGTGAGTCTGGTATAGAACCTATGAGTCTGGTATAGAACCTGTGAGTCTGATATAGAACATGTGAGTCTGATATAGAACCCGTGAGTCTGGTATAGAACATGTGAGTCTGATATAGAACCTGTGAGTCAGATATAGAACATGTGAGTCTGATATAAAACATGTGAGTCTGATATAGAACCTATGAGTCTGGTATAGAACCAGTGAGTCAGATATAGAACCTGTGAGTCTGATATAGAACATGTGAGTCTGATATAGAACCTATGAGTCTGGTATAGAACCAGTGAGTCAGATATAGAACCTGTGAGTCTGATATAGAACCAGTGAGTCAGATATAGAACCTGTGAGTCTGATATAGAACATGTGAGTCTGATATAGAACCAGTGAGTCAGATATAGAACCTGTGAGTCTGATATAGAACCTGTGAGTCTGATATAGAACCAGTGAGTCTGATATAGAACATGTGAGTCTGATATAGAACATGTGAGTCTGATATAGAACATGTGAGTCTGATATAGAACCCGTGAGTCTGATATAGAACATGTGAGTCTGATATAGAACATGTGAGTCTGATATAGAACCCGTGAGTCTGGTATAGAACCTGTGAGTGATATAGAACCTGTGAGTCAGATATAGAACATGTGAGTCTGATATAGAACCTGTGAGTCTGATATAGAACATGTGAGTCTGATATAGAACCTGTGAGTCTGGTATAGAACATGTGAGTCTGATATAGAACCTGTGAGTCAGATATAGAACATGTGAGTCTGATATAAAACATGTGAGTCTGATATAGAACCTATGAGTCTGGTATAGAACCAGTGAGTCAGATATAGAATCTGTGAGTCTGATATAGAACATGTGAGTCTGATATAGAACCTATGAGTCTGGTATAGAACCTGTGAGTCTGATATAGAACCAGTGAGTCTGATATAGAACCAGTGAGTCAGATATAGAACCTGTGAGTCTGATATAGAACATGTGAGTCTGATATAGAACCAGTGAGTCAGATATAGAACCTGTGAGTCTGATATAGAACCTGTGAGTCTGATATAGAACCAGTGAGTCTGATATAGAACATGTGAGTCTGATATAGAACCTGTGAGTCTGATATAAAACATGTGAGTCTGATATAGAACCTGTGAGTCTGATATAGAACCAGTGAGTCAGATATAGAACCCGTGAGTCAGATATAGAACATGTGAGTCTGATATAGAACATGTGAGTCTGGTATAGAACCCGTGAGTCTGATATAGAACCTGTGAGTCTGATATAGAACCTGTGAGTCAGATATAGAACCCGTGAGTCTGATATAGAACCTGTGAGTCTGATATAGAACCTGTGAGTCTGATATAAAACATGTGAGTCTGATATAGAACCTGTGAGTCTGGTATAGAACCTATGAGTCTGGTATAGAACCTGTGAGTCTGATATAGAACCTATGAGTCTGATATAGAACATGTGAGTCTGATATAGAACCCGTGAGTCTGGTATAGAACATGTGAGTCTGATAAAGAACATGTGAGTCTGATATTGAACCCGTGAGTCTGATATAGAACCTGTGAGTCTGATATAGAATCTGTGAGTCTGGTATAGAACATGTGAGTCTGATATAGAATCTGTGAGTCTGGTATAGAACATGCGAGTCTGATATAGAATCTGTGAGTCTGGTATAGAACATGTGAGTCTGATATAGAACCCGTGAGTCTGATATAGAACATGTGAGTCTGATATAGAACCCATGAGTCTGATATAGAACCCGTGAGTCTGATATAGAACCTGTGAGTCTGATATAGAATCTGTGAGTCTGGTATAGAATATGTGAGTCTGATATAGAATCTGTGAGTCTGGTATAGAACATGTGAGTCTGATATAGAATCTGTGAGTCTGGTATAGAACATGTGAGTCTGATATAGAATCTGTGAGTCTGGTATAGAACATGTGAGTCTGATATAGAACCTGTGAGTCTGATATAGAACATGTGAGTCTGATATAGAACCTGTGAGTCTGATATATAATCTGTGAGTCTGGTATAGAACATGTGAGTCTGATATAGAACCTGTGAGTCTGATATAGAATCTGTGAGTCTGGTATAGAACATGTGAGTCTGATATAGAATATGTGAGTCTGGTATAGAACATGTGAGTCTGATATAGAATCTGTGAGTCTGGTATAGAACATGTGAGTCTGATATAGAATCTGTGAGTCTGGTATAGAACATGTGAGTCTGATATAGAATCTGTGAGTCTGGTATAGAACATGTGAGTCTGATATAGAATCTGTGAGTCTGGTATAGAACATGTGAGTCTGATATAGAACCCGTGAGTCTAAAATAGAATCTGTGATTTTGATATAGAATCAGTGAGTCTAATATAGAAATGTGAGTCTGATATAGAACCTGTGAATCTGATATAGAACCTGTGAGTCTGATATAGAATCTGTGATTTTGATATAGAACAAGTTAGTCTGATATAGAACATGTGAGTCTTGTTTTTCTTAGAAATTTGTTCTCAAATGTATGCTGAGGTCTTTAAAAACTTACATTAGCCCACATTTTTGTGATCTAAGTTATTACAGAGAGAGTTCTGTACAATTTGCTTGATTACGATGGTTTTAATATTGAATGACTTATTATGATAGTTTAATCAAATGAAGTAAAAGTGTGTCCTCAGTCCTCACTGAAGTGAGGCATGTAATTGGCCCTCTGTGGACATGCTAACTACACACGATCAAATATTAACTGTACAAAATTGACTTATTTTTAAATGTATAAAAAAAAAGTTTACGGCTTTATGATAACTGTGAATTATTTTAATTAATTAATTAATATCTGTTTACTCTTATTATTGTGGTCTATGCATTTTGTTTCACTTTGGGGTTCTCAAATGGGGTGTAAAGATCCTCACAAATGTTGAGGAAGTGGTGCACAATGTTTTAATGAAGTATAGAGAGTTGCAATATAATCCAGTAAATATCATTTCAAGGGAACCTTTGAAAGTCCTCAGTTAAACTCCTGTTCTAGTTTATTCCTTAATTATGTGTATACAAAAATGTAGTGACTTGTTTTCTTGTCTGCTATTAAATGAAACAAGATTTAAATGCTGGCAGTTGAAAAAGTTGTTTTTTTTTCTTGGTAAGATTTTAAAAATATCTTGTACTTATCAGGGATAACCATACCCCCATGGACTATATACTTTTAGGACCACTTATTTCCCTTAGTTATTAGCATTTGTAAGAATGGACTTATCAAAATGATATCTCTGCCATTGTTACCTTGACCATCTCACCTGTCCACTGACCAGATGACCGGTGTGGCCATGAGTGTTGGTAAAAGGCTTCAGATCAACACCTACCTGGAGCACATTGAAGGCTTTGAGTGAGTTCATCTTCTCATCTGATCTTTGTCCTTTGTCACTATATGCATGAACATAAACAAGTCTAAGAACAGATTGATTTTGACTGAATGAACAGTTACTTACTTGTCATTAATTATTACTGTACGTTGTGGTCAGCTTGTATGTAAATTATGTTCCTTCTTTTCATAGTTATTATGACAGGTAACAATAAATTTTTATTGAAATAATAATGAAAAGTAAAATCTTATTAACAAATTAGAAACTGTTTCAGTTTGTATTTTAAAATGTAATGTGCATTAGTAATAGAGTGTGAATGTGAAATAAAAAGACAAATACATGGTTATTATCAATAATTCATATTGTTGTGAACATTGTAAATTGTAATTGAAGTAGATAAAATATATATGTGGCCTTCTATAACAATAATATTTTCAATGTGGCCCTCTGTAGAAAAAGTTTGCCAAGCACTGGTATATAGTTATATTGTTTAACTGTATAGTTATGTACCAAACAAGGCTATATGTTTAGGTATAGAATTATGTTTCACACACAGATATATGTCCTGGTTAAGAGTTATGTATGTATTCATAAATATATATTTTCAGAAAAAATCGGTTGTGTTGAACGGCAGGTGGATCTTTTTTCAGGCTTCTAACTGGGCACTGCCACAGACATCCATTTACATCCACTGACATCCATTTACATCCACTGACATCCATTACATCCACAAACATTGTAAAAAGTTAATGTCCATCATGTTTACCTTAGATCTCTCTTATGACAACTAAAGTCATCTCTACAGTTCTGATCTGTCATGTTTACCTTAGATCTCTCTTATGACAACTTAAGTCATCTCTACAGTTCTGATCTGTCATGTTTACCTTAGATCTCTCTTATGACAACTAAAGTCATCTCTACAGTTCTGATCTGTCATGTTTACCTCAGATCTCTCTTATGACAACTAAAGTCATCTCTACAGTTCCGATCTGTCATGTTTACCTTAGATCTCTCTTATGACAACTTAAGTCATCTCTACAGTTCTGATCTGTCATGTTTACCTTAGATCTCTCTTATGACAACTTAAGTCATCTCTACAGTTCCGATCTGTCATGTTTACCTTAGATCTCTCTTATGACAACTTAAGTCATCTCTACAGTTCTGATCTGTCATGTTTACCTTAGATCTCTCTTATGACAACTTAAGTCATCTCTACAGTTCTGATCTGTCATGTTTACCTTAGATCTCTCTTATGACAACTTAAGTCATCTCTACAGTTCTGATCTGTCATGTTTACCTCAGATCTCTCTTATGACAACTAAAGTCATCTCTACAGTTCCGATCTGTCATGTTTACCTTAGATCTCTCTTATGACAACTTAAGTCATCTCTACAGTTCTGATCTGTCATGTTTACCTTAGATCTCTCTTATGACAACTTAAGTCATCTCTACAGTTCCGATCTGTCATGTTTACCTTAGATCTCTCTTATGACAACTTAAGTCATCTCTACAGTTCTGATCTGTCATGTTTACCTTAGATCTCTCTTATGACAACTTAAGTCATCTCTACAGTTCTGATCTGTCATGTTTACCTTAGATCTCTCTTATGACAACTTAAGTCATCTCTACAGTTCTGATCTGTCATGTTTACCTTAGATCTCTCTTATGACAACTTAAGTCATCTCTACAGTTCTGATCTGTCATGTTTACCTTAGATCTCTCTTATGACAACTTAAGTCATCTCTACAGTTCTGATCTGTCATGTTTACCTTAGATCTCTCTTATGACAACTTAAGTCATCTCTACAGTTCTGATCTGTCATGTTTACCTTAGATCTCTCTTATGACAACTTAAGTCATCTCTACAGTTCTGATCTGTCATGTTTACCTGTGCTCTTTCTCATCAAATTTGCAGTGATCTCAAGAACATCAAAAAGCCAATCTTCATGCCCGTCATGTGGTTGAATGAAGTAAGTAAAAAGACCCCAGGACGTACGTACTTCCTTAAACTGATAATCTTTAAAAAACTATATCTATGTATGGAGTCAAATATTTTTATGTTTGAAAGCTGTTTGTATGATTGAATTGTGCTCTAACTCAGTGCCACTTGTGTTTGTATGATTGAATTGTGCTCTGACTCAGTGCCACTTGTGTTTGTATGATTGAAGTGTGCTCTGACTCAGTGCCACTTGTGTTTGTATGATTGAATTGTGCTCTGACTCTGTGCAAGTTGTGTTTGGCTGATGCAGTGAATTTAATATCAGAATTTTACACGCAGTAACTTTGTGTTGACTCTCACAGACAACAAACTTTTAAAAGTCTTAAACATTTCATTCTCAACATACATTACTGACTTCACCTTATGTAACATGTGATCCAAGTTCCCTCCTTTCCCCCGTCTAGAGCGCCCTGATATCTGACCAAGATGCCAGTGATTTCAAATCTCAAGTTGTGGACAAAATAATGCTGACCACTGTTGTCAAGTACGGGCTTATCGCCCTGGGAGCTGTCATGATTATCTGTGTCATTCTAGTGCTGGTGGCAACCAAAGTCAAGAAAGGGGTAAAATATTTTTTTAAACAGTTCCTAATTGTGAAGAGCCCCTGACATGTAGAAAATGTGTGTGTGTGTGTGTGTATATATATATATATATATATATATATATATATATATATATATATATTATATATATATATATATATATATATATATATATATATATATATGCGGTGGTCTAGTGGTAGCGCGCTGGACTGCCGAACAGAGACAGAAGAGAGTCACGGGTTCTATTCTCGGTGCTGGCAAGGCCCCGGGGCATTGTGCTTGCCACATAATCCCTTGCTCGTTAGTGGTGGCTAAATAAAACTTGTGAATGCTACTTCACATGCCCCATAGTCCGTCATGGGCTGGAAAGGGGGTTATTATTATTATTATTTTAATTAGATTATAAGTCATGTTAATTAAAGTTGTTCTAATACAAATAATAAATGATGTCATGATATCATTAAAAAAATTTATGACATTATAATTGACAACATTTCCACTAATAAAACTCTGAACTTAGTTAGATTTCATGACGGAAGGTTGAATAATGCATAATATTATGTTTGATGATATTTGTTTATATCTAATTGAAAACAATTAACTCTTTGAATTCCATACCTGCCTTATTCAGCGGGGGAAGGGGGGGGGGCGGCGGAGTAAAATAACAAATGTTAGCAAACAGGGGGGGGGGACGGAGTAAAATAACAAATGTTAGCAAACAGGGGGGGGGCGGAGTAAAATAACAAATTTTAGCAAACAGGGGGGGGGGCGGAGTAAAATAACAAATGTTAGCAAACGGGGGGGGGCGGAGTAAAATAACAAATGTTAGCAAACAGGGGGGGGGCGGAGTAAAATAACAAATGTTCGCAAACAGGGGGGGGCGGAGTAAAATAACAAATGTTAGCAAACGGGGGGGGCGGAGTAAAATAACAAATGTTAGCAAACAGGGGGGGGGCGGAGTAAAATAACAAATGTTAGCAAACAGGGGGGGGGCGGAGTAAAATAACAAATGTTAGCAAACAGGGGGGGGGCGGAGTAAAATAACAAATGTTAGCAAACAGGGGGGGCGGAGTAAAATAACAAATGTTAGCAAACAGGGGGGGGCGGAGTAAAATAACAAATGTTAGCAACGGGGGGGGGCGGAGTAAAATAACAAATGTTAGCAAACAGGGGGGGGCGGAGTAAAATAACAAATGTTAGCAAACAGGGGGGGGCGGAGTAAAATAACAAATGTTAGCAAACAGGGGGGGGCGGAGTAAAATAACAAATGTTAGCAAACGGGGGGGGGGCGGAGTAAAATAACAAATGTTAGCAAACGCTGAGTAAAATAACAAATTTTAGCAAACAGGGGGGGGCGGAGTAAAATAACAAATTTTAGCAAACAGGGGGGGGGGCGGAGTAAAATAACAAATGTTAGCAAACGGGGGGGGGCGGAGTAAAATAACAAATGTTAGCAAACAGGGGGGGGGGCGGAGTAAAATAACAAATGTTCGCAAACAGGGGGGGGGCGGAGTAAAATAACAAATGTTAGCAAACAGGGGGGGGGCGGAGTAAAATAACAAATGTTAGCAAACAGGGGGGGCGGAGTAAAATAACAAATGTTAGCAAACAGGGGGGGGGCGGAGTAAAATAACAAATGTTAGCAAACGGCGGAGTAAAATAACAAATGTTAGCAAACAGGGGGGGGCGGAGTAAAATAACAAATGTTAGCAAACAGGGGGGGCGGAGTAAAATAATATATCATACAGAATGGGACTGCGATAAAGCTTTTAAATAAAATACAAAATACACAAACAAATTGTGCAATTAAAACAATAAATTTGAGCTTTATTTTAAACTAAAACGACAATAGACGTTTCGGCTAATGCCTTCATCAGTACAATAACATAAAATAGGTACTTACATATATTTAAATTCTTAAAACATGTTATATCATAAAATAATTTAAAATATTCATGTAAAATAAAAATGAAAGGAAAAACAAAAACAAACAAGGACACAGGATGTAGGAAAAAGGAGGAAGTATCTAAAGTTACAGTTAAAACCACAACGGGAAAAAGATTCTGCAGTTAGGTAAAATTGTGAATTTGGTTAATTCCATATGGAGCCAACGTACCAAATCGTTTTATAAGTTTATTTTCCATGTGGATCCTATCATGGGTATTGTTTGTATATAAAATACCAGTAACTGCAACATCTGAAATACCGTCATGGTCAACACTGTTAAAATGTTTAGATACAGGACATTGAGCCTGTTTATTAATATTATACAGGTGTTCTCGAAACCGATCCCCAAGACGACGACCTGTCTCACCCACGTAAATTTTATTACACCTCTTGCAAAGAATTGCATAAATCACGTTGCGACTAGTGCAAGTGAATCCATCTTTTATTATGAAGTTTTCAAGAGGGAAAGAAACCTGGTTAATTTCAATCACATATGGACAAGTATTGCAACGGTTACGGTTGCAACCTTTTGTTCCAATATGTGCTTTCATTGTGGGAAGGTGACTTCTTACAAGTATATCTCTCAGGCTTCTATCTCTCCGGAAAGCAAAAAGAGGAGGTTTTTTGAAGACTTGCTGAGTTAGAGGGTCAGCCATGAGGATTGGTCGGTTTTTGAGAATTACCTGGCGGGCTATAAAATTATGGGGATGAAAAGTTAAAATAAATTTGGATCGATCACATTGATCAGAACCAGATGATGTAAATGTCTCCTGTCTGGTCATGCCTTTAATTCGATTGATAGCGGATATTAAAACTGTTTCCGGGTATGACCTCCTTCGAAAAAAATCCAGCATTTCATGACTTTTCTCTAAAAAGTCTGCTTCATCACTGCAGAGTCTTTTAAGTCTCAATAGTTGCGAAAATGGAATAGCGTTCTTACATGATTGAGGATGGGACGATGTGTACATAAGGAAACTATGGCTGTCTGTAGACTTGTAAAATATTGATGTTGATATTTTGTTTTCGTTTAATTTAATTTGAATGTCCAAAAAATTGACAGCACTCCTATGGATGGTTGAAGTAAATTTGATTGAACAATGGAAATTACTAACGAAGTCAATGAAACTTTGCAATTGTTGCATGTCCATTTTTGTTATTCCTATACAATCGTCAATGTATCTCCTGTAGTACTCTGGAGAGATACCTTTGTAATTTTCACTCCATAGGTGTTCTAAATGGCCCATAAATATGCATGCGTAACTTGGTCCCATCTTTGTTCCCATAGCAACTCCACTAATTTGATCAAAAAACTGCCCGTTGAACTCAAACGAGTTTAAATTAAGAACCAACTCAGTCAATCGTAGTATGGCACCTGCGGGGATCTTGAGATTCGCCTTCTTGTTAACAAAAAATGAGATTGCAGAGAGGCCATCAGCATGAGGAATTGACGTGTACAATGAAGAAACGTCCATTGTAAATAGTATATGATCCTCATTAGGTAAAGCCAAGGAAGCCAGAGATTTTATCATATGGCTAGTGTCCTTAATATATGATGGTAAATTTGCAACAATAGGTTGAAAAACAGTGTCCAAAAAATCTGAAATTAATTCGGTAGGACAAGAGCAGGCGGAGACAATTGGTCTTCCAGGGTTTCCAAGCTTGTGTATTTTTGGTAATAAATATAAGCATGGCTTACCAAGATCACTATCATAAATACGTAAATTTTTTGCAGAAGATGGTAATTGACCACAATCTATAAGTTCTTCAATGGTCTCTTTAACAATTTCATTGTTAGAAATAATAGGATCGTTTGTCCGTGGGTTGTAAAAAGTTGCATCATTTAATTGTTTGGAGGCCTCTTCAATGTACAGTCTCTTATCCCACACAACCACAGCTCCACCTTTATCTGCCGGCTTGATAACAATGTCTTGGCGTTTTTTCAGTTGGAAAAGTGCTCGCCATTCTTCTTTCGATAAATTTGATTTGTTCAGAGGAGTTTGGCGAAGGTTTTGGATTTGGTTTTCAGTATTTTTAATGTAAAGGTCGAGCGCTTTAGATTGATCTGAAGGAGGGGTCCATGTTGATTTACGTTGTCGATGTACAGGAAATTCACTGTCGTCCTCGTCGTTATTCGCAGGGGTACCATAAAAGTAAAGCTGCAATCTCATTGAACGAAAGAAACGATGTGCATCTGATAGTAATTGGTATTTATCACTTGATGCCCGAAGAGGAATGAATTTGAGACCTTTACTCAGAACTGATCTTTCTGGTTGAGAAAGAGGAAGATCCGGTGGAATACAGACGACTAAGTTTGATTCATTATGCGTTACGTGAGACGTTGTAACTTTAGGCTTAATTACAGTTTTAAGATGTTCAATCTTTCTTTTTTTAGTTTCAGATAATAAGTTGTAAAGCTCCCTATTGAGACCATGAATTATACAGTGAATGAGATTGAATAGCAAATTGTTATTGTGAGTATTCACACGAAGTTGATCCACCAATTTGTTTATTTTAAAAGTTAGTTGAGAAATTAAACGCTTGTGTGAGTCCAAAACGATCCTCATACGTCCGAAAGCACATTTCTTGTCAATGGCAGAAAGTTTGAGTCGATCAAACGAATTAAAGGCACCAGCAGCAGGATGAAAATTTGTTTTAAAACCTTTTGGAACAAGATTTTTATGAATACAATTGTTTAAAAAATTGACATGCGTGGTATATCGAGTCTTTTTAAATATATTGAACGCCAATTCAGTACAATTCTTTGATAAAACTGTTGGTAAAAGACTAAATGAAGTAATAATATAGTTACGGAATTGATTTTGAGCAAGTTTAGATGACGTCATTTTCACAAAATGTATTTAAAATTGTTTGACACAATGAATAAGTTTAAATTAAAGATAAGAAACAAATATTGGGAGATAAAATACTAAAAATAAAATTACAATTGAAGAAATAGTAATCTCTGCTCAAGCTCTAAGAAAATGGAATAAAATAATACGATATATTAAATAAAGTTATTTAGTAATAACAACAATTAGACACAAGACATATATCAAGTAGCAGTCAGAATTTAAGATTAATATATCATACAGAATGGGACTGCGATAAAGCTTTTAAATAAAATACAAAATACACAAACAAATTGTGCAATTAAAACAATAAATTTGAGCTTTATTTTAAACTAAAACGACAATAGACGTTTCGGCTAATGCCTTCATCAGTACAATAACATAAAATAGGTACTTACATATATTTAAATTCTTAAAACATGTTATATCATAAAATAATTTAAAATATTCATGTAAAATAAAAATGAAAGGAAAAACAAAAACAAACAAGGACACAGGATGTAGGAAAAAGGAGGAAGTATCTAAAGTTACAGTTAAAACCACAACGGGAAAAAGATTCTGCTGAAAATGTTGGAGTAAAATAACAAATGTTAGCAACAGGGGGGGGCGGAGTAAAATAACAAATGTTAGCAAACAGGGGGGGCGGAGTAAAATAACAAATGTTAGCAAACAGGGGGGGGGGCGGAGTAAAATAACAAATGTTAGCAAACAGGGGGGGCGGAGTAAAATAACAAATGTTAGCAAACGGGGGGGGGCTGAGTAAAATAACAAATGTTAGCAAACGGCGGAGTAAAATAACAAATGTTCGCAAACAGGGGGGGGCGGAGTAAAATAACAAATGTTAGCAAACAGGGGGGGGCGGAGTAAAATAACAAATGTTAGCAAACGGGGGGCGGAGTAAAATAACAAATGTTAGCAAACAGGGGGGGGGCGGAGTAAAATAACAAATGTTAGCAAACGGGGGGGGGGCGGAGTAAAATAACAAATGTTAGCAAACAGGGGGGGCGGAGTAAAATAACAAATGTTAGCAAACAGGGGGGGGCGGAGTAAAATAACAAATGTTAGCAACAGGGGGGGGGCGGAGTAAAATAACAAATGTTAGCAAACAGGGGGGGGGTGGAGTAAAATAACAAATGTTAGCAAACAGGGGGGGGCGGAGTAAAATAACAAATGTTAGCAAACAGGGGGGGCGGAGTAAAATAACAAATGTTAGCAAACAGGGGGGGGCGGAGTAAAATAACAAATGTTAGCAAACAGGGGGGGGCGGAGTAAAATAACAAATGTTAGCAAACGGGGGGGGGGCGGAGTAAAATAACAAATGTTAGCAAACAGGGGGGGGCGGAGTAAAATAACAAATGTTAGCAAACAGGGGGGGGCGGAGTAAAATAACAAATGTTAGCAAACAGGGGGGGGGGCGGAGTAAAATAACAAATGTTAGCAAACAGGGGGGGGCGGAGTAAAATAACAAATGTTAGCAAACAGGGGGGGGGGCGGAGTAAAATAACAAATGTTAGCAAACAGGGGGGGGCGGAGTAAAATAACAAATGTTAGCAAACAGGGGGGGCGGAGTAAAATAACAAATGTTAGCAAACGGGGGGGGCGGAGTAAAATAACAAATGTTAGCAAACAAGGGGGGGCGGAGTAAAATAACAAATGTTAGCAAACAGGGGGGGGGCGGAGTAAAATAACAAATGTTAGCAAACAGGGGGGGGCGGAGTAAGATAACAAATGTTAGCAAACAGGGGGGGGCGGAGTAAAATAACAAATGTTAGCAAACAGGGGGGGGCGGAGTAAAATAACAAATGTTAGCAAACAGGGGGGGGGCGGAGTAAGATAACAAATGTTAGCAAACAGGGGGGGGGCGGAGTAAAATAACAAATGTTAGCAAACAGGGGGGGGCGGAGTAAAATAACAAATGTTAGCAAACAGGGGGGGGGCGGAGTAAAATAACAAATGTTAGCAAACAGGGGGGGGGCGGAGTAAAATAACAAATGTTAGCAAACAGGGGGGGGCGGAGTAAAATAACAAATGTTAGCAAACAGGGGGGGGCGGAGTAAAATAACAAATGTTAGCAAACAGGGGGGGGGCGGAGTAAAATAACAAATGTTAGCAAACAGGGGGGGGGCGGAGTAAAATAACAAATGTTAGCAAACAGGGGGGGGCGGAGTAAAATAACAAATGTTAGCAAACAGGGGGGGGGGCGGAGTAAAATAACAAATGTTAGCAAACAGGGGGGGGGGCGGAGTAAAATAACAAATGTTAGCAAACAGGGGGGGGGCGGAGTAAGATAACAAATGTTAGCAAACAGGGGGGGGGCGGAGTAAGATAACAAATGTTAGCAAACAGGGGGGGGGCGGAGTAAGATAACAAATGTTAGCAAACAGGGGGGGGCGGAGTAAGATAACAAATGTTAGCAAACGGGGGGGGGGCGGAGTAAGATAACAAATGTTAGCAAACAGGGGGGGGGCGGAGTAAGATAACAAATGTTAGCAAACAGGGGGGGGCGGAGTAAGATAACAAATGTTAGCAAACAGGGGGGGGTAAGATAACAAATGTTAGCAAACAGGGGGGGGCGGAGTAAGATAACAAATGTTAGCAAACAGGGGGGGGGGCGGAGTAAGATAACAAATGTTAGCAAACGGGGGGGGCGGAGTAAGATAACAAATGTTAGCAAACAGGGGGGGGGGCGGAGTAAGATAACAAATGTTAGCAAACAGGGGGGGGGCGGAGTAAGATAACAAATGTTAGCAAACAGGGGGGGGGAGTAAGATAACAAATGTTAGCAAACAGGGGGGGGGGCGGGGTAAGATAACAAATGTTAGCAAACAGGGGGGGGGGCGGAGTAAGATAACAAATGTTAGCAAACAGGGGGGGGGCGGAGTAAGATAACAAATGTTAGCAAACAGGGGGGGGCGGAGTAAAATAACAAATGTTAGCAAACAGGGGGGGCGGAGTAAAATAACAAATGTTAGCAAACAGGGGGGGGGCGGAGTAAAATAACAAATGTTAGCAAACGGGGGGGGGGCGGAGTAAAATAACAAATGTTAGCAAACAGGGGGGGGCGGAGTAAAATAACAAATGTTAGCAAACAGGGGGGGGCGGAGTAAAATAACAAATGTTAGCAAACAGGGGGGGGCGGAGTAAAATAACAAATGTTAGCAAACAGGGGGGGGAGTAAAATAACAAATGTTAGCAAACAGGGGGGGGCGGAGTAAAATAACAAATGTTAGCAAACAGGGGGGGGGGCGGAGTAAAATAACAAATGTTAGCAAACAGGGGGGGGCGGAGTAAGATAACAAATGTTAGCAAACGGGGGGGGGGCGGAGTAAAATAACAAATGTTAGCAAACAGGGGGGGGGCGGAGTAAAATAACAAATGTTAGCAAACAGGGGGGGGCGGGGTAAAATAACAAATGTTAGCAAACAGGGGGGGGCGGAGTAAAATAACAAATGTTAGCAAACAGGGGGGGGGCGGAGTAAAATAACAAATGTTAGCAAACAGGGGGGGGCGGAGTAAAATAACAAATGTTAGCAAACAGGGGGGGGGCGGAGTAAGATAACAAATGTTAGCAAACAGGGGGGGGCGGAGTAAAATAACAAATGTTAGCAAACAGGGGGGGGGCGGAGTAAAATAACAAATGTTAGCAAACAGGGGGGGGGGCGGAGTAAGATAACAAATGTTAGCAAACAGGGGGGGGGCGGAGTAAAATAACAAATGTTAGCAAACAGGGGGGGGCGGAGTAAAATAACAAATGTTAGCAAACAGGGGGGGGCGGAGTAAATAACAAATGTTAGCAAACAGGGGGGGGCGGAGTAAAATAACAAATGTTAGCAAACAGGGGGGGGGCGGAGTAAGATAACAAATGTTAGCAAACAGGGGGGGGGCGGAGTAAAATAACAAATGTTAGCAAACAGGGGGGGGCGGAGTAAAATAACAAATGTTAGCAAACGGGGGGGGGCGGAGTAAAATAACAAATGTTAGCAAACAGGGGGGGGGCGGAGTAAAATAACAAATGTTAGCAAACAGGGGGGGGGGCGGAGTAAAATAACAAATGTTAGCAAACAGGGGGGGGCGGAGTAAAATAACAAATGTTAGCAAACGGGGGGGGGGCGGAGTAAAATAACAAATGTTAGCAAACAGGGGGGGGGGCGGAGTAAAATAACAAATGTTAGCAAACAGGGGGGGGCGGAGTAAGATAACAAATGTTAGCAAACAGGGGGGGGCGGAGTAAGATAACAAATGTTAGCAAACAGGGGGGGGCGGAGTAAGATAACAAATGTTAGCAAACAGGGGGGGGGCGGAGTAAGATAACAAATGTTAGCAAACGGGGGGGGCGGAGTAAGATAACAAATGTTAGCAAACAGGGGGGGGGCGGAGTAAGATAACAAATGTTAGCAAACAGGGGGGGGGCGGAGTAAGATAACAAATGTTAGCAAACAGGGGGGGGTAAGATAACAAATGTTAGCAAACAGGGGGGGGGCGGAGTAAGATAACAAATGTTAGCAAACAGGGGGGGTGGGCGGAGTAAGATAACAAATGTTAGCAAACGGGGGGGGCGGAGTAAGATAACAAATGTTAGCAAACAGGGGGGGGGGCGGAGTAAGATAACAAATGTTAGCAAACAGGGGGGGGGCGGAGTAAGATAACAAATGTTAGCAAACAAGGGGGGGGGAGTAAGATAACAAATGTTAGCAAACAGGGGGGGGGCGGGGTAAGATAACAAATGTTAGCAAACAGGGGGGGGGGCGGAGTAAGATAACAAATGTTAGCAAACAGGGGGGGGGCGGAGTAAGATAACAAATGTTAGCAAACAGGGGGGAGGCGGAGTAAGATAACAAATGTTAGCAAACAGGGGGGGGCGGAGTAAGATAACAAATGTTAGCAAACAGGGGGGGGAGTAAGATAACAAATGTTAGCAAACAGGGGGGGGGCGGAGTAAGATAACAAATGTTAGCAAACAGGGGGGGGGCGGAGTAAGATAACAAATGTTAGCAAACAGGGGGGGGGGCGGAGTAAGATAACAAATGTTAGCAAACAAATACCAATGTAAAAGATTAAAAATTATTGGATTGAAATTTGAGACATTGCAGGTTGTAGGTTGTATGTTGTAGGTTGTATGTTGTAGGTTGCTGGTTGTAGGTTGTTTACTATCAAAATGAAAATATTTCACCATGCCAATTTTTGTATTCAGTGCCATGATGTCAAGGTTGATGATGATGATGAACCAATACTACAACCTCGCAACGCTGCTGTGTCGACATGACCCAGGAATGTTTTTAAATCATTGCCTGAAGTGAGAAATGTTTAGCATTTGAAATTCATGTTTTGCTTTCCAGAGTTTTTTGTTCCTATCTAGTCCATTAGTTTATTTTGTCTTGTCAGAAAGAAATCTCTCTGTGGAATTAAGGAAGATATTGTTTATTGCATAAAATCTTTTCCTCTTGACCAAAAACTACTGATGATTCTTTTAATTCTCATTTTTTATTACTTGTTTAACAATTAATAAAAGTAAAAATGAAATCATACCACTGTCAGGTCAATTGAAAATCTATTACAAATACTATTCAATAGATGTTATAATAAATGTAACTGCTGTAGTTAATACGATACAGTTAATTTATTGTTTGTATAACATGTATATCCACAAATGAAGATAACTTTATTGTAATCCACTTTTTATTTTGTTGTAGGTTATCTTTTTCATTGCATTTTTCCCCCAGAGTCGCTCTCCAACAATATTAAGCATAGAATACAATTCTTTTCTTCTTAAATTCTTCCGTCTTCTTCTATCTTTTGATAGAAAGCCTGATTTTATGTAGACTCGAAAATTGTGCAGTATTCAAGGGCTTTTGACTTTCTTAAAATAAAATTCTAGATCTAAAGAAAAAAGTTTAGATCAAAATCATGTGTAAGGGATATTTGAATCAGGTAAATACTTTTTAAAATTGTTATATTTTCAAATTGGATATTAACAATGCTTTTAAAGTATTGGTTTTAAAAAAAAGGACTTATGAGCTGCAATAACAAAGTGATTATTTCATCTGTTTGAGTTGTTTACTTGTGATGGATTCTCATAGCAAGCCCCAAAAGGTTCACTTCAAACCCATGGAGACTTTATTTGGATATTTGTCTTTGCTACCATTCGTATCCTTCTGTTGTTCTTTTGTGACCACAGACAAAGATGAAAAGCTGCTTGGGAAAATGTTGGAAAGCCATTCTTAAAAATAATAATGGGAAGGAATCAATAATGAAGTATGTCTTATAATTATAATACTAAATTTTAAAACTAGCTGAAACACAACACAATCACAACACAAAACAATCACAAAGCTGGTGCATGTCTCAGTTGATCAGTTTTAAGCTTTTTGGTGAAGTATTGCTTGTATTTGTTTTGTTTATGGCTTTAGTCAACATCTTACATATATAATCATGTACAACCAAACTTTTAACATTGGTAACTATAATGTTGGTCTATTATTATAGCTATGGGCATATTGACAAATTATGTTAAAGAAAAAACAATAATAAATTCAAACACTGTTGTCAAAATCGTCCAAAACTAAACCTACCAAAAAATACTGCTTATGTAATTACACCTTTTGTTGATATATCATAAATTGTATGGATGTTTCTTTTCACTTGATTTAATGTCTGTTGAGTGTATAAACATGATGTAAATTTAACTTGTTGCATGGTATCTGTTGGGAAAGAAGAATATATTAGGTCATAGTTTTTAGTTTGTCCCTTTCCTTTCTTGTTTACATCAGTTTATACACACTTGGAGCATTATCTGTATTAACTTATTATCCTAAAAATAGTTTAAAGAGGCACAAGAAGTAAATTTCTTAACTTGTCACACTTTCTTGTTCTATTTCTTTTATCCAACTGTGCAGTCTTACAAAACTTCTATTAAACATTAATTATGTATGCATAATAAAAAAAAAGAAATGTTTTAATTTTTCTAAATGCTCCACTCAACAAATTGCATTATATATTTTAACCCTTGGCAAAAAAAAATTACCTCAAAATTTATCATTTTTCAGTCTTCATCTTCGTTGCTCATTTTTTTAAAAAGTTGTAAAAATGAATATTTGGTTATCATTGCCAGTGCCAGTTTATCAGGTCTTTCAAATGTTCCCGTGATTTGCAACTGCTGTACTCTCTAGCACAGAATGTACCTAATGTCAAACAAGTGTGTTGATGACATACTCTCTAGACCAGAATGAACCTAACGTCAAACAACTGTTGATGACATCATTAGGACCTAGGTCTTCTGTAAATCCCTCCAAGCTATGAATGAATATTCATGAATTTTTATGAGATATCACATCAGACAAAATATCAAAGGTTTATTGCTATTCATTTTATGTCTGTCTATCTTTATTAGAAGTATCCATGACATGTCTTCTGTCAAAGTTATTTTAAACTACCTTTTAAAGCTTTATGGACAAAAGTTCATAGCATCAAGGCATTATTTGAATTGTTTATATTAACAAATATATTTAGGAGATGTCTGAAAACATTTTATTTTAGAGATACAATTTTCATAGCTTATCTTATGCATACATTTGTTTTATCATGTTTTAAAACACCATTCTTGATTCCAAAGAGACTTAAGCCTAGTAAAATATTGTTTATATTTGCTGCTCTCAGTTGATCTCTTAGAGAGTAAACATGGCTTGGTTTATAATTTGTATTTTTAAAATCCATTAATCAGTTCAATTTATCATCTGGTAGTAAGTTTAGGGTTAAGATTTTTAAAAGTAAATTCCTTTGATTTGGATTTTTTATCATGTGATGATATTTTATGTTAATGAATGTAATTTATTACTGATTGTTTTCACATCTAAAAATTCCATTTACAACTTTTAAATTTGGTTTTATTATTATTTGTTCTTTATATTTGAAAAAAAATCATAAATATACCTGTAAAATTCATCTTAAATTGTCAAAATTTCTCTTTTATTGTTGCAATATTCCATGTTATATATTTAATTTCACATTGCGAAATTTCTGAACATATATTAGCACACTTATTCAGGCTATCTTCTAAGAAATAGTTTATAAAGTTAAAATCTACCAACAAACCAATTTTCAGAATCAATCTTTGCACCGATTGATATATTGAGGCCCATATAATATTTTTAAATTGGTGTAGTGTTGTGTGTCCCCCCCCCTCCCAAATCAAATCCCCATTTGTCTAATTCCCTTGTAAATTCTCCATCAAATTTGTTCTATTATTGCCCTCCACTAAGTTGAATCCCTTTACTTTCTATGTGCTGCAATTTCTGCCATGACTAAATCCAGCATCACATTTCAGTAGATAATCTAATCAGTTTAATGAATGTAACACCTAAAAACAGAGACATAGCTGTAGTGTATGTCATACTATGAGGCCCACACACCCAGAACCACTGTATTTCCATCAGTGAATTAAATTTAAAACCTATTTTTGTTCATAACTAATTTACACAAAAACATCATTTCAATTTAGCTGGGTACATAATATAATATCTATACATACATATAAATAGATATTATATAAATATATCCACAACCCTCTTATCTAAGCACAAACCTCTTTCCTGTATGGTGTTAATTTTTGTGTGTATTTTGCTATTTATATAATGAAACTGTTAGCTTAGGTTCACTTCTCTTTGTTGCTAAATTTGATTTGAACTGTTTCATTTATCTGTAGAAATAATACATTCACTAATTTTATTATCTATCTAATCACTTGCCATGTAAATTGCATTGAAATTTTAATTGTTTCAAATTTCTGACAAATGAAACCAATCAAACTTTTTAAATATAAGTCTGTTTAATAATGTTTAAATAATCATTTTTTGTACAACAACAATCAGGAAAATACATTAAATGTGTAAAAGTGTACACAAATCTTCAGAGTTGTTATACAATAAAAATTCTAGAACTTTTTGTGTTCCTCTTGTCTAGTATTTGCAAATAGAATTTAATATTAAATTTTAAATTCATTTTAGCACTTCATATATACAATTTAAGAAAACTTGTGGGCATCATAATATTTAAAGACAATTCCATTTGTGAGTTATTCAGGTTATACAAGTCAGACACATGCCATTTCATCACAGTGTGACTTATTTTGTAATTTTACACTGTGAAAAACACAGGTCATGTTTTAATGGCAAATTGCAAAATTTATTAAAGTAACATGATATACTTTATATTGTTCCAACATTTGAAACTATATCATTTTACTTTTAAATTCACAAAAAATTAGATTAATGCCCTTGGACAGTGCAAAACAATGTTTTGTTCATGAAATTTTTTTTGGTAATATACCAAACAAATATTAATTATCAATTTGATTGCTTCCGATAACAGTTCACTTTATAAAATAGGTCTGGTAAAGTCCAAAACAACATTGAAAATAATCCTGACCCTAACAACTACATCTAGAACATGTTTAATGGTTAATTAGACATGGGATTCAAATTTAAATGTGCCACATTGCTTGTCAAATATCCAGTAATAAAAAATACAGTCTATTAACAAAAAATAAATGAATAAAAGATTCTATGTCCCAGATATTTCATTGAAATCCCAATTCAAAAACTGTATTAAATCAGTGATACATTTGAAAAAAAAACTTTGTGTTCTTCATATTTTCCATGACATGTCAGTGAGTTATTCAGGTAATGAAGAAATTTGACAATTTATTAAGGAATCCTCACTAAATTTTATTTTAACATTAACCAAAAAAACCAAAGTACACTGAGCATCAAAATACATGAATCATTGTAAACAATTCATTGGACATCTTTTCTTGATGTTTAATATCATTATGCACCTGTACTATCAGGTTATACCACAAAGATAAGATCACTCTGCACACATCAATGATACTGTAGGCCTTGTCAACCCATTCATCTGTCCACCTCCATTGTGTGACACAATTGAATTCTCTCAAGCCACCTTATTATTCCAATAGTAGCTCATTTCAACCGGGTTTCTTTAATCAATCCAAATTTCCACTTTATCACCAGACTGACCCTCCCTTTTAAATGAAAGTCAAACAAACAACACCTCCTCTAACATGCAGTCACCTCCTCCAACATGAAGCCACTTCCCCCCGCCACCACTATCACCTGATTCCAGGCTCCTCCTCCCGGCTACTGAACACCTCCCAGTATTCTTGATCCGGAGTGTTACCAGTGAGAAGCTCACATCCAGCCAGGACTTCTTGGATATCCAAGACAGTGAACTGAGTTCCCTGGACAGAGTTCTCATCATCATTGGCCTGTAGAAGAGACAGTCAGGAGACGTTGGCTAATGAACTCAGATGGTAATGCAGGTCTATCTTGTAATCTTGTAATTATAATCACTAAAATTAAATACTAAAACCAACTATGTATTTCAAATGTGATACAGAGATGGAAAAAAAGAAGGGGGGGGGGTAGCAATTAATGTTTATTAAGTGGTGGTAAAAAGTATTTACAATGCATATAAAAGCAAGGAAGGATGAGAAGATTATAAGAAGACAGGCAATCATTAAAACCTTGTTTTCCATTTTTGAGAAGTATTTGCCGGAAGAACTTTATTGAATA
Organism: Ampullaceana balthica; assembly: GCA_944989445.1. NCBI lineage: Eukaryota > Metazoa > Mollusca > Gastropoda > Lymnaeidae > Ampullaceana > Ampullaceana balthica. The sequence continues at coordinate 863,252 of CALYLW010000031.1, forward strand.
AAGTTATGGTAATTTTTTTTAAAAGTTTAAAATGTCAATATTCAACAATGTACAAGAGCACAAAGTAGCCATTATTAGTTAGAAAGACTTTGTTCCTTTTGTGCTTGAAAGAGCACACATAAATATGATGGTTTCAAACAGTTAAACACAAATTCTTTGAAGATGTGGGAAAGATTTAGTCTCTTGATGTATGGTTCACTCTTGATGTATGGTTCACTCTTGGTGTATGGTTCACTCTTGGTGTATGGTTCACTCTTGATGTATGGTTCACTCTTGATGTATGGTTCACTCTTGATGTATGGTTCACTCTTGATGTATGGTTCACTCTTGATGTATGGTTCACTCTTGATGTATGGTTCACTCTTGGTGTATGGTTCACTCTTGATGTATGGTTCACTCTTGGTGTATGGTTCACTCTTGGTGTATGGTTCACTCTTGATGTATGGTTCACTCTTGGTGTATGGTTCACTCTTGATGTATGGTTCACTCTTGATGTATGGTTCACTCTTGATGTATGGTTCACTCTTGATGTATGGTTCACTCTTGGTGTATGGTTCACTCTTGATGTATGGTTCACTCTTGGTGTATGGTTCACTCTTGATGTATGGTTCACTCTTGATGTATGGTTCACTCTTGATGTATGGTTCACTCTTGATGTATGGTTCACTCTTGATGTATGGTTCACTCTTGATGTATGGTTCATTAAAAGTAAACTTGTGAAGTGGAGTATGAACTTTATTTAATGTAAAAATTATTTTCATCAACTCTCTACTTCGCTGCAGAAATGAAACCATCAGTTTGTCAAGAATATAATTTTGTAAATAGATATTAATTCATAGTTATTTGTATGTTTTTAATTTTAGATTAAAAAAATTACAGAAAAAAATTTAACCAGACTTTGAATATAACTTTAAAAAAATGTAACTTCCAGTCTAAGAGCTAATAATATTGTGTTATTCATTTTAATCACTGACATTTTTAAAAATCTATTATGACCATCTGAGCTGTTCCTAGCTGGGCTCCAACCACAAACTTATCTCCCCTGGGTGCCCCTAACTACAACAATCACCTCTGCATACAAATCCTCCTGAGGACAAGCCCTAATGGAAGGATCTTTCATCAGGCACTTTCCTTTCCTGTTGGCTCATCAAGAAATGTTTTCCCTTGCTCATCAAGAGTTGTTCCCCCTGAGTTCGTGAGATTAATTGCTTACATGAATTTAGTTTCAGGCCAGGCATCAGACTGCCAGGCTCTTCATTACAGAAAAATTGGGATGAATGTTGTGCAAAAGATTTTATTTGTCTCTATAAACATGACTTACATTACAGATTGGTCAATTAGCAATTATTATTTTTATAAAATAGTTACGTTATATTATTATTTTCAAATAATAATTAAAAAAAATAGTTGTAAACTGTACTATCTTTACATGCCATGCATGTTGATTGATGCAATTACATATGTACTGTTAATAGCTTCATCTTACAGTCTAGCCTGCTAACTTAATAAAACTTAATTAGATTTGTTTCATTAAGACATTTCCAAACCAATGATAATTTTATTTTTAAAAATTATATTATTTTAAAACATTGATTTGAAACTTAGTCAAACCCTTTGCTGCACATTAGATGACTTTTGTTGAAATCTTGTTCCAGTTGATTTTTTTAGTCTCTTGTTTTTTTTGGTGTTTTTTTTTAAAATAACCAAGCAGAAGCCACTCATTATATCCAAATTTCAGACCAGACTGCTCTCCCATCTAATTGAGCTCTGCTTTCATTCAAAACAATTAACCCTCCCCAGCCAGGAGGCAGCACAGACTGGCTGGTGTTTTCTGTATCATTTATGTGAAGTGAGACTACAAGATTTTGATGAATGAACCCTCCCTTAAATTCAAGCCACCACCCTACTCCCTCATTACTGTAAAGAACAGCATTTTGGGGACCTGAGGAAATATATTAATGGAACTAAAAAAATAATTATTTTCATTAACAAAAGGTATTAACTAGTTCACAACATTAGAAAAAAAAATACAAAAAATTTTGCCAGTGAGATTTTTCAAATTAATTTTTTTCATATCTACACTTCTTACAAAAATAAATAAAAAGGTTTACTGTAAGAGTGAAAATTTTGCTTTCTCCACTGTCAGTAGACTGCACTATGAGAGAGATAAGGAGGAGGAGGCTTTGCTTTTGATGTCAGGTCAAGTGATATTAACATTCTTTTTTGGGGAGGATTCCCATAATAGTAAAATAGAGAAGAAGAAAATTAAGATAAATTTGTCTTTCTACAAGTTTGTCAAATGGGGGACTGATAGCAGGCGAATGGTATGGTGTCAAGCTCCAGGAGTGAGACAGGGTTTCATCATTAGGTTGTGCTCACCAGGGTAGGAGGAAAAATACAAACACAAAACATCTAAAAATAACAAACTCTTGAAGACAATCTACAACAGAAGCCTAATTAAAACAAGCAGAGCCCTTTACTTCCATGACAGGAAGCCTTTCCTTGTGGCATTGTGAGTCAAGCCAGGGAGACTCCAAGTAGGACAATAAAATAACTCTCTTTAAAATTAACACTACACTGTATTTTTTGTTTTGTTAGCTGGGCTGCAAGAGTTTTTTGAGTGGACAATGATTGTGTTCTGACAGCAAGACAGATTAAACTTATAGGTGAGCAAAGGATATAAGACAGATTAAACTTATAGGTGAGCAAAGGATATAAGACAGATTAAACTTATAGGTGAGCAAAGGATATAAGACAGATTAAACTTATAGGTGAGCAAAGGATATAAGACAGATTAAACTTATAGGTGAGCAAAGGATATAAGACAGATTAAACTTATAGGTGAGCAAAGGATATAAGACAGATTAAACTTATAGGTGAGCAAAGGATATAAGACAGATTAAACTTATAGGTGAGCAAAGGATATAAGACAGATTAAACTTATAGGTGAGCAAAGGATATAAGACAGATTAAACTTATAGGTGAGCAAAGGATATAAGACAGATTAAACTTATAGGTGAGCAAAGGATATAAGACAGATTAAACTTATAGGTGAGCAAAGGATATAAGACAGATTAAACTTATAGGTGAGCAAAGGATATAAGACAGATTAAACTTATAGGTGAGCAAAGGATATAAGACAGATTAAACTTATAGGTGAGCAAAGGATATAAGGAATAAATTGTCAAGGGATAACACAATAATTTGTTTTATTTTTAACACACACAAAAAGAATTCTATCTCCTGTGGATGAAACCGGAACAATTTTGATTTTAATAAGCTGGAAAGGTAAATAAATTTTTAAAAAGGTACAATTTAATTAGCATCAAGATACGGCTTCGAATGTGTAATATCAAACAGGAAAATTTTATGGTTTTAAGGAACAAAGGGGAGGGTGGTCTTGACCTTTGAGGTGTACCAGATACATAGGGAGAGAGAGAGAGAGTGGGGGGAGATGAAGGATTTTAAAAATATATTCCACATGAGTTCATATTTATTATATGTTTTTACAATAAGTTTAAAAAATATTCTTAAAATCTAATTCATGGCTTATACTTATATTGCTACATATTTTAAAGAATCTTCAATTATGCTTCCTTAGATAAAATAATTTACAACTATGTCCTCGTGCTTAATTTTAAATTAATTTCTTTGTAAAAAATAAAATAGAGTTAAAGATAATCTCTTGTCTGGTATAATAAATAATCAATGTATTCTATCTTATGTTTACCATCAGTACAAGAGTTAAAGATGATCTCTTGTCTGGTATAATAAATAATCAATGTATTCTATCTTATGTTTACCATCAGTACAAGAGTTAAAGATAATCTCTTGTCTGGTATAATAAATAATCAATGTATTCTATCTTATGTTTACCATCAGTACAAGAGTTAAAGATGATCTCTTGTCTGGTATAATAAATAATCAATGTATTCTATCTTACGTTTACCATCAGTACAAGAGTTAAAGATGATCTCTTGTCTGGTATAATAAATAATCAATGTATTCTATCTTACGTTTACCATCAGTACAAGAGTTAAAGATGATCTCTTGTCTGGTATAATAAATAATCAATGTATTCTATCTTATGTTTACCATCAGTACAAGAGTTAAAGATGATCTCTTGTGTGGTATAATAAATAATCAATGTATTCTATCTTACGTTTACCATCAGTACAAGAGTTAAAGATGATCTCTTGTGTGGTATAATAAATAATCAATGTATTCTATCTTACGTTTACCATCAGTACAAGAGTTAAAGATGATCTCTTGTGTGGTATAATAAATAATCAATGTATTCTATCTTACGTTTACCATCAGTACAAGAGTTAAAGATGATCTCTTGTGTGGTATAATAAATAATCAATGTATTCTATCTTACGTTTACCATCAGTACAAGAGTTAAAGATGATCTCTTGTCTGGTATAATAAATAATCAATGTATTCTATCTTACGTTTACCATCAGTACAAGAGTTAAAGATGATCTCTTGTCTGGTATAATAAATAATCAATGTATTCTATCTTACGTTTACCATCAGTACAAGAGTTAAAGATGATCTCTTGTGTGGTATAATAAATAATCTGCTCATTTAAAAACTGATGTTTTTTTTCTTTCTCTAAAAATAATCTGGTAATTAATGGACAGCTGTCTTAGAGACACCTGGTAATTAATGGACAGCTGTCTTAGAGACACCTGGTAATTAACATACAGCTGTCTTAGAGACACCTGGTAATTAATGGACACCTGTCTTAGAGACACCTGGTAATTAATGGACAGCTGTCTTAGAGACACCTGGTAATTAATGGACAGCTGTCTTAGAGACACCGGGCAATTGCAGGACAGCTGTCTTAGAATAAATTATTCATCAAATCGAGATTCAAAACCAATTATAAGAAGATATAATTTATTTAATTTTAAATTTAAAAAACTCCTAAAAATTTTTATATTTAAGATTTCTCTTATGGAAAAGACTAAAATATATCCTGATCTTAAGTTTTAACAAAACCTTTGAGGTAAAAGGAGTAAATATAATCAAATATTTTAAGTAAAACATTCAAGGGATAAAACAATAGTTGTAGCCCTTTGTTTAACACAAGAAATAAAATTACCGAGTTATCTTACCTTGACTGTGTCATGAAAGGCCACAGCTACACAATGGTCTTCCAACATGGTCTCCTCAAACTGCCATTCTGGTGCCAGGTCGTCATCAATCTCCACTTCAGTGTCTGTGGTCATTTGCTTGTCGCTCAGTTCAGGGGTTCTCAGCTTAAAGTTAAGGCGACTCACTTCAAATCCAATGCCAGTCCCTAGGGATTTCACCAAGCTCTCTTTAAGACACTGAAAATGTATTCATTTAATCAGAAACAACCTCAAAGTTCTGAAAGAATCCAGGAATCCGCACACTATTTACAACTGATAGATGATAAAACAAAATATATTTATAAAACGACTTCAAAATGTCCAAAGTGACACTATGAAACTATAGCTTTGAAAGGAGTGAGACCATAATACATGATGATTTTAAAGATGGCAACTGACTGAAAGTAAAAACTTGGTCCTTTATGTTTTCAAAAAGTGATCATGTAATGTAAGTGAGTGCATGGTTCAATTACAATAATATCCAGCTATAAATTAACTAGGATCATTTAATTAAGAATCCTGTTTAATTCCCATGAATTAGGGTTTACAATTGTTTGTGCCGTTGTGTTTAAGTAGGATAAGTGATTTTTTAAATATTTTTTCTAAACAGATTTTTAAAGCTTTATATTAAGTGACCACTGTGGTATGAAATTTAGGTTTGCATCAATAGAACTGTCTTGAACAAGAACGTGTCACTTAAAAAAAAATTATGGTAAATAATAATAACAATTTTAAAATTCTTTTTCAGCAAATACAGTCAGACCTCGCTGAGTCGAAAACCTAATTATATTGAATTAATTGTTAGGTCCCGGCCAAATTCCATATCACCAATGTATTTTAGATCTCCTTAACTGGAAGATTTTGTGGCTTCCAACCTCACTTAGTCGAATTTTCCAAGGCGTTGTGGATTATTATTCTGGGGCGACATTTCAGAACATGTGTTCTGTAAAGCCACATAAAGTTCTATTTTGTAACCAAAAATGACCTAGAAAAAGGAGTGGCTGGAAGAAGGGTAACTAATCCAGGTATTCGGTAACTTTTTAAAAATAAAAATCTTATTCCCCCCATCCCACTGTGGAGGGAGTAAAGTGTGTGTGGGGGGGGGGAGGGCAGGCTTTCTCAGTGGTATCGGTATGTCAAAGCCAAGTTGGCTTCCTTTCATATGAAACATCACACTCCGCCTCTCTTTCCTGTCAAGCCTTCTCGTTGACATGGCTGTTTCAACCCCCCCCCCACCCCCTCAATATCAACATTGTCCTTGATTAATCTGCGCCTATTACGCCATTTTCCCTAACTCGAAAACTCCGTAAGTCAATTTCGTTTGAGTTTGACTTAGAGAGGTCCGACTGTATATATATGATTAAATTATTCAAGGATCCACTCACATTTTGTTATTCTTGAAACGTGAGGTAAAACATGTGAAGCTTTAAATGTGTTGTGAAAAAAAATGTGTAGTAGAATTAACAAGTGGTCTACAAACTTAATTTTTTCCCCATGATTATCAATGTCCGCATTTACTGAAAGAACTTAAAATTATCCTGCAATTATCCTGCAATTATCCTTCAATTTACCAAACTGAAAAACTACAGGAGCTTAACACATCTTCATTCTCATTCGTTTTTAATAATATGATGGATCATTTTTTTGTATTATACAGTAAATGTTGGATGGACCTTTTTTTCTTCTTCTAGAACTAATATTTTAAAAACATTTACTTTCGGTAAAGTGTTATTCAGGTTTTTTATTTTAAAAGTAACAATTGAAAAGATAAAACATTGAACAAATCTGACATAGGTCTCTGTCGCCTTGTGAAACATGTCAGCAAAACTTACAAGTTCATCGAAACAGAAGAAAATCAACGTACCCAAAATCTTAAGAAAGTTTTAAGTTGTCCCATATCACCGGTCCTCTTTTTGACCTCATTCCACTCTTGCGATGTCAGCTGGGGTTCCATTGTGTTAAAAAATTCAGTGACTGGTTTATTTCCTGGTGTGTAAGAAAAAATAAATGCTTCAAGATTTAACCTGCCACAAACTTTATAAAAAAAAAGAATTTTGGTAATTTAAAAATATTTTAATTACATAATTTTAACAACCCAAATATGGCAATTAAAGAACCCAAATCCATAAAAATGATTTTTTGGATTAGTAAATCAACTTACTGGGCCATTCCACTTTCATGACATCCACACCCACTTGTCTCCCTCGCTCAGCTGCAAATATAACATAGTCTCCTTGGTGTGAGATGTTGAAGCTGAGGTCACAGCGTGGGGATGTCTTATCAATAGGACTCAACAAGTAAGGTTTACCTTTCTCTGTTCTACTGAATCGTAATGTTCGAGAGGGAGTGTTCAACATTTTAGATATTGCATACCGCATAAGAAGGCGCCCAACCTGCAGACAAAATGGATATAATTTAACTATAAAGCTACTATTTTATCAAACTTTGAGTTTATAAGAATTTTGGAAATTGTGATGTTTAATATGATCCTCATCAAGCTAGAATCATGAAAAGTTTTTTTGTTTAAATTTGAATCTAGAAAATCTTGAACTCTCAAGCTCCTTCCAAAACTTTAAAATGTCCAACCTTCAAATGTATACAAAAACTGGTCTTGTTTCCTCATAGACTTAACATTGGAAACTAAGTAACTGAGCGTATTAAAAAGAAGTAATGTCAGTAATGTTTAAAAAAAAGTAAATAAAAGAGCCTTTAATAAAAAAACACAAAAAACAACAACAAAAAACAAGCTGAATCACAATCTAAAGTAGAAAGTCATGTAAAATTTCTTAAAATTAATTATTTTAAAATATATTTAAAAATGCTGAGTGTAGATAGTAGAGGGATGCCAACTGTAACTAAATGAGTTAAATTTAATGTAGAGACATGAGATAGACTTCATTTAATTAATTTTTACATATATCTTTGCCCACAATTTTTTGTTTGTTGAAAATTTAAATTATCTTCTGCTTTTTAGGTTCATTTTAAATTATCTTTTGTAGAAAAACATAAAATAAATTTTAAAAATATCTTTATGTGCAAGCTTTAACTATTCAAGTTTTAGCCTGTATTTGTATATAATACACAATCATGTAGTGGCCTTAGCTACACTCTCCGTCAACAGCAAAACTAAATATGAACCCAGCATGTGGAAAACTGGACAGGCCTTACCAACATGTAAACAATCAATGCTATTTAAATATAACCAAATAATAATCTTACAGTCAACCATGCTAAGAAATTTTCCCTTATTTTCTGCTTTTGGGTGCATCCCTGCTGAAAATTATTTTTAAAAAGTCTCTTTAATTATATTTTTTATTTAAAAAATTTCTAACCTCTAAATTTTTCCCTGCCCCATGGCTCATGACCCAACCCTACCCGCTCCCAAACTTTTCCTACTAGACCCCAGTTACCCGTATCAAAGACACCTTGTCGAGAGCAACTCAGTGTAAGTAGGACTTACTAAAAACCTATAATGACAAATCTAGTGCTATAAACAAGACTATATACAAAATATCCAAGCTAAATTCATTTGCTTCGTAAAAAGAAAGTCTTTAAAAAAAAAGCTATCATTCAAAAAACCTTTAAAATATTATTATGATGTTTTATAATTGCTCTGGTCAACATTTAAACTCTGGGTCTGTAGATGTTTTGATAATTGGCTAGAATGAATCAGAAGGCTACGGTCAAGTCAAAGTTAAATTATGTTACAGTTTTATCTCATCCCACAGGCATATTGAACTTATATGAATAAAGCTGTACAACCATCCCACAGGCATATTGAACTCATATGAATAAAGCTGTACAACCAGCTCATTGCAAACTTTTTGGTGGACAACTTTATTGAGATACATCATTTTGCAACTTAAAAAGTCAGTTAAACTGTAAACCAGAGGTTAAATAAAATAACTCATTTTAAGATTTACAGGATGAAAAAAAACCCAAACAATTCTATGTATTATTTCATTAAAAAAAATTGCCCCAAGCATAATTTCTCTTAGTTCACAAGACATTTAAACTAATATGAGATCATAATTTCTATATTCGCACCAACTAATTTCTGTTTAGTATCTTCTCTTCTTCAAAGGTATTCAGAAAATAATGCATGTACAGTATATTTCTAAATGCATCACTTTGTCCATAACCATTCTTAAATAATTATCTTATCTTATCTATTACAGATACTCCTTCCTTACAGATGATCATTGCATCCTACATTTAATGTATGTCTAGTCTTGCATTTTAATTAGAGTTTTAAATGTTGATAATGTGTGATAATTGCCAGGACTTTATGTCTAAAATCATGAAGTCAAAATGGTATCGTTTATTTTTGAGACCACACCATCACTCTGCAGTTCATGCAAGTACTGCACTAAATTAAGCTAATAAATAAATGTTTGATTGAGTAAGCTATTCAATATCAATTTTCAAATGAGTATAATTCTCTTTCTTCTTAGAGCTTCAATTTTCTTGTTTTTGAGGGCCAATTATCAGCGCATCAAACTACACAGTGGAGGTTGAATAAGAAAAGGCGTAGCCTGCAATATTTCTTATTCTTGCTTGCTGAAGTCCCTGGAAAGTAATCTACAGTTCCTGCACGCTTTATTGATGTGATAAGCCCAAAATAGCTGTGATTGCCTTGTCGTTCTCTAGAGGGAAGTGGGACAAGTTTTTGTTCAAGCTGCATCAGTGGGCTACCTCATAGCCATTGTTTCTCTTAAAGATTGTGGAGAGCCTGCATAGTTGACATGGCATTTCCAGTTTTGACCTGACCAACTCAATGTTTCCTCCAAATAGGTATAGGTCAATGTTCCCTTTAAGCTGCGCAGCTGTGAGGCCGCGCAGATATCTGACCGCTGCCACAGCCATGCAGTAAATTTTGTAGAATATTGAAAAAAAAATTAATGCTGTGCAGTTTTACACATCAGTTTTTTTTTACTTTGCACAAGGACCAATGAAACTTAGAAGGAGGAACAGAACAAAATTAGGATCTACCAGCTTAACTCAATATTGTAAACCGTTGATTTATTTCTATTACACTAAGAGAGAAGGACCGAGAGTTCAGTACGCATTGATTGATATTAATTTATTTATGACCATAGTTAATGATAGAAAATGACTTATGACTTCTATTAAAGCTATACAATTATTACTATCAATACTATACTATAGACCAGGGGTGGGCAAAGTGTGGCACGCCACAGACTTTTTTGTTGCCAGCCAAGACATTCAGAAAACCCGCCTTGAACTGAGATTTGCTGCATGTACAGGACTGAAAGTTTATCTTGTGTTTTACATTAATTAAAGTGGCTATGTCCTATCAATACTGATGTTGATACAGCACCTGAGAAGCTGCAGCCTGTACTAATTAATATACAGTCAGATCACACAGTCAAAGAAATGTTTCATACTGTGACATTAGTTGACTTTTAGTTGCTGAAAAATTCCAATGAGTGTAAAAATTTGCTTGGAAAATGTTCTCTATATTTGGATCTACATTTTTGTGAGCAAAGTTTCTCTTGCACAAAGATCAACAAGATAAAATACAGATGCTCTTGGACAGACATAAACTTGCAGGCAGTGAGAGAATCTCAACAAGCAACTTCACGTCTCATTTTTTTTAAATTGTAAAAATGTGTGATAAGGTGCACTTGTCAAATTAAACTGATACTGATTCTATAATTAAATGTGCTAGCAACTAGAAATATGAAATTAGCACAATAGCACAATAAATAGTTTTAATTAAATTAAACTACCACTTTTGTTTAAGTTTTATATATTGATATTTATGATACCATTTATACTTTTTTAAAAAATGAATTGTAATTTTAACAAAAGCCAAAGAAATCAATCATTTAAACAGTGCAGCCCGGCTGATAAAATCTGCAACCACAAAGTAGCCCCTAGCAAAAACAATTGCCCACCACTGCTATAGACTAAGATTCTAAATAGGATAGGCTAACTAAACTATCAATGTTAATATACATATTATAATTAAGGTTGTTAAGACCGCTCGTTTTTGAGGACCGGTTAACCTTTCAAAAACAGACCGGTTAACCAGTTAACCGTCCGCATTTTTACTATGTTTAGTGACCAACAAGAGAATGGATCAAATTTTCGCATCACGTCGTTAATAATCGTTTTTAAAAAAGCCCATTTTACTGTCCGGTCCGTATTTTCCCTTAAATTTTTTAGAACCAACAAGGGAACACATCAAATTTCGCCTCGCGAGGTCTGCTGGTGATGTCACAGCCCTCTTGCATTCAGCTCTCAGCGCTGTGTTACTTCTGGTACTATGCTTCGGTATCTAAGCGAATACATTTTTAAAATTAAAAATCGTTCACTAGCTAACTCCACTAACAGTGATGACGTGTATGGTAATAAGCTAATTAATACACCGACTAAATGAAGTTACGGATAACCAGTCCTGATTAAACGGGACCGGTCCTGATCTCAGGACCGGTTAACAACATTAATTATAATTATAATTCTTTCAGTTTCAGTACTAAATAGGTACGTCTACTTGCTTGAACTTTCATTTCATTTGCCTGTTACTGTTACTTATCAGTATTACAATACTGGGTAATCCTGCAGTTTCTACGATTTTATTATTTCACAGCGAAATTTAATTTTCTCGTGAGAACTTACGTTTTTAATTTATTAAATGCATTATTATATGTTGCCTTTTAACTATTACACCTCTAATTTGGAAGTCTTATTAATTTCTAAGGCATTTTTTCGGCTCTATATTATACATAATCTGGTCACGATACATACATTTTGTTTATCTATCACCCTGCTTGCCAGATGTTTTTACCTGGAACGACCCATGCTAAAATAAATTTACTGACTGAAGATGTTTAAAAAAAAGTATTATTCATCTATTTTAATGTTCTTAGAAGATAAATAAATATTTTAGACACTTTCATTTTTTATTTCGTTACTAGATGTTTGATTCTTATTTTGTTTGTTTTTATGTGAGAAAATTTCATTTGGAATCTTACTGTGACAACCCGGCAAGTAGGGTGCTAGATAAACAATATGAATGTATCCTACTCTGATTAAGTAGCTTCAAGGGCCGAAAAAAAGCCTTAGAAATTAATAAGACTTACAAATTAGCACTGTAATAGCTAAAATACCACATATAATAATGCATTTAATGGTAAATTATCGTTTGCGGGGCAGTGCTATTTTAATAAGGTCATTTCCAGCCGCCATATTTGTTGCTATGGCACATGACCGGAAAAGTAGTGCAAAACATTGGAATTTAGAGGGTTAGGGGGAACAGGGATTCTCAAATTTGTAGCTTTTTTAGAAACATGACAAGTTTGGAAAACAGCAAAAATGGCTACTAAACAAATTAGAGTGGTGGGGATTCTTAAATTCTTGGCTATTTTAGCAACCTGGCAAGTTTGTAAAACAGAGAAAAATATGAAGAAAAAAGATGATACTCACTGTTCATACGTTTGAATCACGAAAATGGGAAGGCTGGGAAGGGTACACTTTTTAAAAACTATAAAGCTAAACCTAACCCTAAAATTCTATATCTAAACCTAACCCTAACCTTAAAATTCAATAGCTAAACTAACCCTGACACTTTCAATTTGAAAAATTCACCTTCCCTTTTGAACAATTTTACACAAAAATAATGAAAACTTTCAACCGCGATGCTACTACACCCGGAATTTCAGGCGAAAAGAATTTGCCCACCACGAATTTTCATGGGCTGTTGTGCATCTACATGAGCATCATAGCATATAGTGCTGCATTTAACAAGTTTCGTAATTGCTAAATAATAATAATAAATTGATAATTTAGATAGCGCTGTATCTCGGAAAGGAACCGGCTCACAGCGCTTTACATGGAGATCATAACATACATATACTAATTAAATAACCATTCATACCATAATAACAATATAAAGGACGGTACATTACACATAAGCTACGTTAATCATTAAAAGAAATGTTTCATTCATTTTGTAAATACATTTTGAAAAGATGCGTCTTAAGTGCAGTCTTGAAGGTTTTAGTAGTTGGAATACTAAGGATGTGTAATGGTAGAGCATTCCATTGTTTGGCTCACAAAAAGAGAATGACCTTTCGCCAAAAGTTTTAGTTCGTGTCTTAGGAACACAGAGAATACATGTGTCTGCAAAAGAGCGTAGCCCGTAGCCAATGCCAATACTAGCCAATACTGCTATTACTATTACTAGTATTACTAACAAGGATGTTGCTAGCGTTACGACATGTCAAAATGTAAAATTTATTTAGTATAAAAATAACAATCACATTCACTGTGGTTTATTTAAAAAAAAATAATTTAAAAAAATTTGCAGACATCGGGGTTTGAACTAAGGTTGTTAAGTCCGCTCGTTTTTGAGAACCATTTAACTGTTTAAAAAAAATACTGATTTACCACCGGTCCGTATTTCCTTATATTTTGAGAACCAGCGAGAGGATGCATGAAGATTGAAGTTTTCGCCTTGCGTCGTCTGATAATAATGACATCAAAACCCGCTTCGCCCACTTGCTTTCAGCTCTTTTTCGCGATACCTTCAACTTCAATTCAGAGAATTAAAATAAAAAAATCTTCTAAACAATTAAGTAAACAGTGATGGTTTATTGTCAATTTTTAATTTTTTTTTGAGGACTCGTGATTAACTGTTCTAAATAAGAGGACCGGTTAAACCGTTAGTAATAGTTAGCGAGGTATTTTTCCTTAGTTACGACTAATCGAAACACTTGACTTGCTACCGCTAGTCTTAGTACTCTTAGCAGTTAACACTTCGATTACTTCGAAAAAACTAAGTTGCTATAATTGATAGTAATAATTTCTCTAATATTTTAACTTTAACAAACTCTTCATAATATTTTATACGCATATTCATATATCAATATCATAATATATAATTATTAATAAGATATTAATAGTAATAGACCTCGGCTTATTTATGTGTTATGTGTATTAATTCATAAAACTTAATTTATTTAAATATATTTAATCATCGTATGCGCTTTTCAGAATAAGAAGTACAAAAATAACAATTACCAGCACACTCATTGTGGTTTTAAAAAAAAACACACACCGGGAGAGAGAAGAAAACCCAAGAATTAGAATCAGTTTTACTATTATCAAAGACCTTCCATCACTATCACATCATCTGGCGGGGCTCATGTCAGAATACGATTTTTTAAAATTATATCTGTTTGTCATTAAATGGATACCATTCAATTTTTTAAAAATCCTTTAAAATTCATTATCCGGCTGATCTAGTAATAGTAATCATGAAATTTAATTATGAGAACTATTGTTTATTATTAAAGTTTAAATTAAAGTATTAGTATTAGCATAATTAAAATACAGCATATTTTTTACGACTAGTCGTAGCAGCAGACAACTCGACAGGATGTTGCTAGTGTTACGACATGTTGTAGCACTAGCAACATCCCGTCGAGTTGTCTGCCGTTACTTTGTGAGTTTGTCGTAGCAGCAGACACTTCGTACTAACAAATCATATAATATTTTTAAAAAAATAATTAGAATATATATCTTAAAATTATTACCATTGCTGATTTTGCATCTTTTTTAAAAACAAATTTCCCTATTCTATCTTTTTCTTCTATCTGAATACACTGGGCAGCCTTTTTCCAATCTTGCTGAGTTGGATTCCAACTTCGAGATCTCACCGCTAAGCGAATGCTGCGACTACTAAACATTTCTTTAACTATCGAAGTATATTTTAAATGATTACAAATTTGATTATCAAGCAGTGCTATATCCTAACAAATCCACCTGTAAAACATTTCTTAATTTCGTATCCATTGCTATAATGACTATTTACTCCGGTCCAAATTGTTTTGTAAAAATAATCTAATGGTAAACATAGGACGCAGCCATCTTTATTTTATTTTAGGGGGAGTTCCTTGTTTTATTCCAAATTATTAACAAGTCTAATGAATCATGTTTCTATAAACTAAAAAAATAATAAATAATCCAAATTAAATATTCATAATAATTATAGTTGTTAATAATGTCTCATTAAACTTTTAAAAAATTCTCACCCAAATTAAATATTATATTTATAATTATAGTTATAATAGCTCATTAAAATTTTAAAGATTTTTTCGAAGTGAAGAAAAAAGTTTTCGCAAAATATATATTTATCATACTTATTGTAAATATCTTTTGGGGCTACCACATGTCATGCTCATAGATTCAGTGCTTAGGCTTAGGGGTTGTCGGTGTCTTGCAGAGCTGAGGGGGTATCTTAACATTTCGGACTACAGAAGGGGAACAATCGGAGGAGGTTCGGGTCACTAGTCACTAGCCTGAACACGTATACGAGGTGTTACAGAAATGTAATTCATTACGGATTTACATATACATATACTTTTAATGTTGAATCCTAGATTTTCCTGGATGTCCTCTATTAACAAAAATGATTCATCTATTGAAGGTTCTCAGTGCAATGATTCATCTATTGAAGGTTCTCAGTGCAATGATTAATCTATTGAAGGTTCTCAGTGCAATGATTCATCTATTGAATTCTAATGGAGTTTAACGCTTCATATATCTGAGATGATCAGATTATAAAACTTTATTTAATGGCTACTAGGGCTGTCAATATTGTTGAAAAAACCTGCCCGGGTACCCGTCCAAAATTTGAACGGGTACCCGGGTTACCCGTTCGAAATGCCCCAAAATTTTCATACCCACTATTGCTATTAGTATTAGCCTTATACTTCTTTGTTTATTAGGGAAATGCAAATTTAGATGTAATGAATCAGCGATGTAAAAATGATGAAATTGAAATGCTACTATAGTAAAGTGGTGTAAAAACAATGAGAGGGGTGTCAAATTGATTTGGGGGGGGGCGGGGGGTTGGGGGCGGGCGGGGGGTGGGGGGGCTAAACAAAGTCTTATACAGAAGATAAAGGGCGGTAATTGTATGATAACATGGCGGGTTATTTATAGTTCATAGCTGACAATTGTTGTAATTAACTAAACTTTCCGGGACTTGCCCCTCCTGAGTGGACCCATCCCAAAGCATTTATTTTATTCAACTATTGAAATATTATTTATTTAAAAAAAACCACAAGAATATAGCAGTTTAAAAAAAAAGTATGTTACAATGGTGAGAGTAGGATTGGAGAAAGGAGTTTGTATGCGGGATTAGATAAACAACATTGGCTCGTCTCAATCGGTAACAAAAATGTGCGGCGTAATTCAAAGCCAAAGTCATTTCTGTCATCTCCTGCCCTTCCTAGTTATCGCCATTGTGTTCTAGTTTCCTTACTTGAACAATTCAAAGAACTAAAACCTTTTGTTTTAAATGATTTTTGTTTCATGTTCCAAGAACGGTGGTCGAGTGACAGCGCGCTCGACAGGTGTACCGATGGTCACGGGTTCGAATCCATGTGACGGCAAGGATTTGTTCCCGGGGCCTAGGGCGTCCCTGAGTCACCCAGCTCTGAATGGGTACCTAACACTAGTTAGGCGGCTGGGTAATGCGTGGAACCCACAAAGCCGTGGCCTGTAAACGCTGCATCACTTGCCAACAGATGATCTGTCATGGTCTGTGGACGCAATTATCTTCTGCATAGAAGTAGCGTCTGTATAGATAAGATAAGAAGAAAAAAAAGTGTACAAAAATAAATTGTAGTTTGTCGGGACCGTGTTTTTTTTTACATTTCCGTTTGACAGTTATTTCTTTTATGCGTTTTCATGTTAAACGTATTTCATAGTATATATTTCAAACGAAAAGTTTTATTTTGATAAATTATTCGCGAGCCGAAATGTGAAAACAGAAGAGGCGCAGTTCGACCACCGTTGGTATAAACATTGCAGTAATATTTTCAAGGGTCCCGGGCGCAATTTTAGTACCCGGGTAATTGACAGTCCTAATGGCTACCAGTACACCCATGGTTTCAGATTTAAAAAAACAATATTTTTTTTACACTCTTGCCAATGGAGACTTGGCAGGAACAATGGGAACAATTGGATTTTTTTTCTTCTCCAAATTATCCACTAATTTAATATTTTTATTTTGACACCGTTGGGGTTATTTTGAGAAGTAGTATGGTTCCAACAGTAAGGATTAAGTTTATGAAATTTTACAGTCCAGATCACCCCCTCCACCCACACACAAAGAAAGAAAATAAGAAGAATATATAAATATCGTTGACACAATTTTGATTGTTCTTAGCGCCATCCACCCATAACACAAAGAACTTAAGCCAAATCTTTAGAAACACAATTAATACCCAAACACACGAGAACGTAACTTTGAAGTTACTTTAAAGTTATATCCTCACGACCCCCACCCCCCTAACCTAAACCCAAGCCCAGCTCGGTACCTTCCCACAGGACGAAGATTTCACAATGAACTTTTATAGCTCCTCTATAAACCGGTCCTCCGGCCTTTCTGGAAACATAAACAAATAGGACGACCATTATTATTGCCTATTATTTGATTTCAGAACTTAGTTCCCGGTTCCCCGTTCCTCGGTAAAAATGTTCACTCGTAGCGCGAAGTATTTGATTCGTTTATATACATGCCAGGCATCCCTCCCCTTTTCACCCCTCCCCCGAAATCTTCCAACTTTTTACGACTGGTCATTAGGCGAGCGAGCTCTCTACTGCAGAGGAAGATTTGTATACACAATTTCGGCTTCCGTTTACATCACGTTTCCGCTGGAGACTCCCCGACGACATTAAACGTTCACTGCTTCTCTACTAATTTCCATTCATTCCTCCCCATTTCCCCCTTCCCTAGCTCAATCTCTTGCCCTATTCTTTAAACGGATTTTCAAATCCATAAAAAACCAGAGTTATAAAGAAAGCTTACAGCTTGCGCATTATCTCTGTAAACCTAATGGAAATTTGAGTATTAAAAAATTAGTTGCTTCAGCCTCCACAGTCCACAGTAATATAATAACATCTTTAAATAGCACCCTCGGCCACGCCCTTCATAGAACGCCAAACCTCGAGACATTTTGCGCACACTTTAGCTAAAAGCTTTGGAAGCTAGTTTCATGGAAGACTTTTGTAAAGTTATACCAGAGAACTCTTCCGATAGCTAGAGTTACTTTTCCTGCCCACTGAAATTATGGTCAATCGATCTCCAAAAATAAAACAAACCCGTAAAAACAAAGTTTTTGACTATAAATCCCTTATATATGAGACATAACTAACAGTATTGATTATTTTCAAACATTTACAGACTGAATCTGTCTTAACACAAGTTTGCTTCATAACCCTAGGGGGGGAGGGGTGGGGGGAGGGGTGGGTGGGAGGGGGAGAGGGGAAAAGTCTGGTCACCGATTCGCTTGACCGAGCTCAGAGTGACACGTAAAATGTAAACAAAAGCGCACCGTCGTTTCGTTGGGTCGCCTCAATGCTCAAACTTTCACGTGGCAAAAAAACAATAACAAATCGTGATTTTAAATTACATACCTCATATAAGGATAAACTAAAAATGCATTAATTTAATTACGGTACGTTCGATCGATCTGAAATTTTGATACGATGCATTGTTAGGTAAGACGGGTCCGTGTGCCAAATTTCAGTTCGATCGGATCATTGGAAGTGGGTCATTTTTGACTTCTGTTTTTCCGCCCGCCGAGCCCATGAGATGATGAGAGAGAGAGACGCCGGTGAAGTTAATATAAGGGATTTAAAAAGGGGGGGGGGATGATTTTAGTTCAAATGTTAATTACAAATTCAAAATTTGTGTTTCTGTTTTTCAGGGCTGGCGACGGGTGGATTTAAGATGTCATCCACACCCTCTTCCACCACTCGTCCCCCACCTCCTGGTTTGACTTAGCTTTGTGAACCTATATTTCCCACAGCAATCACCTGTTTTGTCATCATATAGTCTGGGATAAAGAGAAAGGCATCAATCGAATAAGTTATAACAAACATTTGCTCTAATGGCATGGACACTGGTTAGAGCAATAAGTGGTGGGGTGGGGTGCGAATGGACGATCCACCACTGGGTTGGGGGAGGGGGGGATTTTTCAAATATTTACTTAGGAGGCTGCATTTTCGGCCATCTACAAGTTGTTTTTGTTTGTTTTGTGGAAAAGCACAGAAAAATCTTGGCACACTGAATAGACCACTGATAATAATCAGTTCGGATCTTGATGCATTTAGTGTAGTCAATGATTGACGTAACTTCAATTGAACGGCGTACAGATTAATAAAATATATTATTTAAAAAAAAATGATTCGTCTTTAGTTATGTATACCTGCTTGTTGAGATTCTGCTCATTTCGGATTATCTGTCACAAGCCATCTGTCACTACCCAACTGTCACGACCCATCTGTCACGACCCATCTGTCACTACCCATCTGTCACTACCCATCTGTCACTACCCATCTGTCATGACCCATATGTCACTACCCATCTGTCACTACCCATCTGTCACTACCCATCTGTCACTAGCCATCTGTCACTAGCCATCTGTCACTAGCCATCTGTCACGACCCATCTGTCACTACCCATCTGTCACTGCCCAGCTCTCTGAGGTACGGTACGTGATTGGTGCAACAAAACCATTGTGTGGAGTGTGGACACTGCAACACTAGTTCTTAGGGACCTTGCATTTCTGAGTGCCAAAAAAAAATGCTGTGGAATTTGTTAAAGAAGTATATGATTAACGATTTACTGTGCAGGAATGAGGTACAAAGCATGAGAGTCGGTGAAATGGGTGGTGGGACGTCATGAGATCATACAATTGTCGCTAAGGATAAAGATAGGCAGATGCGAAAACAATGGATTTAACTGCTATATTTGATAATGATGATTGATAACATTACTATTTTAATCACTATCATTATTATTAATGATAATAATAATAATAATAATAATAATAATAATAATAATAATAATAATAATAATAATAATAATAATAATAATAATAATAATAATATTAACAAACATGGCACCCGTCCACATTGCCTATGTGCCAGATTTTTCCTCAGGCGAAAGCTAACTGGAAAAACTGACTACCCATCAGCGATCAGAGAAAACGGCCACCTGATATCTGAAATACTGATCGGCCTTATCGGCCCGATTATCGCTACACGCCCAGGGGGGCGGTGTGTGTTGGACCACTGGCCAGTTAGGTGGCCTTTGGGGGGTGGGGTGAACCCATGGCCCCCGGCCTGTGGGAGTCCACGTGGATGGCGCAGGGGGGGCACATGGTGAGATGGGGCGCGTGTAACAGATGGTCCAGGCACGCTTCGTTTTCAAGGTGAGGATCAAGGTCAGAATAATTTTGGGGAGGGGTGGGGCGTTTTTTGTTGGTGATATCATGGTGATTATGTTTTCATATTTGATATTGTGACAAGGAACATCGGGAACATGAACGTCCACTGGACATTAGGAACATGAAAATCCACTGGACATTGGGAACATGAACGTCCACTGGACATTGGGAACATGAACGTCCACTGGACATTGGGAACATGAACGTCCATTGGACATTGGGAACATGAACGTCCATTGGACATTGGGAACATGAACGTCCATTGGACATTGGGAACATGAACGTCCACTTGATATTGGGAACATGAACGTCCATTGGACATTGGGAACATGAACGTCCATTGGACATTGGGAACATGAACGTCCACTGGACATTGAAAACATAATCGTCCACTGGAGATTAGAATATGTGGGAACATGAGCGTCCACTGGATATTGGGAACATGAACGTCCACTGGAGATTAGAATATGTGGGAACATGAACGTCCACTGGACATTGGGAACATGAACGTCCACTGGAGATTAGAATATGTGGGAACATGAACGTCCACTGGACATTGGGAACATGAACGTCCACTGGTCATTGGGAAGATGAACGTCCACTGGACATTAAAAGCAACACAATGCTAACAAAACCACTATAGAGAAGAAAGAAATAAAAACTGGATTGAGTATTTAAGCGCAATTTCCAACAATTTGTCCATAACAATTTTCGAGACCAATCACTAGTGTTCAGCAAGTAAATAACGATCACACATAATTTTATTATTCAATGGAAATCATTCTAGATTACATTAAAAGTAACTTCAAATCAATAATTCTGAAAGTAAACAAAACAATTGCTATCTAAGATCTAAAAATTGCTACTAAAATTACGGGAGTTGAACGAAAAGAGATTTTAAAAAAATTCCTTCTCCAACACTGTTCTAAATATTATTAGCTATCGTTTGGCATTTGTTTCAACCCGATGGATGTTATGGTTGGCGAGAAATTGACAAAATACTGATATTTTTTCGGTTATTTTTTTATTTTCCTGGAAATCCAGTAAACCTTTTCTGGATTTTTTTTGGCCCATGTACATTCTTGGGACCTCCTTAACATATTTGCAAAAGACACGAACCCTCTATCTGGTATAGTTCATGAGTATTTGCTTGTGCAAGCTCGAACAGACATCCATACAGGACAGACTTTTCAAATATATAAACGCAATTTGTCCCATGAGGAAATTGCGCTAAAAAAATTATATGTGTACACATTTACGACTCTCTGATGACTGCACGTCAGTTAAACATTTGGAAGAAGAGAATAAAATAGTTTGATACATGAACAACTTTTATGTGACTTTAGTTTTAATCTAAAAATTTCAATTCATAAGATTTTATGAACTCAATCATACCACGTAACATTGACATCTAGTACCACATAACCTTGACATCTAGTACCACATAACTTGACATCTAGTACCAAATAACCTTGACATCTAGTACCACATAACCTTGACATCTAGTACCACATAACTTGACATCTAGTACCAAATAACCTTGACATCTAGTACCACATAACCTTGACATCTAGTACCACATAACTTGACATCTAGTACCACATAACTTGACATCTAGTACCACATAACCTTGACATCTAGTACCACATAACCTTGACATCTAGTACCACATAACTTGACATCTAGTACCAAATAACCTTGAAATCTAGTACCACATAACTTGACATCTAGTACCACATAACTTGACATCTAGTACCACATAACTTGACATCTAGTACCACATAGCCTTGACATCTAGGAGTCAACAGAAATCGAGCAAACTGGTGTGACATCAAGGTTTATATTTCAGGAGCGTATTCCAAGGTCATAGTCAGTGTAATATTCTGAGCCCATGTTTCAACATGCAATATCATTGCTTATATTCAAAAAGCACTTAAAAAACGTGTGTCTTGCTACTACACTCTGCTGCTAAAGTCTTTGTCTTATGTTACTGTCATGAGAAAATAATGGATATCGTCAGTAACGACTTCGTCACCAATTCAAGACCACGGACCTGTCGTTCAAGTCATTGGTGGAATCGATTGTTGTATTTGGTGACACACAACCCTGCCACATACACACAGAATGTAACAAATCGTTTCTTGTAATAGAGTCATTTTACCATCACCAACAAATTGAAACTAAAAACTCTTCCTTTCACGAGACATAAGAAAATAATATAGCCATAGCATCTCTCCTACTGGGTTCAAATTGAAGTAAATGTCATGTTCTCAAACGGGTTTTTAAATAAATAGAGGTAAAATAAGATTTTTAAAAACCACGTTTTTATAAGTGTACTAAAAAGAAGAAAATAATTTAAAACTTATAAGTTCAGGTACTTTCATAAAATATGATTAAAAACGTGGGGCGGGCGCTTATGAGGTTTTACATATGCAGTTCACTCATTCTCTAACTTATATATATCTTTTTTGCCTTCTTAATTATAAATATGCAATATTTATATCAAACACCCGCTCTACGTTTTTTAGTCATAGTACTTGAACTTAGAAAGTACTTGAACTTATTAGTTTAAAATGATTTTCTTCTTTTTAGTACACGTATAAAAACGTGGTTGTTAAAAATCTTTTTTTTACCTCCATATATTTTATTGTTTTTAGTCCACTTACAAAAACGTGGTTTTTAAAAATCTTTTTAACCTCTATTTTTTAAAATACCAAACACCTCATAAGCGCCCGCCCAAAGTTTTAAAAACACGGTGATGTGGTCACGGGGTGAACTCATGGATGTCAACAAAAGCAGACTGTACAGATGCTTATATATAGATAAACTAAAAAGTTCAATAATTTAATAACGGTACATTCGATCGATCTGAAATTTTGATGCAATGCATTGTCATTCAAGATCTATCTGTGGTAAAATTTTGAGATCTCTAGGACCATCAAAAGTGGTTCAATTTTGCGTTGGCAGATTTGATAAATTGTGGACACGAAAGCAAGTTAATAAAAACGTGGTAATAAAAATAAAATGAGTAAGAAATAGCTTCCGTTATGTTCGAGAAAAAATGTACTCACACACTTTATTTATAGTCATTTACAATTAAGATTAACGCAATTTTTCATAGATATTTTAATGATAGAATTCTCACACTTTATCACACCCATTTTAAACAATAATAATTTGAACACTTCTTCCTGGTACAAATGTATATAAATTATTTTTTCCACACATTCTCATACCTTCTGACATTCTTGAATTTCTTCACAATTGTTAACACGCTGAAACCCTTGTCACACTTTCTGAAACCTTCTCTCGATTATTCATTTGTCTTATATTACATTAGTCTTACATTTTCTTCTCTTACATGTGTTTTCTCTTACATTTTTTAATGTTGAATTTATCTTGTCTTAAATTTGCTTTACATCCGTCTTACATTCCATTCCATTATCTCAGATTTGTTTGAACTCTTCTCACACTTACCCCGCCCCTACCCTTTGTCCAGATATCATTACGAGCATGAATGACGCCAAAATGAGACCTTGTCCAGATATCATTACGACCATGAATGACACCAAAATGAGACCTTGTCCAGATATCATTTACGACCACGAATGACACAAAAATGAGACCTTGTCCAGATATCATTTACGACCATGAATGACACCAAAATGAGACCTTGTCCAGATATCATTACAAGCATGAATGACGCCAAAATGAGACATTGTCCAGCTATCATTACGAGCATGAAGGACGCCAAAATGAGACCTTGTCCAGATATCATTACGAGCATGAATGACGCCAAAATGAGACCTTGTCCAGATATCATTACGAGCATGAATGACACCAAAATGAGACCTTGTCCAGATATCATTACGAGCATGAATAACACCAAAATGAGACATTGTCCAGATATCATTACGAGCATGAATGACACCAAAATGAGACCTTGTCCAGATATCATTACGACCATGAATGACACCAAAATGAGACCTTGTCCAGATATCATTTACGACCACGAATGACACAAAAATGAGACCTTGTCCAGATATCATTTACGACCATGAATGACACCAAAATGAGACCTTGTCCAGATATCATTTACGACCATGAATGACACCAAAATGAGACCTTGTCCAGATATCATTACAAGCATGAATGACGCCAAAATGAGACATTGTCCAGCTATCATTACGAGCATGAAGGACGCCAAAATGAGACCTTGTCCAGATATCATTACGAGCATGAATGACGCCAAAATGAGACCTTGTCCAGATATCATTACGAGCATGAATGACACCAAAATGAGACCTTGTCCAGATATCATTACGAGCATGAATAACACCAAAATGAGACATTGTCCAGATATCATTACGAGCATGAATGACACCAAAATGAGACCTTGTCCAGATATCATTACGACCATGAATGAGACCAAAACTATCGCATGACAGTCATTTTAGTAATAAAAAAAGTCTATTTAAAAAATCCGCCAACACTAAACGCGCAGATCAGTTTCCCGCCACAGGAGATGGCCGGGATGTCAACACCTGGAAGCCGACAAGTTAGCAAACAACACAAGAGCAGACGTCGGACGTATGGCGTAACGTAGTACGCTGAGCTGGCGTGATGACGGACTGGCGAACTAGTCTGGGATCGATGTAAGGCGAGCCGGTGATCGTCTGGACATCAACGCGTCGACAATGGTCGCTGTGGGTGCTGAGGTCGAGTCGATGACGTAACACCACCATGACGTGACACCACCATGACGTAACACCACCATGACGGAAAGTATAGTGACCCGAAAACAACTTGAGCTCATGGGGACCAGGGTCTCGCGGACCACGGCATGTAGGTAATGATGGAACGGTTGTAAAGGTTCATCGACAAAACAGCCCCGGACAAAACGGCCCCGGACAAAACGGGCCCGGACAAAACGGCCCCGGACAAAACGCCCCGGACAAAACGGCCCTGGACAAAACGGCCCCGGACTAATAGATGGACTAAAAGTAATATGTCCAATCAAATATTAAATTCGTATTTTTACTCACCTATTCAGTGTCAGGTTTTGCTAATAATAAACAATAATAATGACATCACAATAGTGAATAGTGAATTTAATAGTCTTTACGCGACATGGTAGCAATCGCGGCTGTTTGTTGACAAGAAACAATATACTAACATCACAAGATATAATTTTACAATTTTACCACTTTATTTAAGGGTGAAAAAGTTGACAAAGCTTAATATGAAAAGAAAAAAAAATTTTTGTTGAAAAATGTTAACAATTTGTCTTGGGCCGTTTTGAACGGGGCCGTTATGTCGGGGCTGTTATGTCGGGGCCGTTATGTCGGGGCCGTTATGTCGGGGCTGTTATGTCGGGGCCGTTATGTCGGGGCCGTTATGTCGGGGCCGTTATGTCGGGGCCGTTATGTCGGGACCGTTATGTCGGGGCCGTTATGTTGGGGCCGTTATGTCGGGGCCGTTATGTCGGGGCCGTTATGTCGGTTGACCTGATGTAACATGACGGCAGTATCCCCCCCCCCACTACCTTTCCCACTGTTAGAATCAGATAATAACAATTACATCATTTCCATTCCCAGTTAAAGCTTCATAGATTTTTTAATATAACAAACGAAGAAAATCAACATTTATTTTATATTAAAACAATGCTTGGGAAAATGAATATAAAACTCCACTGGTACTAGTAGGCAAAGGTCTCAAGATTATTGATATTTTTCAAAATTGAGCTGTATTTATCGAACACTTGAGTTTGATTCATAGAGTGATTAATTATATTATTATAAGTTATAACATTGAGTTTGATTTTTAGAACACTGAGTTAATTTCTTATAATGAGTGATAATTTAATTCTCCTTTATGGGAGTGTTCCCAAAAGTTTCTAGGCGATTGAATAAATGTTGTAGTTTGGCATAAAGGACAAATAGACATACATTCATTTATATATGGAAATAAATACAGATAAACAGAACAAAGTCTTAAGTCTAGATATGTTAAAAAAACAAATACATCTTTTATCTCTTAGTATCCCCCCCCCCAAACTCTCGTCTTACAACTACAATGTTGTTGTGACATTTTTGGTGTTAAAAAATGATAGAATGTAGTGATTGCAGTAACACTCTACTTATCTATTTGTTACTATATGTATTTCTTTTCTTTATTATATAATTTTTTATTTTTTTTTGCTGCATGATTTTTGCGGAAATGATTCGTTTTTATACACCACAAAAGAGTAACCAGATTTCTACATGAACCGGAAATATGAAGCGTTGTTGATGAAAGAGAGACAGAGATCGGACACACACTTGTTTTCTAGCTCTTAAATTATTATTTTTTAAAATTAAAAAATCCTAATTGACCATTTAAAAAAAAACGAACTTCTTATAATCCCCTTCCTGTTATAGATATCAAAGTGGGAGGGATGAAAGTTCCCCCAGGATTCGACTCCCCCCACCCCTCCTGCACACACACTCACTCGGCCACACAAAAAAACATTATAGGACACACTTAAAACAACTTCCGATTGCTGGATTGTAAAGAATAAATTGTTTAAAATCATTTTGATTCATCTAAATAGATCATTAGTTTCACGTTTAATTTTCAAAAACCTTTAATACTCTGCATCATTAAAATTGTCAAATCGCAATATATAAGTATTATAAGAGTGAGGTGCATTGGCGAAAGAAGATCGGGGGAAAAGGGCATTCCATCGCTTTGAGGGAGGTGGTGGCACTTTTTAGGGATCGACATTTTCGGGATCCATTTGTAATTTGTATTTGTCATAAATTGGACAAATTATTAATTACGGTTCCTGTACTCTGTTAACTCTGTACTATATGATGTAAATACACTATGAATGTGGTTATTGCGAGCGAAGGCGCCAATGTCAAGGACTTTCCCGAGGCGTCACAATCCTTAGCTACTTCACCGATGACATGAAAGATATGCTAAACATGCGCCCCTCTGTGTCAAACACCAGATTCCACACTGAGTCTCTGATGCGAATCAACTAACGGAAAATTCTCATTCAATAACTCCAGTTTGATGCGTGCCATGCATTCTCTTAACTTAAGTTTCCTTGGTGATCTCTATCGTTCAGATTTTCATTTCGTTTACCCGTTTTCAATGAAGTATTCCAATTTCATTTCGTTTCTATTTTGAAAGTAATGTTAAAAGATATTGAGAGATTGTCGCACCGGCTAATCCTTTATTTAAACCTTCCATCGGCGTGTGCGTGCGCCCAGATCCTTGTCCGATTCCCAGCATGCAACCGTCCCCTCGTTAACTGACACATATCCACGGAGTGGGCGGAGTCGAGAGAAAGAGAGAGATAGTGGAAGAGAGGAAGGGGCGGGGTTATTCACGCTCGGAGAAGCGCCACTCAGACAGCGAATCAATTTGTGACTGGTGGACACCGAGGGGGGGGGGTGTGAGTGAGGGAATCGTCAATGACGTCACATGATCCGCGCGTGGTTTCAGGAAGTCCGTCTCTACCAACCCCTCCCCCCCTCTTTTCCTTCTCATCTCTCTCTGCGGGTTTCGGGTTTCCGAGAAGTTTTGCTCCAAGTCAAAGGAGTGAAATTGTTGAAGAAACCCGTGCTCAGTGCCTGGTCTCTGTTCATTTCATTGGCACCTCACCGCGAGACGAGTGCCCGGATGTTCCGCTTGAGTGGACTCGAACTGTTTCATTCTACCACAGTGGACGATAGAGGACATTCTGGACTCTTCAAAGTGATTATAGGAATCTGAACGATTTTTTTATTTGTTGATCCTGTCCTCTAATTTCTAACCTGTGTAAGAAATCGTCGTTAATATTGGTTTAATTACGCGGAGTTCCAATCTGAGTAGTATAGGGATCGCTCGTTAAACAACAAAGCAATTAACTATAATAATAATAACCGCACCAATCGTCTGCTATTCTCATCGAACGTTTTGTTCATTGGTTAAGAGGCGTGACCGCCTGCTACGGGCAGCTCTTGATCTTGCGACCGTTTCGCTGATATCTGGACCCTCCCGTGGTTTGATTTACTTGCTGCAGACGTCAGGCGTGTGTCGTGTGTGTGAAATATGACGTGTTATAGCCAGTAACGTCCCGGACACATCTATCATTTTCTCAGAAGATGAATTGCACCGTTTAAAAACTATTTCTTTGATTGAGCACACACTTAAAAATCAAGAAACCGTGACAATTTTAACCATACACTTGGCGGTTATCTCGCGAACACAGGTTTTTATGTCGGATGCAAGGCTCACGTATTGAGAAAGAAAATTCATAACACATAGTTTGTAGCTGTCCATTTAATTCCATAAGTGGTTAGAACTTGTTATTTTACCAAATTAAATTGTATGATTTCGAAATTCGAAGTACTCATATTCTTAAACTTTTTCTTTAAAATAAGATCAAGTCTGGTCCACTTTTCATCTACTTACTTTTGTCCCTTCCACTCTTACTTAACTTAATATGAATGCTATTTTTGTCCATTACCCTCTCGCATAACTTAATATGAATGCTATTTTTGTGGAGCACATACAACTTTGTACCGGTGCTTTCAAAATGGCGCCAAGAGCTAGATGTGCAAGATCTTTTGATTTAAAATAACAGGACTGTGCTTGGCTCATAAACAGTAGATAAAATGAAAAAAATAAATGAAACATTAACATAAAACATGACGTACCTTTTAATATTAGTAATTGCTTTCTTTCCGAGAATAAGTCAAATAGTCAAATAGATTGTCATTGTCAATAAATGTTTTGTTTAGCCTATTGACTTAGTGTTAGAGGAAACTGATGTAACTAAGATGGCAAAAGTATTTTTTTGTTGTACATATAATTCATGAAAATAAACGTTTTCTTTTTATACTTTATTTTAATAAAATGTGTAAAACGATTAAAAAAATACAGGTGACTGTATTCAGGAGCGTTGCCGGGGGCAGACAGTAAAGGGGGCGCTGAACTGAACTCTATAGTAATTTATTGATCAAAGTATTTAAAGTATTTGGTTTAAAAAAATGAGTGTCAAAGCCTCCAGAGCTACCACGCCTACGAGTAACTATTATAATTTTAAGTCTACTGCCGAGCTTTCTTTCTGGGTTTGACTTGAGAACTTGTCTCCGGATTGAACATAATTTCCCGTTATTTAAACTAAGGATGTTATAGACTTAGACCTTTGGCATTGTATAAAAGAAATTAGGATATACGAGTATTTGAAAGTAAAGTTAATAGAAAATAATTATAAGGAAATCAGTTTCTCGAGTTTGTGTACAAACATTTTTTAAAAATCGGAACAACAAACAAACTTTAGTAACAACTAATAAAGCACATATCAGTTATCCAAATAGTTTATATAGTTTATCCAAATAAGCATTGTTTTCGAATTTCAAAATTTAATCAATCTACTAATAATGCATTCGTCTTTCCAATCAGATACTATATAAATAATACTGTCTATGAGATATCAAGTCTATGTGATGACGTACTATTAGTTTGTTCATCTAAGAATGACTACGTCTACGTCATAGCCAAGTGACGAACGTGCGTATCCCCTAAGTGAAGGATCTTTTCACAATGTTTCTGTGCATCACTGTGTGATCTTGAAGGATCTCGGTTGTGGCTATCATCTTTACATTAGATTACGTGCTAAGTTAACCCACTGTGCTGGGTCGGATATTTTGTGTGTGATAATTTTGAGGAGAAAGAAGAAGCTAAACCAGTGGCCATGAGTCTCAGTGTTGGCGGGTACCCTCAGAGCTACCCACACCACCCACACCACCATCAACCTCACCACTACCACCACCCCCATCATCTTCAAAACGGCGGGATGGCCGGCGCGGTCCCGGGGGGTGGCGGCGGGGGAGGCATGCCCTCCCCGAGCGCCCCGCACGACTTTTACGCCCCGTACCCGCACCACCAGATGCCCCGCTACCCCGAGCACCCCGACACCGCAGTGGCCGCCGCCGCTGTCGCAGCTTCCAGCGGCTACTTCCCGAACTGGATGCTGTCCCCGCCGCCCGAGCTGACCACGGTGTCCGGACACATCCCAGACGGCTACCACAGCTTCGGGGCGCCGGGCGCCAACTCACCGGGGGGCACTCACTACCAGTCTTTCATTCAGTACGAGAATGGCGTGCCTGTGCGCTGCATCAAGCGCCGGGTGACGGCCAACAAGAAGGAGCGCCGTAGGACACTGAGCATAAACAACGCGTTCGCCCAGCTCCGCGGCTGTATTCCAAACGTTCCATCGGACACCAAACTGTCCAAGATCAAGACACTGAGGCTGGCCACCAGCTACATCTCGTACCTCATGGACATCCTGGCCAAGGACGACCCCGAGCTCTCGAGATCGGGGTTCAAGGCGGAACTGACCAAAAAAGTGGCGTCCAACCCAGGACTGGTCACCGCAGCGGCCGGCAACGGCAACAATGCCATCGTCCCGCAAATGAACATCGCTTGTGGCAACAACATCAAAATGGACGGTTCCGTGGCCACGGCCATCACGCATGCGCGGACAATATTGGACCGGTCAGAAGAGAAAAGAAAACGAGAATCGGTGAGTTCAATTTTAAGATATTAAACCAAGTGTGTGTATATTAGACTTTTACTAGTGTGCCATTCGTTGGTCATGTCGTGTGTGTCAAAGTCATTTTAATTGTGGGTTTGTTTGAGCAAATAGAAACTGGTAAAGGGAACAATTATTTGGAGCCCAATTTTACAATTAGATATTTTCCTAAATCTTAATGACTAAATGTTATATCTGCCTCAAACATGACTTGACATGTTTTTCAGTAAAAAAAAATACAAGGTTAAAAGCGCAATGGAGCTGGGAATTAAATCATTTAAGTCTAAACATTTCACAATCTCATGCTAAGAGTACAATATCCCAATCCTCTTTAAGCGAAGTCTAAACATATCCCAGACACTGTAGGTCTAAACATATCTCAGATATTGTAGGTCTAAACATATCCCAGATATTGTAGGTCTAAACATATCCCAGATATTGTAGGTCTAAACATATCCCAGATATTGTAGGTCTAAACATATCCCAGATATTGTAGGTCTAAACATATCCCAGATATTGTAGGTCTAAACATATCCCAGATATTGTAGGTCTAAACATATCCCAGATATTGTAGGTCTAAACATATCCCAGATATTGTAGGTCTAAACATATCCCAGATATTGTAGGTCTAAACATATCCCAGATATTGTAGGTCTAAACATATCCCAGATATTGTAGGTCTAAACATATCCCAGATATTGTAGGTCTAAATATATCCCAGATATTGTAGGTCTAAACATATCCCAGATATTGTAGGTCTAAACATATCCCAGATATTGTAGGTCTAAACATATCCCAGATATTGTAGGTCTAAACATATCCCAGATATTGTAGGTCTAAACATATCCCAGATATTGTAGGTCTAAACATATCCCAGATATTGTAGGTCTAAACATATCCCAGATATTGTAGGTCTAAACATATCCCAGATATTGTAGGTCTAAACATATCCCAGATATTGTAGGTCTAAACATATCCCAGATATTGTAGGTCTAAACATATCCCAGATATTGTAGGTCTAAACATATCCCAGATATTGTAGGTCTAAACATAAAACAATCGCTCATTCTTGGAACCAGAATTTAAAAAAAAACATGTAAACAATATTATTATTAAAAACGTCATCCTTTATTACAAACCAAATATTTATGGGGGCGGGAAGCAGCAGGGAGAAAAATGGTGACTGGCGACTTGAATTTGGTGTAAACCATTTACCGTGTGAATTTATCTTTAAAATGATTAATTGTATCAGAGTGGGGTGGGAAGGGGGTGGGTGGGTGTAGTCTCTGGTCTCTCTTGTAAGACATTCAAATATTGATGGAAGGAAAACGTCATGTAGGGAGTGAACAACATGTAGTTCTATGACCCAACGTGCGAAAGTCCCTCACTCCCTACTAGGTGTAGGACCTCACAGGACCTCACTCCTTACTAGGTGTAGGACCTCACTCCCTACTAGGTGTAGGACCTCACAGGACCTCACTCCTTACTAGGTGTAGGACCTCACTCCCTACTAGGTGTAGGACCTCACTCCCTATTAGGTGTAGGACCTCACTGTGCACGAGTCCCTCACTCCCTACTAGGTGTAGGACCTCACTGTGCACGAGTCCCTCACTCCCTACTAGGTGTAGGACCTCACTGTGCACGAGTCCCTCACTCCCTACTAGGTGTAGGACCTCACTGTGCACGAGTCCCTCACTCCCAAATAGTTGTAGAACGCCAGCGGTAAGTGTTTCGGCCATAAATGTCGGGATGTTTGCGTTCTAGGTCGTGGATGGACAGTTATGTGCGTGTTTGGGGAAATAGTGTGTTTGTGAGGGGGGGGGGAGGGGCTATGAAAATACTACAGAATAAACGCCACCCTTGTGGAAAGCTTAATGTAATTAATACTGTTACCAATGGTAGTGTTACCAATGGTTATTTTGTAAAAGGAAGAGGCGTGTAACAGTGTTTACCTTGTAATAATACAAACAATTATTCTGATTTGACCAAACAATTAAAAGGAACAATAAAACTATTACAAATAAAATTCTTTTGAATTTTCACAACAATTCCTACAACTATCGCATTAATTACTTATAGAGAAAATGTTGCATAAAAGACCCCAAGAGTCGCTTTATATATAATAAGTATGCATTTCTTATTTTTCCTCGGAAAATTCGTAAAACCCCCCCAAAAAGAACACTTTTTTTCTGCCGCTACTAAACCAGAGCCAAAATAACATTTTCCTATTGAAGAACCCCTGACCCCGTAATTTGAATTCCCACCCAAACGCCTTGTTGTGTGTGCATGTGTGGTTGGAATTTTATATAATCGCCCCGACTTCTCTTCTAATTCCTACAGGAATGTTAACATGGGAAAAACAAATCGCATTCCTAAATAGTTGTCCCAGCTTCCCATCTTTTCATCTGTTTGTTTTTACTGAATAATGCGGACGCATTTGGTTAATGCCAGTTATTTTCGAAAGTACGCACTCGTATAGGCGCCCAACCAGCCACACGCATTCAACACCTTATCTTCATGGACTGCTCTTGATATGGATAACAATTAATGGATTATTCTAATGTCTTATATCTTAGATTTAAGTCCCGGTCAACGAAATCTCTTCTTTTTCGATGGTGTGCGTCTTATGATTTACGACGCATGAAATTTCTAGATGTCTTTACTTGATCATCACTCACATCACTCTCATGTTAATCTCATGATACTGGGATGATAATGGGATGATATTGTGATGATACTCTGATGTTAATCTGATGATACTCTGGATGTTGCGACAGTTACCCGAGAATAATCTGATCTCTAAATGACAATTCCGATGCATACGTTTACCAGCGTCCAATTTTTGTTTTTGTCGGGATTCAATTTTAAATGTAGATATTTTGACATCATTTTATAAACAACTTCACACAAACAGAACTGTCCGATAAACTGGTCTGGTCCCATTACAGAACTATCCGATAAACTGGTCTGGTCCCATTACAGAACTATCCGATAAACTGGTCTGGTCCCATTACAGAACTATCCGATAAACTGGTCTGCATGGTCCCATTACAGAACTATCCGATAAACTGGTCTGGTCCCATTACAGAACCATCCGATAAACTGGTCTGGTCTCATTAAGTTCTGATGTAACTAAAAACGGCCACGCAGAAATTAAAACAACATCATTCTGTGGAATAAGTATTTAAGTTTTCTCAAGACAAGACTCGGGACAGCAAAAGACGCAGCCAAACTGATATCACACTGAGCAGCTTCGAGACCTTTAAAGGCTCAAGTAGGTCCACGGACACGTCGATAAAACGGTCCCCGGTTTTACTCTCGCGGCACC
This sequence comes from Ampullaceana balthica, assembly GCA_944989445.1. Lineage (NCBI taxonomy): Eukaryota > Metazoa > Mollusca > Gastropoda > Lymnaeidae > Ampullaceana > Ampullaceana balthica. The sequence continues at coordinate 897,563 of CALYLW010000031.1, forward strand.
GCTGCAGGTCCACGGTGTACTTATCTATAGTCACCTCTATGCCGGACCACACAGTGTGAGTGGGCATAACTAGGCGTGAACTCCAGGGTGACACGAGTTATGTCTGAGGCAATCTCCTGCGAGCGGCTCTCCCTTACCCTCCCCTGTCTAGCCACCGATGGCTACTTGCCGCTCCTAAACATGCCAACAATTTACGAGCTCTACTTCACATCTTCAGCTTTCCCGAGCCATTCCTTCTCCGCCATTTGTGAGGCTTCCACTTACATTTTTTGGGGGGTTTTGTTTCGTAAAAAATAATAAAAAAATAAAAATTATCTTCCAGCTCTTAAAATGGCTGAGTAGAAACAAAACACATATTATGGTAGATGTATTTTTTTAAGGTGACAAGATTTCCATTGTCTAGCGTAGTGTGTAATTCAAAACAGGGGGAGGGAGTGTGCTTTGAAAAAAACAACAACAATCCGATATCTAATGTGCAGGCGTTAACAAAAGTTACGAGTGAGTAGAACTAAGAACGAAACATTTTGTAAAAGACAATAGTAATAGGTCGGTGAATTTAAAAGGACGCATTTGGGAATATTTATCATGTAGACCTTGTCATGTAGACCGTGTCATGTAGACCTTGTCATGTAGACCTTGTCATGTAGACCTTGTCATGTAGACCTTGTCATGTCAAAGCGGAAATCAATTAACGGAAATATTCCGGGTATTGGGTTGAAACAATTTTATTAAAACATTAATGAAACATCCGGGTACTTTGTGGGGACTTATTATATCTCAACAGACTGAGATTCGCTGACATCTACTTTAGTGGACTTGACCAAGACAAAAACTTGCCTACAACTGTAGTATACGTATTATTAGTTATTGGCTATTGTTCCTTCAATATTTATATTCGAAATACAGTTTTACGAAAGCCTTGTCTAAAAATAGCAACATTACACGTAAGACATTTTTTTTCAATATGAAACGACAAACCCGCTTTGCCGAGGTCCGTTATGACGATAATCCAATCACATGTACATTCATGACGATAATCCAATAACATGTACATTCCTGGCATTCTGCTAAAATTGTGTTACTATCCTACTCCATCGCCTTCTCCTAACAGTTACATCAACACATCTTGTGTATGGGTATCAACACTAAACAATGAATAACATTACATGACATTACATGACATTTATTGATTACTCATTAAGGGTGCCATTTGTAGCCATGTGTTAGAAAAACTTGCTAAACGAATTCTTTAAGAAGGATGTTCCGAGGCAAGTAAAAATATAAATAAATTAGTAGTAGCAGCGCCGCATGCTTGAAATTCAGGTTTATGAACAACATTTTTCTTGTGATATTATTATGATCATTATCAATTGGAGAACCCTCGATTTACATTTATTAGGAACATTTTCTCACCAGACTCACCGCTCTCAAAACGATTAACTTTAACTTACACTTGGGAAAGAAAATGAGGAAAGTTTGTTAAAGGAAAAGATCGTGAAAGGGAGGGGGCAACTTCCTTAACATGTCTCTATTTCCTCCCCTGGCTGTGCCACTAATGAGGTGTAAATGTACTGTTTTGGTGAGTCCGATCATTTGTTAGGATGTGTCTAACAAGGGGAAATCCCGTTCCCGACAACCCGATGCGTAGCCACACAAACGTCACGTCCGGAGAAGTGTCAGAAATAATTGATTCACAACTGAGTAAAATACGATAGGTAATTATAATACTATTAATTAACCATTATCCCCCCAACCTACCTACATAAAAAATACAATGAAAAATAATTTAAAAATAACATCACAAATAATACCGTGCAGCACTTTGTATATTCAGTTAATTAAAGTAAATAAAATATCACAATGCACACAGAGAGTATGATATTAATTTCAGAAATTTTTTGGAATGATAAACATGCAACAATTAAAATAAAATACAAAATACAGAAATTGTTTAATGAATACCTGTATGATATATAAAAATTTAAATATAATTGTCAATGTAACAATTCATCCCACTGTCGTAGAGTCGTAGATAAGTTGACAGTTATAGTTATTGGCGGTATCTGTGCTAAATATTTTTCAAAACAAAACTGTATGTGTATTACTCTCTGTTCTTTCCACGGATATTTAAATATTATAGGTGCAAGAAATCTGTAATGTGCAGTGTTCAACAAATAATTATTGTATAGCCTCAACACGATATCGGTGGAGTAAGAAGCATTTTTGGGATTTCATAAAGAATAAAAGTGCGTAAATTTTTTTTTAAAGTAAAGGTATTTTATTATAATACTAGTGTATCACCCGTCAAAAATGACGGAAGTTTTCAAAATAAATACACATCAGATTAAAAAATAACGTAATACATAACTTTCATTTATTTTATTTATTTTTATTTGATTCATTTATTATCATATTGAACAATTTTATGCGGAACGTTCGAAAAGTGTTATTTTTGGTGCAGCACTATAAAACAAAATCGATCGCAGCGCCACCTAACAGCATTACAAATTTTGCAGCGCTACCTAACAGCATTATAATTACATCCATACATACAGACAACGGGAATTATGTATATTGATTTGTTTGTGTGGCTCTTTCTAGGCGCCATCATTGGCCGGATTATTAAAACTATTTTATCGCGTAAATTATATTCAACTTAACATACGAACAAATCAAGGTAAACACTACATAAGAGTGTCATAAGACATAATTATTGATACACATTTCAAATACAAATTTCTGTCACCATTGAAGCGTCTGAAATCAAAATGAATTGCCTTCGAAGTCTGTATTAGAAAACAGCTAAAAATGTAAATAAGTGTTTTAAAAAATAAAAATTATATTATTTTATATCTTGACAATAACTCTCCATGGGAGTTCTGACGAAGTATTATGGAGCCAGTCCACTGCGCTTAAATCCTTTCTGATCCGATTGAAATAAGTTCTTTCCCCCGATATGATGTGATATCCTGTGCGGCACGGTACGGTACTGAACGAGTCGTTTCTTGTCTGGTGTACTCAGTGCAAGTCTCATACCTCTGGTGTACTCAGTGCACATCTCATACCTCTTGTGTACTCAGTGCAAGTCTCATACCTCTGGTGTACTCAGTGCACATCTCATACCTCTGGTGTACTCAGTGCACATCTCATACCTCTTGTGTACTCAGTGCAAGTCTCATACCTCTGGTGTACTCAGTGCACATCTCATACCTCTGGTGTACTCAGTGCAAGTCTCATACCTCTGGTGTACTCAGTGCAAGTCTCATACCTCTGGTGTACTCAGTGCACATCTCATACCTCTTGTGTACTCAGTGCAAGTCTCATACCTCTGGTGTACTCAGTGCACATCTCATACCTCTGGTGTACTCAGTGCAAGTCTCATACCTCTGGTGTACTCAGTGCACATCTCATACCTCTGGTGTACTCAGTGCACATCTCATACCTCTGGTGTACTCAGTGCAAGTCTCATACCTCTGGTGTACTCAGTGCAAGTCTCATACCTCTGGTGTACTCAGTGCAAGTCTCATACCTCTGGTGTACTCAGTGCACATCTCATACCTCTGGTGTACTCAGTGCACATCTCATACCTCTGGTGTACTCAGTGCAAGTCTCATACCTCTGGTGTACTCAGTGCACGTCTCATACCTCTGGTGTACTCAGTGCACGTCTCATACCTCTGGTGTACTCAGTGCACGTCTCATACCTCAGATGTACTCAGTGCAAGTCTCATACCTCTGGTGTACTCAGTGCACATCTCATACCTCTGGTGTACTCAGTGCACGTCTCATACCTCTGGTGTACTCAGTGCACATCTCATACCTCTGGTGTACTCAGTGCAAGTCTCATACCTCTGGTGTACTCAGTGCACATCTCATACCTCTGGTGTACTCAGTGCACGTCTCATACCTCTGGTGTACTCAGTGCACATCTCATACCTCTGGTGTACTCAGTGCACGTCTCATACCTCTGGTGTACTCAGTGCACGTCTCATACCTCTGGTGTACTCAGTGCACGTCTCATACCTCTGGTGTACTCAGTGCACGTCTCATACCTCAGGCCTCTCACAGAGTAATTCTACGGCTGTCTTTCAGCTTAGCTCTCACGGTACAGTAAAGTTATACATAAGACCTTATCAATGTGTACAATGACATAAGACTTTACCAGTGTGTACAATGACATAAGACTTAAACAGTGTGTACAATGACATAAGACTTTACCAGTGTGTACAATGACATAAGACTTAAACAGTGTGTACAATGACATAAGACTTTACCAGTGTGTACAATGACATAAGACTTTATCAGTGTGTACAATGACATAAGACTTTACCAGTGTGTACAATGACATAAGACCTTATCAGTGTGTACAATGACATAAGACCTTATCAGTGTGTACAATGACATAAGACCTTATCAGTGTGTACAATGACATAAGACTTTACCAGTGTGTACAATGACATAAGATTTTACCAGTGTGCACATATTTTCAGTTTCATCCCATTCCCGCCCCGCCTTAACGTCCCACTCACACGGCTCATCCCCAGAACTCATTATTATTTATGACAAAATCTGCTCCATGCCCATCTTCTATCATCGCTAAAATAGATCTATTTGCTAACGCGCCCTATCTACCGGCCGTAAAAAATATACACACGAAAATTACTGCGCGTCCCCGTCAGATTTCATTGAGGGACACCTGCTGGGCTCCCGGCAGGACATCAGAGCTATCAATCTGCGCATGCGCTCAGGGTGGTAATCTTGGACCGTTTCAGAAGCGAAGGTTTTCCCTTCCGGAACCGTTAAATCCAAAACTCCGATTGTAGTGAATTCTCACGTCTCTCGACTCAGGCATTTCCCCGACATAGCACGAAGGATGATAAATTACGAATTGTTTAATATGAGCGCCTTGTATATTGATGTGTGATCTTTTCGTTACTGTGTTGTTTCTTGAACTCTGAGCATTCTGGGTGTAAGTAATATTAATTTTGATGCCCTCAATTTTGCCGTAGTTGCTAATGCCAAAGTTACAAATAGTAGGCTCGCGCATGCTAGGGGTCCTTGGTCGCCTAGCAGTCGACTAATCAAAAATTCACTGGCGTGTCGGACATGCATCCATGATTTAATTCGTCTTGTCCCTGTGAATGTTTATCTGGGGACCACTGTTTACACGTGTTAATGGTCATGTACGATACAAATGGGTTGCATGTAAATGATTCTCTATAGACGATACACAGTCGTAATTAAACTGTACCGAGACCTTCCACTATCACAATTGCAACATAATTTCAGGAGAAGACAATGGGACATCATCTAAGTGTCGTATCTCAGAATGAAGATCGAAATGCGAAGGAATTTGATGAATATTGAAAAAAAAAGAAATAATGTATTCAAACAAATTCATTTGGATATTGTTGAAACTTTGTGATGATAGTAGTTCAATGTAATTTACAATGTTTCTTTATTAAATCCCTTATATTAACTTCACCGCCGTCTCTGTCGTTCGTCGTCGGGCAGGCGGGAGGGCGGAAAAAACGAAAGTAAAAAATGACCCACTTCCAGGGATGCTATCCAGCTGAAATTTAGCACATAGACTCGTGTCACCTAACAATGCATCGTATCAAAATTTCAGATCGATCGAATGTACGTAATTAAATTAATGCACTTTTAGTTTATCTCTATTCAACTAAAGGTAATTCAATTTCACTGTTTGTTATTGTTCGGCGTCCCGTGCCACTTGGATCGTTCACGCATGCCATCGGTGACCACACACATCGGGTTTTACAGCAAAGGGGAATTAACTAAGTTTCAGTCGGTAAATGTTTATCGCGTTGAGTTCTGTCTCATATATAAGGGATTTATAGTCAAAAACTACGGGATTGTTTAAGTGCATTTATCACGGTTCATTTTTTATAGTGAAGTACTGCTTGAAAATTCAACCTTGACCTTCGGTCTGAATTTAGTTCAGTTCAATATATTTGTCTAGTGATTATCAGTGTATAGGGGCCGTGCATAAATGACGTCACGCACCTAGGGGGGAGGGGGATGGGGGGGTCAACCATTTGTGACGAAGTGTGACGATGGGGAGGAGTAGTTTAAGAAATGTGACGTCACATAAAAAAGCGAGATTTTAAGTTCCACATAAAATATTTGATTGTTTACATTTTTTATGGCGTTTTACACGGGCTTCACGCGTGTTACGATATTTGAGTCTAGCCTTACCCTAAAACATAAATGACAAAAGTGATTTGAAACATGCTCATTTTCAAAGAGAAAAATTTCTTTACTGGGGTGGGGGGGGGGAGAGACAAAGCTTGTGAGGTCATATTGGAGGGGGTGGTCTAAGTTTTTGTGATGACGTGTGACGAGGTGGGAGGGGGGGGTGAAAAATCGGCCAAAATCCCGTGACGTCATTTATGGACGGCCCCACAAATGATTTTATAAGACTCCGAATTAGATGATAAAACCTGTGTTTACATGCTGAGACAATCTAATATATAAAGATGAAATTTTGTTTGTTTGTTTGTTACCAATAGAATTCCACACCGTTGGACCTAGGGTGTTGAAATTTTGCATGGGACCCTCATTTGACCCTGGACAGGTCATAAGCTATGTTTCAAACCCCAGGTGACCACCCCCCGGGTAAGGGGGCCCATTATGTTGCTTTCTTGCTTATATGAGCTATATAAAGATTGGTTTGAGCGTTAGCTACTGTGTAAATGAATGATTCTTGACCAAACTTGGTATATAAGTGCGTGAGAGCCTTTATTAAAATACTGCAGTGCACTGAACTCATAATGTCAATTTCTTCGGGGCCGGGGGCACCAAATGTCTTTTTTCGGGCAATGTTTAAGATTTTACATTCAATTTTATAAGATCTTGAGAATTAAAGAGATTAATTTCATTTATTCTGCTTAACAACAAGAAATAATTTTATTTAATTCACACTTCTTAGCATCAATAAACAGAATAGTAAATCAAGGTTACCCTGAGTAGGGTTAGGTTACCCTAGGGGTGGTCACCTGGGGTTGAAACATAGCCTATGACCTGTCCTGGGTCAAATGAGGGTCCCATGCAAAATTTCAGCACCCTAGGTCCAAAGGTGTGGAATTCTAGTCTTTAAAAAAATCTGTTTACTATTTTATAAATCGTGAAACGCCGGGTACCCCTGCTATTGAATTATAAATGATAAACAAGTGTTTACATGATTAGACAATGAATTATAAATGATAAACAAGTGTTTACATGATTAGACAATGAATTATAAATGATAAACAAGTGTTTACATGCTGAGACAATGAATTATAAATGATAAACAAGTGTTTACATGATTAGACAATGAATTAGATTCACAATGGGTGCTATAATTAAATATAAATTTATCAGCTAAGTTTAAAAAAACAAACAAACACGGTTTCTGAAAATAAGAGACAATTAATCACAGAAAATGCTACAATTCAATTTGTAATAAGAGGCGAGTTGAATATTTTGAATTTCTGCACAACTTGTGGCGCCAGATGTTTTTTGTTGGTCGTAATCGTGTGTAAACTGTATGCTGCCGGGGGGGGGTGTGGGGCTGTCATCACCCAGGGAGATAAATAAACACAAATATGATTGTGCGTGTGCGTGTATTTCACTACACATTCAGGGTTACTTCTCTTTATTTCTTGAAATGATTTCAGGCGTGTAACGTTACAATATCACATTGAGTCCACTTATTGCGGACGGACGTGTAGAAAATTGCGGACAGACGTGTAGAAAATTGTCGTAAAATGTTGTAAAATGTTGTAGCTTCATACACACCTAGAGCTTGTTGGTGATTAAACAGTTAACACGCTTCTAGTGTTTGTTTACATTACACACTGAAAGTGAATATTTTGTGAAGCTAAACATTAGCAAAAATAAAATAAAAATTAGGGAGAAAGAAACAAGGAAAACATAATCCTTAAATTTTTATTTTTCAATTTAAAATATTTTTAATAAGTGAGAGGTGGGATATATTTGTCATAGAATTACGATGAGGTTTCAGAAGCAATTCTAAGATAACTGGGGAAAGACGGGTTTAATACACGACTTTTTCTTTCAGTTTCAGTTTTATTCTAAACAATATATTCATCTTATCTAGTCAGAAAAGAAGTTGTGACAGAGAACAGCCAGTTTGTCATAATTATAGCACTTTGTATGGATGTCATTTAGTTACCGTAAATACTCCCATTTAAGCCCATGGAAAAAACACACAAAGAAATAAAAATAAAAACGATGAAGATCATATGGTGGCTGGATGTAGGTCGGCTATTATTATAATACCATTCTCCACCCATCACATCATCAACGAAAATAAATACCCAGACGAACATATGGTCGAAAATAACATTAAAAATAAACTCAATCCACACAGTCTACAATGGGAATTTAATTTAATAATTATTTTAAATGTACTTTAACAATCCTTATACTGATAATTCAAAAATTCTGAATTATGTAACAATCACGGATGCATCCATTTCGTATTCTCAGAAAGTTATTTATGTGGGTGTGTGTTTGTTACGATATCATTGAAAATTTGGTATCGAGGCCAATGAGAAGAGCTGTAAGACGAGAACTGTGATTGGTCGGATGAGATACATCATATCCTCAGGCCACAGCAAACATTTATTAATTACGAGTATTATGTTCTACCGTGTATACCACACGTAGAGAGATGCAGTCTGAAAGGAAAATGTTTATCAATTAAATTATTTTCTTCTTTTTAGTCCACATATAAAAACGTTGTTTTTAAAAATCTTTTTTTACCTCTATTTATTGTGTGTTTATTACAGCCCATTGATTACATTGTTCTTAGTGTTCGAGCACTAAACTTTTTAACTTCTTTCTTTTCTTGGTGCTGTGAAGCACACACAACTTAAGTTTGATATTTTTTAGACGATTAAAAACGTTGTCATTTTCATTCTGTTTAATAGTTGTTTTTTCCCCCCATTGAATTGTTTCGTTCCTCGAGTGTGCAAAACACAGAGTCCATTGTTTTCATATTGTAGTCACCGTATTTGATAGTTTGACCCTGTGCCGTGCTACGTCTGCCGGCTAATCAGCAGACGATCGGACTAATTCAATTACCCAAAGTGGTGGGGACCATGTTTCGGTCATCTGTGATTAATAAGGTGTAGTGTGTGGGGGGGCAGAGGGACGGGTGGGGGGTGGGGAACACGATGGCGGGCTAATCAAATTAGTGGGCGGGGACCGACAAGGGAGACAACAAACTGGCCACTTGATCGTTTGGAGATTTGGAAGTGAATTGGAAACTACCATCACCTCCCCGCTAGCCGCTAGATACTGCTATTAACGGTATTACCATTTGGAAGGCCCACTGCACATATCTCCTGTGATTTGAATTGTTTTTTATCGGAGGAAATACGGTTTGTATTAGAAATCATACCGACGTCACATATGCACCCACAGACACACAAATAGACACAAAAACAGACAAACTTGCTATCTGATAGAAATGGTAAATAAAAAGTGACCAGTCGATAATATAAGTTTGGTCAGGTTTGCGCTTAAGGCTTAACGTTTCGCCAAATGAAAAAATTACCTGTAGAAAATATTAGGTTCATTTACCGGTACTTTATAATTGTAAGGTTATTTTTGGCTTTCGTTTACTGATTGTTAAGTTGTAGATTTGTTAGTTGTCGGTGATATAGTGAATTAGACTAGCAACCATGAGATCAGGCACAGGGATGAGTAAATCATACAAAAATTTGTTATATAAGTTGGTTGAGAGGATTGTAAAATAATGTTTAAAAATTATTTGGTAAATTATTTTTTTTAGCACTTCTCATACTCACTTTTTTAAAATATTATTTACGAATAAATCCTAGAAAAATAAAAAAATTAAATTTATGTTCGCTTGCAAACAAAAAACAACTTACATACTATTTTTTTGTTTAGAAACCCTTTTCCCTTTTTGATTTTTTTTCGATTACTTATGAATGTTAAGAGACCGGGGAATGGTCTAGAAATTGTATAACTAAGCCTAATTATTAAGAGGGTGTGTGTTTGTATGTGTGTGGGAGATCGTTTTCAACTTGACATAGTTTAGGTGGCTGGCATATACAGGGGGTCCTCGTGTTACTGACGGTCCCGACTTACGATGTTTAGTGGTTACGACCCCCCCCCATAACAATATAAAAAAAATAAAATTACGCGTCATTCTGTTTTTTAATCGTTTTTAAAAAAAACTTTGTTTCCCTTGTGGTAAGGAATGGGGCCGTCCATAAATGACGTCACGCGATTTTTGCCGATGTTTGACCCCCTCCCCCCCCTCGTCACGCGACGTCACAAAAACTTAGAGCCCCCCTCTAAAAATACGTCACAAATCTTTGACAAAAAAAAATAACAAAAAAAATAAAAATAAATAACAATGAAAAAAACAACAACTTTATTTTCTATTTGAAAATAAGTATATTGCAAAACACTTTTATTGTCTTTTAAGTATTTATTATTTATTTAGTGTAGATCTACATTGTAATATCGTAACCCGCGTGAATCATTTTTAAAAAACGTTTAACCGGCCTTCAGAAAACGAACTGTGTTAACATCCTTAGCTTATATTTTATTTTAATGAATACAAATTAAACATTGACTATTGATCATCACGGTTAACGTCTTTGTTTAGAAAAAAAATTATTTAAAAATAACATTTTTAAAATGTATTTTTAAAAAAATCCCTCAATTGACTGACGGGCATCCCGTAAGACAGAGGTCGGCGAACAGAGGTAAATAACCTTAACTGGTGTCAAAAAAGGAATTCTTGGGGTAATGCAGACTCATTTGGGACTTATAACATCCACTACAATCCGCTAGATATATTAAAATACGTCATGTGTACGTGAACGCTTGGAACATATGCCCATTATTAAACAGGTTCCATCCAGAAAATGTATTTTTTTAAAATTTGACAACTATGTAGATTTCTAACCTACGCACTATTCACTATATGAAGACACCTAAATCTACCCTACTTTCATTTATATTGACACGAGTGACAATAATCTTAATCCACATGACTTGTCTTTATCACGTATCATTTCTGTGATATTTAAAATTAATGCCTTAAAAAAAACTGAGCTAAGAAGAAAAGTTGTTTTGTTCTCCTCTCGAATTGCAATGTCAAGAATTTGATGCATTCAATAAAGTTAATGAATACTTGACTAATTTTAAATGGGCTCATTTACCATTATAACTAGAACAGTGTTTCTCATACTTTTTAGTATTGCGGACCAGCAGGAATTTTTTCCATTGTACCAGGGACCGGTGCACTGACAATTTTTCTGTCCTTTTTTGAGAACCACCACTTTGAGAAGCACTTATCTAGAAGACTAGAATGGTCAGGGGCGTTTTATCAAAAACCATCGAACAATTATATCAAACTTAAAACGTTTTTAATTCTATCAAATAGATTCCCTCCCCCCTCCCCTTTTAAAGAAAAAGGATATTCCGTGTCGTTTGACTTAAAATATCTACACATAATCCTATTCAAATCATTTTTAGACACTTGTCATGCTTGTAAAACTCACCAGTAGAATTTTCGATGCTAAAGACGCTCCCCCAAATCCCCGAGTCACATCAGCAGGACCTAGAGTCTGTAACGCATACATAAACTTGTATATTTTGTGGTAACGGGCATGAGAGAACCAAACGGAGCTGCGGTTAGATCACAAATGCTTTGATGTCAAAATCAAACGACGCAGTGTAACAATTTCATATGTTATCTTGTGGATTCTCAAACTTATGGATTATAATTAGATTTAATTTTCGTGTCTTGATAGCATACGCCAACCAGCGTCTGATGGCCTACCGATAAGCACATTGAGAAGCACTGTTTTTTTTTAAAAAGAAAAAAAAGTCCTTAAATAAATTGTAAGGGACCAAATATTTCAGTGGAAGTTTTATTTAAAGTTACCCTTTTGATGTGACGTCACATTTCTTCAACCCCCCTCCCTCCCCCTCGTCACGCAACGTCACAAAAGTGTGACCCCTCTCCCCCCCCCCTTAGGTGCGTGACGTCATTTATGGACGGCCCCAATTGTCTTCTCTTTTGAAATACATTTTTTAAAGTTACATTAACTTTTACATGATTATACCACTGTACGTACATTATATTTTATTATTTTTTCTTGTTTCGGGTCAGTACATAAGCCGTTTTGGTTGTTTAAACCGTCTCTCTCTCTCCCCCTCTCGTGTTTTCTCTTTTCAAAATACTCTTTTAGGTCATTAACTGTTACATTTTTAATAGCACTATACGTACAGTAATTTGCAGTGTATATACATCTATTATATATGTTCCGACTTACACTGAAATTCAGGTTACGACGCTTCTTAAGAACGGACTACCGTCGTAACTCGAGGACCACCTGTAATATGTTCTATTGTTTTATTTAAGAAATGTTATGCCCCGGGTGCACATGGAATATATAGTAACTTAACAAGCGCAAATGATGATGGTTTCGCGGGGCGGGGGAGGGGGGCTGGTGGTGAACTAATGATTCGAAACATATGATAGAACTACGGAAAAGGTTTCAAACTCACGGCTATCACATGAAAACAATACTCGCTGAAGTTCGTCACGACACCAGTTGTCAGTTGTCTTACTAGTTGTCAGTCACAACACCAGTTGTCAGTTGCCACACAAGTTGTCAGTTGCCACACCAGTTGCCACACCGAGTTGACCAGATAGTGTCAGTTCACGCCGGTCACCTCCTTATCAGCCGTCCATTACAAGACTTGGTCCCTGCGACCCGTGCCTCAACTCCTGGTCTCCCCGTTGTTGGTTTACGATGTTGCTGCAGCTGGCGGTCACGTCATCGTTGGTGGTGTCACGGTCATAGGTCTCAGGGTGGGGGCGGGGGAGGGGTTGGTCGGTCAACTCTCATGATAGGTGCTGACGTCCTCACACCAGTCACCGGAAACCCCGTGGACGAAATGTAGGCTATTAGTTACAACACAACAACGGCTAGAACACAACAATAATACAACAACAAAAATACAACAAAAATACAGTCCTGTATCTACCAACTTTGTAAAAAAAAATTCTTATTCCTCATTATTTCTCTCACCTTAAACAAAAGCAAAATTATTTTAAGTGTCTAATAAGGGCAATGAATAGACTTATACAAGTACAAGTATATACAATGACAAATGCCAGAAACCGACAACAGACGACCCAATCACTGATTTTCTAAAATTAAAGAACTGTAAAAAATTCAATGAAAAAGTCATACAACTTGCTGCAAAAAAAAATAAAAATATCTATATATATATATATATATATATATATATATATATATATATATATATATATGAAAAAAACAGTTACAGAAAAGGAGTCACCCACTTTTGTGTTTATTTGGAATTCGGTGACCTTTTTCTATGATTTTTTTAGGTGAGGTGACTTATTTTTTCCAATCAAACACAAATCGAGACAGCTGAATGATTGGCTCCCTGCCCATGAAGGGAAAACACTTTCCACCTCCAAACATCGCACATCTCACATGGGCCACATGGGACACATGGGCCACATGGGCCACATGGGACACATGGGCCACATGGGCCACATGGGACAAGATTTGCGCTGTTTAAAGACGTTTAAAAAATAAGAATTCGATCCCAACCGAGTGATAGAAAGAGGTCAGGAAATTGTGCATTTGTTGGTGACCGCACTATTTAAAGGTTCGTTATATCCAGGATCTGCATGGCTGGGGCTCAGTGTAACGTTCTCGAGTACATACAACGCACCCGACCCCCAACATTTTCCTCCATAGATACGAAGCAGCCAAATGGAGTTCTGGATTTACGTATAAGCTACACAAGCTAACGTTTAGGGGCCCCCCTTTATTGAGGGCCCCCCACGAGTGAGAAATAGTCATATTTTGCACTGACATAGAATATCTGGACTTATAAAAAGTCCTACATCTCAAATAGCTTATAGTATAGGCCTTATCAAGTCTAAATCCGACACTACTGTTAAAGTGCGTATCATCTAAACTCGTATCCTACTGTTAAAGTCGTATCCTACTGTTAAAGTCGTATCCTACTGTTAAAGTCGTATCCTACTGTTAAAGTCGTATCCTACTGTTAAAGTGCGTATCATCTAAATATAGGTTCAAACATTGCTAATGAGGTCGTGGTGTGTTTTCATAAAGAAGAGTTTCCGGGTCGTCTCTTTGTTTACATTATACGGCGATGCCCAAAATTCGAGGATGTCCCTCGGGTTTTGTTATTACAATCGGCCCCGGCAATTGTGACACGACTCCCATAAAATTAAGTTTTATCATGTCGAACAAGATAATGAGTTTTGTGGCTGACGCAGGATCGCGTGCTGATGTGAATTTTACCATCCAGATTTTATCGTTTATAGTTGCCGATATCTCCTCACTGTAATGCAAACATACACATGAGATAGTGTTTACTGGATGTTTATTGCCCGCTGTACCTATTTATAGCTAGGCACATGGAGCATTCAAGAGAAAATTGATTTAAAAAATATTCCATTTTAGATTTTTTTAAAATGTAGCATTTAAAAAAAAATACACGAAATTCATGACTGAGGGAAGGGGGAAATATTCCCTCTAATGTTCGTTGGTCCGTGTGCAAAGTAAAAAAACCAAAACAAATCTCTTGCAAAGCTTCACACGGTTTATTTTTTGTGCCATAATATTTTACAAAATTTGCTGCGCGGTAATTCTAAACTGCAGCGCGGCGTCGGTCAGATATCTGCGCAGTCGCGCAGGTTAAAGAAAAAATTGGAAGGTGGTAGTCTATCTTCATTCTTTTTAGTTTTAGGTCATGGACTCAGCGATTAATAAACTGAAATTTCATGTCCGTCCAATCACATGAATTTATAGATTGTGTTGTGCATGGTGTCCCCAACTATATATCAATATACATAATTCCCGTTATCTGTATGGATTTAATTCTGTTAGGTGGCGCTGCGATCGATTTTAAAAGGAAATAAATGAATAAAATAATAAAAAATAAAAATAAATGAAAGGTCTGTAATATTTTATTTTTTAATCTGATGTGTAATTATTTTTGAAAACTTCCGTCATTCTTGATATATACTAGTAATAAAATAATATTAAAAAAAGCTTGTAATTATCAACCTCAGAATTTTATTTAATTAATTTATTGGCACCCCGTTAGGAAGAATCTAAACTTCATGAAACAATATCAAGACCAACAGCTATTTATAATGTATAATACCGCGTTATTATTCCAACACAATCTTTTAATATTTGACACGGTTCATGCTTAGCTGGGATATATTTCCCAACATACATTGCGATTGGTGTGAGTTAAAGAAATTTCGATATTCGTTGGTAAGCATTTGTCATTAAATTTGATATTTGATAACTGTGGCACACGTATCGTATGAGGGTAGGGGCCCTGTATGGACGCACTAATCTTCTGTATAGAAGTCTGTAATAGATAAAATAATACATGGTACAACTCACAAAACTGGGCACACTGCATTTAAAAAAAAACGAACATGTGTACGGGCTGTTTTAGGCTATTTTCGTTATGTCCGCGGGCAAACATGACGTTTTTTTTACGCCCCTTGTAACGGTTTCAGCCAGTTTTATTTTAAAAATAGCCGCTAGCCCATCACCAAATTTGTTAAAATGTATACCCAGCAACCACCGTCACCACCACTCACACCAACACGCATACCATTTAAATACTCAAAGAAATGGCGAACAATGACCTGGGGGGGTGGGGGTTGACCTACTTAACAAACCCGTGATAAAAATCAATGATGTCCCCGTGATGGACTCAATGAGAATAAGACCTGATCGCCATTTTGTTTATCTGTAACCAAACCCGGGCAATTTTCGCGCCTGCGTCTTGGTCCTCTGCGACTTTTTGATTGAATTACAATTGGCCAGAGCGCGCGCGGACCGCCCACCTCAGCGTCCCCAGCGCTTGCGGCCCATCTGTAAGATCGAACGTCGCCGTAAAACTCCGTGGGCTCTGCCCGCCAATTACCGTAAAACACAGTCGCGGTGCACCAGTCGTCAATGTCGGACCCGGGGGGTGCGGTGGTGGTGCAGACGACAGCGCCACGTGACCTACCAAACGGCAAAGTCGTTTAAAAACCATGCGCCCGGAGTTAATTTGGCCCCGAATCGGACGGGTGTAGCGCCGTTTGAGTGAGCGAGTGAATGGAGCAACTTTATTTCATCCCGAAAATGACGCTGGGTTATGATAACACGAGGCGAGCCCCCCAATCGTAACATTGCCTATGTCAGGCCTGGGGTCGAAGGAATCAATGTGTCAGTTTACTGGAGAATTGAGTGGGGGCGGGTTGAATAATGATTTAATAGACTCAGCTTTGTAATATTATTCATGAAGTGTAATAGGGTAGGAAATTAGGAGGTTTGGGGGGGGGGACGTGGTTGTGTGTGTGGCAGTGTGTGTGGGAGGGGGTGGGTGTGTGTGTGCGGGAGGGGGTGTATGTGTGTTGAGGGGAGTGTGTGTGTGGGAGGGGGTGGGGTGAACCTGTTCATCTGTTGAAGCCCCGCGGCGTTTGTGATGGTAATGGTGGCGTCCATGATTGAAATGGTGGCGTCCATGATTGTAATGGTGGCGTCCGTGATTGTAATGGTGGCGTCCATGATTGTAATGGTGGCGTCCGTGATTGTAATGGTGGCGTCCATGATTGTAATGGTGGCGTCCGTGATTGTAATGGTGGCGTCCATGATTGTAATGGTGGCGTCCATGATTGTGATGGTGTCCAAGCCACGAAATGCGAGCCGCTGGTTTGGATGAATTCAAAAATTCAAAGACTTCTCGCATCTATCCCACCTGCCCCCCTCCTTTTCGTTTTCGGTCCACATCTTCCTCAACAAATTATACCCACCCCTCCACCGAAGTCTTTCCAGTCTCCCAACCTCCGTGGCCTCAAACCATCTTTCCGACTTCAACCTCCTCATCAGAAAACTCAAATCTCAACATCTCCATCTCAGAATTTCCAGCTCGCTGTCCCTCATGTAAACACATATTAAGGTCATGTTTTCTTCCCCTCCCACAACTCGACTTCAACGATTGAAAGTCAGCCGGACGAGTTATCTCATCCTTAAATTGAAAGTCAGCCGGACGAGTTATCTCATCCTTAAATTGAAAGTCAGCCGGACGAGTTATCTCATCCTTAAGTTGGATGAGTAAACTGTTCAGGACAAGGGAGATAATACCGACATGACTATCTGTCATCCTCTGTCTTGCACTGAATGCCCCTTATAAACATAACACCAAACCAACAATTAGGGAAAGACGTTCTTGGTTCAATACAATTTTAAAAAAAGGGAAAGGTAAAGCGAGGTTTTAGGAGCCTAGGTTTGGGACACAGAGGTTTGAGACACCGAGGTTTGGGGAACCGTAGTTTATAAAGACATTAAAAAAATATTACATTTCGGAAAAGAAAAAGCAAGAAAGAGTCAAAATAATTATCTGCATTGTTTCTCGCATTATACCATCATTCGTTATATTTATCCGTCCAATTTTAGTCTCAACTTCTTGTAATATGTTAATTCTTACTTCAATTATAATGTTGGTTTCATAATTAGTGATGATACAAATATTTATAAAAAATTGAATTATTTAAAAAAAAAGATATATTCAAACTCCCAAAGATTATTTGAACATTTCAGACATTTAAGTCTAATAAATAATTTATGAAGGTGGAAAGTAATTTTTAAAGTTCGACATGATTTTGAGGCAAACATTTAAATCCGTTATTATGTGTGCCAAATTAAAATGATCAAATTTTAAAAGAACATTGATTCAATAAAATAAACAACAAACTTCAGTAAAATGTTTCATGTAGTTTGCTCTGTTAATAAACACGAATTATCTTCTCTTCTCTTTTTCATAAATTCAGGCCCCATGATCAATGTTTGAATTGTTCCACCGCATTCAATATTGCCAAATAGTAACCTTTGACTTATACCCTTTAACAGTGAATGTGGCCAGCTTAACAAAACAAAACAAAACAACAACTGAACTTTACATGTTTCAAATAACTGAGATGGTGGTATTTGGTAGTCAATACTGGTATTGGTAGTCAATGCTGGTATTGGTAGTAAATGCTGTTATTGGTAGTAAATGCTGGTATTGGTAGTCAATGCTGGTATTGGTAGTAATTGCTGGTATTGGTAGTAAATGCTGGTATTGGTAGTAATTGCTGGTATTGGTAGTCAATGCTGGTATTGGTAGTCAATGCTGGTATTGGTAGCCAATGCTGGTATTGGTAGTCAATGCTGGTATTGGTAGTCAATGGTGGTATTGGTAGTCAATGCTGGTATTGGTAGTCAATAAAACATTTCTTTTTAATAAGGTTATTATCAGGCAAAATGTTATCACAAAAAAAAATGCCAACTCTTATTCGACGACGTCCATTACATTAAGTCTTCCAGGAATACGAGGAATTTTTTAGACTTTGCTCGTGACGTGTACGACTCTAAATCCGAGAAATGACGTAATGAACATGCATCTGTAATATTGTCTTCAGAATGGAGACCCGAAAAAAGTGTATAAAATGTTCTATATGTATCACTAAACGAATACGTGTAAAAATCATCTCCTTTACATTTGGAACCAACATCCCACCCTACGTTTTAGCCCAGTTCTACTAACAGCACCATTTACGCCCCCAGTTTTTTCTAACAGCACCCTTTACGCCCCAGTTCTTCTAACAGCACCATTTAAGCCCCCAGTTCTTCTAACAGCACCATTTAAGCCCCCAGTTCCTCTAACAGCACCCTTCACGCCCCAAGTTCATCTAATAACACCCCTGGCGCCCCAGTCCTAGGGCCACCTGTGTCCTCGCCAGTGTATTTGCGCGTATTTCCCCGACGCGATGACAGAGAGAATTCCTGTCGGGACCTTCGTTGGCGTATTTGTAAACCTGTGTGACGGGGCCCGTATACAGTGTCGGCTCGACAAGGTGGACGCAGCGTCGTGGTAAAACGTTAGGTTCCCACGCCGGTTTGGATCCAGAAGGATTTATGAAAACAATGGATTGCCGGATGGATCAGCCCATTTGTGGTGTGCTGTGGCTTGTATTTTGAAGTTTCGGAAAACATTTGGGGCTCAGATTTACGTAAAGATAAAATGACTTTATGCAACTTGTCTTGGCGATTATGGTCAAGCGTCCAACGGTGAAAGGTGTAGGCCATTCACGGCCTTCTCGTTAGCTGTAGATTGACCTAATGATGAAGCCACTAATACAGTATTCAGGACAGTGTTAACAATGCAGATGTTTCCGTGGAAGAGGGATGCGTTAGGTCTTTGTCCGTTATGGGCGCTTTAACCTTAGTGATACACAGGTCTCACCTACGCAGCATTTATTCGGTATATACAGCATTTAATCTATAGATACACATCATTTATCTATAATACTATAGCAACACAGCGTTTATTCTATAGTACTATAGCTACACATCATTTATTCTATAGCTGCACTGTCTTTATTCTAAAGTTATACATGATTTATTCTATAGCTACATAGCATGTATCATAACAAAGCGGCATTAATCCTATAGCCAAACGAATATAATGAATATATAATACAGTGGTTCTCAAAATTTCATGTCTTAGAGTTCACAACCACTCGTCCTCAGTTGGCTTATAAAATATTGTATCCTATTTTTATTATTGATATACACATTAAATAGAACTGCATCACATCAAGAAAAATAGTATTGTTTATGAAAAATTTTTTTAATAGAGAAACTTCAAGTAACGCAACTGGTGCCCCGACAGCCTGATACCTAGACCTCCTGTAACACACGTTGGAGTGACATTGTACACTTAGAGGAGACTACGGTGGGGCGCCAGTAGGGATACACTTTGTCTTAGAAGAGTTTACCATGGGGCGCCAGTAGGGATACACTTTGTCTTAGAAGAGTTTACCATGGGGCGCCAGTAGGGATACACTTTGTCTTAAAAGAGTTGACAGTGGGGCGCCAGTGAATGCCGCCTTGTCTGTCAGACGGTGCCACATTCTCGCCGACGACACTGCTTTTATCTCTAGAGTTTAGGAAATGGTTTGAGCCCCGCTTCATGCTACTGCTGCCACGCCTCATGCTACTCCTGCCACGCCTCATGCTACTGCTGTCACGCCTCGTGCTACTGCTGCCACGCCTCATGCTACTGCTGCCACGCCCCGTGCTACTGCTGCCACGCCTCGTGCTACTGCTGCCACGCCTCATGCTACAGCTGCCACGCCTTATTCACCTCCAGCCATGTTACATCAAGAAGTCACACCTACAATACCAGCACGTTTAAAAAAAAATCAAATATATTTCTTTAAGGGCGTTCACAAATCTTTGATGCCATTTAAATCACACATCGATTTACAGTAAATCTTCCAAAGAGAGTTCAAACTCCATCCAATAATTCCATGGGGTATGCCCCAATCAGTGTCAAATGGAGTAGAGTAGGATTGATTTCTCGTTATATCAAACGATATTTTAAGGGAGTAGGGTAAAATAAAACTTACCGTAGTACACACACACACACTAACACACACACTAACACACACACTAACACACACACTAACACACACACACGAACACACATACACTAACACACACACACGAACACACACACACTAACACACACACGCGCACTCAAACATACACAATCACCGGTACAAGGTATTTCAATTAAAGTTACCCTAACCTGGATTTCTTCTTCTTCTTCTTCGTTGAGTATTGCGTGCCGACGAGTTTTGCGCCAATTGGCCCGTGGTCTCAGACTTCAGCCTGCTGTTTTTTCTGGATGTGCTTCCATAGCCTTTGGTCAGCCAAGACCATCTGCAAGGCAGCAGTTGATTTTGGCAAGTGATGCAGCGTTCACATGCCACGGCCATAAGGGTTCCACGCATTACCCAGCCGCCTTTTATTTTCCTTGCGTTAGGTACCCACTCGAAGCTGGGTGGACTCGGGGACGCCCTAGGCCCCGGGAACAAATCCATGGCTTCCCATGGATTCGAGCCCGTGACCATCGGTACGCCAGTCGAGCGCGCTGCCACTCGACCACCGTAACCCCTAACCTGGATAATATCCGTTCTTTTTTGTTATGGAGTCACCTACCCCCCCCCCTTTTCCCGGCAACCTCCAAAAAAAAACACAACAGTACTAAGAAACCTCGTGCGCAACTGATATCCGTATTCTCCCCGGAATTAATCGTAGTTCTCTGACAATACCTGCGCAATCAGGTTTATAAAAGAGTTATACTTCTTTTAAACCAGTAATAGTAAAAGTTGAGGGGCGTGGGATCGAGCCCACGCAAAGCCACAATATAAATGATACATTACGAAAGTCCTCCGCTGACCCCTGTAATGTTAGTAAATGTGTTGACCTGTTTGTGTTCTTTATAATTATGTTTAGTAGTAGAACTTCATTCGATATAATGTAGTTAGCGTATTATTAATATAAGACCAGGCTCTGTAGCCCTCGATCAGCTGACCGAATAAATAACCTTATACATACATTACAGCTCCTTGTATCTTATCTTATCTTATCTTATCTTATCTGTTTACAGACGCTCCTTCTATACAGATGATTATTGCGTCCTAATTGACCTATTAGAATATCTAGACCACCAGAAATGAACTAGAGCCTTAGCAGACTTTAGAAAAAACGAGATGACAAAATACGAAGCTCATTGGAGTCGTTAGCAGAATGAGAAAACTGGTATGGTAATGAAAGCTGCTGGAATGTTTTGAGTCCAACAATATGGCGATAGGCTCCCCCCACTCTCCACCCACTGGCTTCACTCGCTAGCGACCATCTGATAGCAGACGCCACCTCCAGCTAATCAAACCTTGCATCACACCTAGAATGTGTCAATATAATGCGCACTACGCAACAATCTAACATGAGCATTCACAAAGCGGGAAAACCCTATTAACTATCATTCTAGATTACATTAAAAGTTAAAAGTCATTTCAAATCAATAATTTTGAAACTAAACAAAACAATTGCTATCTACAAATTACTGCTACAATTTCGGGAGTCGAACGAAGATGTATTTTTCAGAAATTCCATCTCCAACATTGTTCTAAATATTAGCTACCGTTTCGTGTTTCAACCCGATAGATCACGGAAACCATGGCTCGCGAGCCAGATGTGGCTCTATTGATGGCTGCATCTGGCTCTCAGAAAAACATTCCATTTTATAAAAGAAAACCACACGTTTATTCAGACTCATTTGAACTACATATCAATTGTATATAAAAAAGACAGCATGACAATGTCATTAAAAAGAATTCAGAAACATAATTATTGTACTTTTAGTGTTGGAAATGCTCACATTTACTTGAATTTTTAGTTTTAAACATTATGTATGGCTCTCATAGAATTTTTTTTCAAAATATATGGTGCTTATGCAGGCCCGGACTTAACAGACTCAGGGCCCTAGGCACTTGACATTCTGCCCCCCCCCCAAAAAAAAACCCAGCCCAGAACGCGGCTTACAATGGCAAACCAACACAAACGAACACCGTGCACTTGACCACTGGGCAGTGTATGCAAAATGTACTAAAATATTTATTATACTATTATTTTCGATAAAGCTTTTTGAAAATGAAGCCAGGCTTTTGGGCTTAAGTAAAGATTCCACCACCGGGGCACTTTGGCTGGCTGGGGCCCTAGGCCCGGGCCTTGTGGGCCTAGGCGGAGATCCGGCCCTGTGCTTATGGCTCTCTCAGACAAAAAGTTTTCAGACCCCTGCGATAGATGTTATGGTTGGCGAAAAATTGACAAAATACTGATATTTTTTCGTTTTTTATATTTTTATTTTTATTTTTTTTATTTATTATTATTATTTTGTTTGTTGATTTTCCAAAAAATCCAGTATATCTTTCGGTATGGTTCAGGAAAAGATGCTGTTCAAAGCTCGAAAAGACTGGCCAGACATTTCGAATCAATAAACGCAATTCCCAAAAGAAATTGCGTTAAAAAATGCAATGTTTAGAAATTATTTCGATTATCAGAAGGAACATTCCTTGACAATCTGCAGGTCTAAAACTAAAATTTAATGTTTAATTGATGTCTTTCGAATGGCTTATGATTTAAGAAATACTTCGAAAATTTGTTTACCTTATTTCTCACCTTTGTAAAACAGTGTTAGATTATTTGGCCGGGGGGGGGGTGGGGGGTTGAAATTTCTATATGGTGGCTGCAATGGAAAATGTAAATTATTTGTGTTAAAAATTATTTTATAATTGCAAGATTAAAAATGATTTTTTAACGAAATATTTAATAAAAACTAATAATTCAAACTAATATTTATATAGACATAGCCCCCAGGCCAGATGACAAACCAGGGGAAGAAATAACCCGTCACGCCATCCTTTCATTATGACAGTCAATTTGACAGCTGACCCCACGCCCACAACACACCCCTGCCTTCCCACCTCTCCCCCACCTTTATACGCTCCCCTTCCTCATTGCAGTGATATCTATAAGACCTTCACGAGCAGGTAGATGTACAACTTTCATTGGTTGAAATAGATGTACCATCTTTCATTGGTTGAAATAGATGTACCATCTTTCATTGTTTGAAATAGATGTACAATCTTTCATTGGTTGAAATAGATGTACCATCTTTCATTGGTTGAAATAGATGTACCATCTTTCAATGGTTGAAATAGATGTACCATGTTTCATTGGTTGAAATAGATGTACCATCTTTCATTGGTTGAAATAGATGTACCATCTTTCATTGGTTGAAATAGATGTACCATCTTTCATTGGTTGAAATCGATGTACCATCTTTCATTGGTTGAAATATAATAGTTAGCCATTTCTTCAAAGCTTTAATCTTGTATGCATACGTTGAGTGTTTTGAAAAAAATAAATAATGTATTTTAGAATGTTTAAAATAGTGAATAATAATAATAATAATAATAATAAGAAATGAAAATAATATAATAATTTTATAAAAAAATAATTTATTTATTACGCATAAAACATAATATAGATTAATAATAATAATAATAATAATAAAAATATACTAATTTTATTAATAATTTATATAATTATCATAAAAATATTATAGAAAAATAATAATAATAATATTGATGATTATGATGATAAAATATAATAATAACTAGCGTATCACCCGTCAAAAATGACGGACGTTTTCAAAATAAATACACATCAGATTAAAAAATAACGTAATAGAGAACTTTCATTTATTTCGTTTATTTTTATTTGATTCATTTATTATATTGAACAATTTTATGCGGAACGTTCGAAAAGAGTTATATTTGTTGCAGTCATTTTTGGTGCGCACTATTCAACATAACAGCATTACATCCAAGAAGCATTACATCCATTACGGGAATTATGTATATTGATGATTGATGATATTGATATTATAGTTATATTAATATACTATAGAACAAAAATAATAAAAACAAAACACTGGAAAAAAACAGCAACAATAATAATAATAATTATTAGATTAATAATACTATAGAATAACAATGATGTAAAATAAAATAGAACAAAGTAATCAGTATTTCTGTCCTAATAACATCGAAAACTGAACGGCAGGAACTTGTGAAGTAAGAAAGATGCTTCGTTGAATCATTTAGAAACATTTAGTGGATCTCATTATTTTCATGCTCGTAAACGAATGACATTTTTTGTATACTGCTCCGGCTGTACTGAGCTCTCCACTAGCCAGTGGTCAAATTCAGGTCTGCTAGAGCCTATACTATTTTACCAATGTTAATTCCAGCAGCTGGACATTTGGCACCTGATTCCCACCTCACCCACCTCACCCAATAGCAACTTAGCAACGGCGGCTTCGCTAGGCCCAAGAATTCAGTCGCTCCTTCCCCCTCCCCCAGTCTGGCTCTAAAACAGAAAAGTTCCGCCTCCGACATGACGGCCCTCCGCTACCTACTGCCGACGCCATTGCCTGAAGGTTGACAACAAACGAATCGCCCTGCAACTTATTTCTGCCCCCTCCCCCCTCCCCAAAAGTGAATTTATAAAAATGTACATTTAATAGTCACCCAGCCCCTCCGCTCAAATGTTCTTGAAGTAATGCTCGCCCACGGGTCTGCTATCAAAACTCGTATATCATCCAGGAAACTTGCTCACCATTATCTAAGCACAACATTTTTTCGCTTCCTTCTGTGAAACAAGACCGAGTTCTCTCCCGTCTTCTCTTTCCGGTCCACCGTGATCCAAAGGGAGGTAAATAAACCGGCTGTATCGTGGTGTGTCAGACTCTACAAGTGATGAAAGCGACTTGTTCGGCGAATAAACCGCACCATACACCGGCTGTCCAAATTGTTTTCCATCGGCCGTCCAAATTCTGTGACGTCGGATGCCATATTCCGCCTGTCTTATTGGTTGGCCGTCCAAATTTCTTTGCCTTTGGATGGCATATTCAGGTTGTCATATTGGTGGGCAGTCAAAACTCTTTGATGATGCCATATTCCGGTTGTCCTTTTAGTGGGCCGTCCAAATTCTGTGACGTCGTATGCTATATTTTGGTTGTCCTATCGGCGGGCCGCCCAAACTCTTTGAGGAGGTCGGATGCCACGTTCCGTTTGGCATATTTGCCTGGCGAATTTCTTTTTCCTTCGGATACTATTTTTCGGTTTACCAAACAACAGTATAAATTACTTCTAAAACATCTTCTTGTTGTCCAAGCTATACCAAATGCCTGTCTCACAAACACAGTTATATTTCCTTATCAAAATTTGATGAGCGGCAATTTTAAACTGCTGCGCGGTTATTCTAAACTACAATCTATAGGGGTGCTTTTCCTACAGTTCGGACGATAAATGATTGTTTTCAAACAGTTCGGACGAATAAATGATTTTTTTCAATCTTTTCGAGCGGATTTGTGAAAGTGTATAAAAGGATTACAGCTTGAACTGAAAGCTGAACACATTTCTGAATAAGAGTTGATAAAGCAGATCGTATAAATAGAGTAGATGTAGTAGATCGTGTAAATAGAGTAGATAGAGTAGATCGTGTAAATAGAGTAGATAGAGTAGATCGTGTAAATAGAGTAGATAGAGTAGATCGTGTAAATAGAGTAGATAGAATAGATCGTGTAAATATAGTAGATAGAGTAGATCGTGTAAATAGAGTAGACAGAGTATATCGTGTAAATAGAGTAGATTGTATAAATAGAGGAGATAGAGTAGATCGTGTAAATAGAGTAGATAGAGTAGATCGTGTAAATAGAGTAGAGTAGAGTAGTTCGTGTAAATAGAGTAGATAGAGTAGATCGTGTAAATATAGTAGATAGAGTAGATCGTGTAAATAGAGTAGATAGAGTAGATCGTGTAAATAGAGTAGATAGAGTAGATCGTGTAAATAGAGTAGATAGAATAGATCGTGTAAATATAGTAGATAGAGTAGATCGTGTAAATAGAGTAGACAGAGTATATCGTGTAAATAGAGTAGATTGTATAAATAGAGGAGATAGAGTAGATCGTGTAAATAGAGTAGATAGAGTAGATCGTGTAAATAGAGTAGAGTAGAGTAGATCGTGTAAATAGAGTAGATAGAGTAGATCGTGTAAATAGAGTAGAGTAGAGTAGATCGTGTAAATAGAGTAGAGTAGATCGTGTAAATAGAGTAGATAGAGTAGATCGTGTAAATAGAGTAGGTAGAGTAGATCGTGTAAATAGAGTAGAGTAGAGTAGATCGTGTACATAGAGTAGAGTAGAGTAGATCGTGTAAATAGAGTAGAGTAGAGTAGATCGTGTAAATAGAGTAGATAGAGTAGATCGTGTAAATAGAGTAGAGTAGAGTAGATCGTGTAAATAGAGTAGAGTAGAGTAGATCGTGTAAATAGAGTAGATAGAGTAGATCGTGTAAATAGAGTAGAGTAGAGTAGATCGTGTAGAGTAGAGTAGATCGTGTAAATAGAGTAAATAGAGTAGATATCGTGTAAATAGAGTAAATAGAGTAGATCGTGTAAATAGAGTAGAGTAGAGTAGATCGTGTAAATAGAGTAGATAGAGTAGATCGTGTAAATACAGTAGAGTAGAGTAGATCGTGTAAATAGAGTAGAGTAGAGTAGATCGTGTAAATAGAGTAGATAGAGTAGATCGTGTAAATAGAGTAGATAGAGTAGATCGTGTAAATAGAGTAGATTAGAGTAGATCGTGTAAATAGAGTAGATAGAGTAGATCGTGTAAATAGAGTAGATAGAGTATATCGTGTAAATAGAGTAGAGTAGAGTAGATCGTGTAAATAGAGTAGAGTAGATCGTGTAAATAGAGTAGATTAGAGTAGATCGTGTAAATAGAGTAGATAGAGTAGATCGTGTAAATATAGTAGATAGAGTAGATCGTGTAAATAGAGTAGATAGAGTAGATCGTGTAAATAGAGTAGAGTAGATCGTGTAAAAAGAGTAGATAGAGTAGATCGTGTAAATAGAGTAGATAGAGTAGATTGTGTAAATAGAGTAGAGTAGAGTAGATCGTGTAGAGTAGAGTAGATCGTGTAAATAGAGTAAATAGAGTAGATATCGTGTAAATAGAGTAAATAGAGTAGATCGTGTAAATAGAGTAGAGTAGAGTAGATCGTGTAAATAGAGTAGATAGAGTAGATCGTGTAAATAGAGTAGAGTAGAGTAGATCGTGTAAATAGAGTAGAGTAGAGTAGATCATGTAAATAGAGTAGATAGAGTAGATCGTGTAAATAGAGTAGATAGAGTAGATCGTGTAAATAGAGTAGATTAGAGTAGATCGTGTAAATAGAGTAGATAGAGTAGATCGTGTAAATAGAGTAGATAGAGTATATCGTGTAAATAGAGTAGAGTAGAGTAGATCGTGTAAATAGAGTAGAGTAGATCGTGTAAATAGAGTAGATTAGAGTAGATCGTGTAAATAGAGTAGATAGAGTAGATCGTGTAAATATAGTAGATAGAGTAGATCGTGTAAATAGAGTAGATAGAGTAGATCGTGTAAATAGAGTAGAGTAGATCGTGTAAAAAGAGTAGATAGAGTAGATCGTGTAAATAGAGTAGATAGAGTAGATTGTGTAAATAGAGTAGAGTAGAGTATATCGTGTAAATAGAGTAGATAGAGTAGATCGTGTAAATAGAGTAGATAGAGTAGATCTTGTAAATAGAGTAGATGGAGTAGATGATTTAACTGTTCTCTACCAAATATAAATAATGTACAATTCATTTTTCTTTGAGCTAAAAACAATTTGATTTAATTTTTTTCATCCTAGACCAGGGGTCTCCAAACTACGGCCCGCGGGCCACATAAGGCCCGCGAGGCCCTCTTATCCGGCCCCTGGAGACCTTTTAACCTCCAAAAAAAAGATACTAATTTTACCTGTAGTTAAACACAAAACTGTGTTTAGTTGGCCCCCAAACTGATATTTGACAGTTAATGCGGCCCTCCGGCAGAAAAGTTTGGAGACCCCTGTCCTAGACCGTTAACTTTCGTTAAGGGAATGTATTTGAAAAAAAACAAAAAACTTCTTTTCTTTGTGACTTCACTTCATCTTTAGCAATGGACGGCCACATATAACTCTAACACTGAGCTATAGATGAAGAGAAAACTCGTTTATTTCCCTTCTCAATTATTTTTTTCTCCCTCCCTTGCTGAAGTAATTTTCTAAATTTCTATCACTCCAGGCTTCCGACTCTATCAGAGCTTCCGCCGATGAAGAAATGCGATCTGTGTGTCTGTGATAGACAGACATGTGAGCAGTTGCCCTCTGAGGTACCGCTCCTGATTTCATGATTTAAAAAAAAGTTAGCCTATTTCATCTCAAATAATTCAAATATATACACATTTACCCCATCCCCCTCTCATTTCTTTACAGGTAAATTAATGTCGTGTTTAGATAATATGAATGCAGAATGCAATTCTTTTCAATTGAATAAAAAAAAATAGCTACGAAAAGTCAATCCATTTCCTTGTATGAGTTCTTGTCGCGTGTCTATAAGATAGGAAGAACCCGAGCTGAGCTTTTAGAGATCAACTGGGCAACGCTTTAATATTTGATGGAATTTTTTTTTAAAATAGGAAAGGAAAGAAATTTATTCAGTACGGAAAAGACGCTTAAGAAATATTTAGCCAGGATAAAATCAGTTTTGAAATAAATATGTATTTCAGTATCAGGTGCACAAAGTCATTTTATTGGGTACGTCAAAGTAAGAGAATGCTGCATAAATGTTTGCCTGACAACAATAATAATAATAATAATCTTCTATCTTATCTATATATATAATTCTCTTCGTGGTCTCTGCGAGACACCAAGCTGCAAGTATGTTCAACAGATACTAATTTTAGAAAGCAGCGCACCAAATTACCACACCAATACATCAAAATGTGTGCAAATTAAATATGCGCTGTAAAAAAAAAGTATATGACGTCATTGTTTTCGCTGATATTTTAATTTTGTAAAAAGGGAACAATGTAAAAAGTTATAAAATACTTTGTGTACATTTCAGAAAGTTTAATATTTCGTATTGATCAAACAAGGACAAGTTAGTTAGGATTTTGAAAAAGGTTTTTTAAAAAGTGCATTTTTTCAAAATAAATAGATTTCAGCTGAACACTTCCGTCATTTTTTACGGGTGATACGCCGCGGGTCTCTCCAGAGTTCCTTCTTTTCATTCACTCACAGCCCAAACCCACCCCATTTTGACAACCGTGTCTTTCAGAAAGTCTTCACCCGTCACTAAATCATTAGCGGCGTATGCTACGCCGCGGGTCAGCTAGTATATATAATTCGCCAGAATGTAGAACAAGCAAGACGCAAACTGTATATAGGTAGTAGTGTGCACACCCGCACCGCGCCGCACTATGCGCACCGCATTGAGATGCACTATATATTATAGAAGGAAAGGAAGTGAAAAAAGAAAGGTCTGGCAATCACAGTTTATGGTTGGCAATCGAGGGTGGTGCCGGAGGAGAGGATGGTTCTCACTTTCTTTGCACCGTCTAAGAGCTATTCTCAGGCGCTACGCCGCGGGTCGGATCTAGTTATCAGATAATTGCTGAATTACATTTATACTAAGATATGTTATGTGCAAGTGTAATACGTTATGTTTATTTCGGTTCCCTGACAAACGCGCACAAGACAATCGCGCACACAACAAACGCACACAGATAATTCCGCAATGACACAAACGTGCACAGAACAAACGCAAACACCGATAGTTGTGCACACGGCTGACACGGACAATGGCGCACACCGACAAACCTAACCCTAACCCTAACCCTAATCCTAACCAGTGTGCGCGATTGTCTTGTGCGCATATGTCTGGTCACCGTTTATTTCATGCTTTATAGGAAAAGTTTATTCACCACAATTCTAGTTATTTTAACTGTCTACATCAGGGATGTCCAGACTTGTGGTAACTAAAAGTCATTTTAAATGTCTACATCAGGGATGGCCAGACTTGTGGTAACTAAAAGCCGTTTTAACTGTCTACATCAGGGATGGTTAGACTTGTGGTAACTAAAAGTCATTTTAAATGTCTACACAAGGGATGTCCAGACTTGTGGTAACTAAAAGCCGTTTTAACTGTCTACATCAGGGGTGGTCAGACTTGTGGTAACTAAAAGTCATTTTAAATGTCTACACAAGGGATGGCCAGACTTGTGGTAACTAAAAGTCATTTTAAATGTCTACACAAGGGATGTCCAGACTTGTGGTAACTAAAAGCCGTTTTAACTGTCTACATCAGGGGTGGTCAGACTTGTGGTAACTAAAAGCCATTTTAACTGTCTACACAAGGGATGGCCAGACTTGTGGTAACTAAAAGTCATTTTAAATGTCTACACAAGGGATGTCCAGACTTGTGGTAACTAAAAGCCGTTTTAACTGTCTACATCAGGGGTGGTCAGACTTGTGGTAACTAAGAGCCATTTTAACTGTCTACACCAGCAGTGGTCAGACTTGTGGTATAACTAAGAGCCATTTTAAAGATTAAAAAAAAATGTTGAGAGATGCATTGAAAAACAATCCTCTTGTGATTAAAAAAATGTGTTCCAATTTAATGATTTAAACATTTTAATTGTTTTAACCATAACCGTATGTTTACGAAATATATGCGTTACGTTACACAATTAACAATTATTGTAGTTGGTGCGATGTATAAATATAACCACACTACATCTACATATAGAATCATAATCGTTGTGACATTAATTGTCATGGTTCTGCTGAGATTCCACTGAAGTAGCACGTTTCTTTAAATCTGGTTGGCAGTAAGTAGTTGTTGGAATAAGTTCTGTCAGATGCTGGTTACTAGTGACTACTCGATGATTGGATGTTATGAACTTAATTGTGGAGTACAAAGAATGGGTAGTATATTGAAACGAAAATGGATATAAGTCGGAAATTACTTCCCTTAAGTTGAGAATATTTTACTTTTGGTGCGAGCAAACAATTTTAAGGCCAATACTTGCATTTGTATGATGCTAGTACACACACTTAAGGCCAATATTTCTATAATGCTACAGTACACAAACTTTAGGCCAATACTTGTATGATGCTAGTACACACACTTAAGGCCAATATTTCTATAATGCTACAGTACACAAACTTTAGGCCAATACTTGTATGATGCTAGTACACACACTTAAGGCCAATATTTCTATAATGCTACAGTACACAAACTTTAGGCCAATACTTGTATGATGCTAGTACACACACTTAAGGCCAATATTTCTATAATGCTACAGTACACAAACTTTAGGCCAATACTTGTATGATGCTAGTACACAAACTTTAGGCCAATACTTATATGATGTTAGTACACAAACTTAAGGCCAATACTTATATGATGTTAGTACACAAACTTAAGGCCAATACTTATATGATGTTAGTACACAAACTTAAGGCCAATACCTATATGATGTTAGTACACAAACTTAAGGCCAATACTTATATGATGTTAATACACAAACTTAAGGCCAATACTTGTATGATGTTAGTACACAAACTTAAGGCCAATACTTGTATGATGCTATAAAACAATGCTTTGCGGAAAAAAATCCTTTTCCTCACTGACCACTGATGTAATGTTCCTGTTTCCAGAGGAACTTAATATAATTTTAATAAATGAGGAACACCATGGGGACGAGGAGAGACGGGTTACTGTAGCAGGAGATAACTGCATCTGAAAACGTCCCGGCTTATCTCCCCCGACCCCTCACCCTCCGTTTTCCCGGCGAGTATCAGGGGAGATTATCTCCTTGGTTTCCATGTTGGATACTCGAGGATAAACAACGATTAATTCTGGGATTAGGATAAGCGCGAAGCATATCGCGATGTTAATATAATAACGGACAATTGGCACAGTCTTGGCGTCGGCGAAATTCGGACAGCCCTACGTTATGTAGGTTGGAGACTTGGACAGCTCGGACAGCCCTACGTTATGTAGGTTGGAGACTTGGACAGCTCGGACAGCCCTACATTATGTAGGTTGGAGACTTGGACAGCTCGGACAGCCCTACGTTATGTAGGTTGGAGACTTGGACAGCTCGGACAGCCCTACGTTATGTAGGTTGGAGACTTGGACAGCTCGGACAGCCCTACGTTATGTAGGTTGGAGACTTGGACAGATCGGACAGCCCTACGTTATGTAGGTTGGAGACTTGGACAGCTCGGACAGCCCTACGTTATGTAGGTTGGAGACTTGGACAGCTCGGACAGCCCTACGTTATGTAGGTTGGAGACTTGGACAGCTCGGACAGCCCTACGTTATGTAGGTTGGAGACTTAAACTGCCAGCAGAGACCCGAGACCAGGTTATGTCTTGGCAGTGTGTTTAAATTTTTGCGCATGGATCTCAACATATAATACACAATATCTACTTGTATGTCTCTATGAAAGTACACTTCTAAATGACTTGCTTGAAAAAAACACATACAAAATCAGAACTGGCCACGCGACTCAGCATCAGACGATATTCTACAGTTTGTTTCAAGAGCGGAAAGAGTTTGCAATACTCTCCTTTGAATTATAGAATTACACATTTTCTTATTTTATTTTAGTTATTTAAAATATTTTTTAAAAAAATATTCGAATATTCAGAGCCATTATGGTGTCACCAACTCGTGAATTACCCAAAAGACCCCCGAGTCTTCCAGTCAAAAATAACGTGAACATATAGAATTTAAATTTTATGTCACCCCTTGTGATGATGTCACCAGGTACGGTCCGCACCCCCGCACCCCATAGTGACTTCTCTGAGAGTACCCTTAGATTTTGACCTACATATATTAAGAAACCCCCACCTTTTTGTTTTCACTTTATTGTCCGTTACATTTTTAATTATCAAAATTATTTTACTGTCCCGTCAACAAATCCGTACTCCCCACGTGAACTAAGCGCCCTAACATCATAGACGCCTTAGCGCATCTCTACATCCGCACTCTATGACCAGATCAACGGTGTGTACTTTTCTCCTTCAACCAAGTCACCTGCTATGACCTTTCCTCCACCCGACCCTCCCCGTTTTACGAGCTGCCCATCAATGTGATTTACCCCGTCCCCCCCCCCGTCATGTAACACACCCACCCTCTGCGTCCACCCCCTGCCCCCCATGTCACCTGCTCATCCATTTGACTCCACGCAGGTCCCCACATTACTTGCTCACCCACAGAGGTCTGAGTTTAAACAAGTTCTCGTACGCGACTACATTGGGAATTTCATTCCGATACGCACCACGAGACGCATTTAATGCCCGGAAGTACGAAGTTTTTTGGGGCTAGAAATTACCGTAAAGGAATAAAAATGAGTACAAATATAAAAAAAAATTCTTATTCATTTCAAAATAGCATCCTTTCATATTCGTTTTTTTCCTCTCTCCCGTGGGCACCCATCATCATTATATTGTTCCTATAAATGCTGAAAGTGGTTGTGATGTTTGTAAATGTTGAAAGTGGTTGTGATGTTTGTAAATGTTGAAAGTGGTTGTGATGTTTGTAAATGTTGAAAGTGGTTGTGATGTTTGTAAATGTTGAAAGTGGTTGTGATGTTTGTAAATGTTGAAAGTGGTTGTGATGTTTGTAAATGTTGAAAGTGGTTGTGATGTTTGTAAATGTTGAAAGTGGTTGTGATGTTTGTAAATGTTGAAAGTGGTTGTGATGTTTGTAAATGTTGAAAGTGGTTGTGATGTTTGTAAATGTTGAAAGTGGTTGTGATGTTTGTAAATGTTGAAAGTGGTTGTGATGTTTGTAAATGTTGAAAGTGGTTGCGATGTTTGTACTAAGAGGATATTTCACTGGTCGCAAAGGTTAGGACATCAGTCAGTAGTTGGAGTTTGGAAATTAAGCAGAAGTCGTGGAATGTTGTAGTCACAAGTGTTACTCATTTAAAGCGTCTCTAAATCCCTGATTGTCTGTGGCAGGAATGAATAGTTCGGTATACTCTTGCTGCTAAAATGACGTTCAATTGTTTTTCCACCTAAAGAACATAGTACAATAGATTAAGTACATTATCTTGTCTCTCTTATCTAAATATCTTATCTATTACAGACGCGCCTTTTCTACTAAAGATTATTGCGTGCTACGGTTATCCATGGTTTTGTCTAGTCTTGCATTTTTATTTGAGTTCTAAATGTGAGCTCTGTGAAGCCAGAAGCGAAAGTTTCTAAATTTTAATTAATACATTAAAAAAATCTATCTTCTTCTACAAAAACCTAAGTTTTACGGTATAATTCAACCGGTGGCTGTAAATATGAGTGACGTTTACAGGCGCTGACAGCTACAAGATTGATTCACGAGACAGGCTTTACGTCGACCGCGCACAACTTGGCCTCGGAGCGTTTAGCGCTGTTCACTTCGGGGAGCGAGTTCACATGGAGCTAGGAAATGTTCGACTTCTTTTTTTTGTAAACGATGGCTCTCAAATGAATCGATGCACGTGTGAAGTTTGGGGTGAGGGTCATCATGTTGTGTGGGGATACGTGTGAGGGATACGTGTGTGGGGATACGTGTGTGGGATACGCGTGTGGGGATACGTGTGTGGGGATACGTGTGTGGGGATACGTGTGTGGGGATACGTGTGTGAGGATACGTGTGTAGGATACGTTTGTGGGATACATGTGTGGGATACGTGTACGGGATACGTATGTGGGTTGCATGTGTGGGATACGTGTGTGGGATACGTGTGTGGTATACGTGTGTGGGATACGTGTGTGGGGATACATATGTGGGATACGTGTGTGGGACACGTGTGAGCGATAGTGTGTGGGGCATGCGTGTGTGGGATACTTGTGTGGGATACGTGTGTGGAACACGTGTGTGGGATGTAACCTTTAGAATGTTGGAGCTTTATTCAAGAATGCAATGACTAATTGAAAAGTCTCACACTGGATATTATAGCATATCTTCGCTGACACAAACGCTTGAAGACGTCTTCTACTCACCTTTATCTGCCTGCAATTGTTTCCTGATTAGAGGACACTGCTCACCAACACCCTCCCCCTCCCTCCCAAACCGATGCCACGATGACACTTGTCAGCCTCATCGCTGCCTTCCATGGCCTTACATACATTAATGTCCGGGTTACTGGGTAAGCTGACCGCAAATTAAGTACCAGCGTTTGAACTAATTAGCTTCCAGCCCAGACTTTCCGTCCGAGCTCCCACGCTCTCCCCTCTTCCCTTCCACTCACTAAATCGTTGGGGGCCGAAATGTAACTTTATTAACACCCCACCTCGTAACTGCCACCCCTTTCACCCCAAAAAAATACCGGGGTTATATGTTTCGATAGAGAGAGAGAGATAGAGAGAGAGAGAGAGATAGATAGAGAGAGAGAGAGAAAGAGAGAGAGAGAGAAAGAGAGAGATAGAGAGAAAAGAAAGAGAGAGAGAGAGAGAGAAAGAGGAAAGAAGGAAATAGAGAGACTGAGAAAGCGAGAGAGAGAGAGAGAGAGCGAGAGAGAGAAAGAGAGAGAGAAAGAGAGAGATATAGAGAAAGCGAGGGAGGAAAAAGACATAGGAGTTATCTATGTTTCCCTCGGAGCTATCTCCCCCTGCCGGCCACCGTGTAGGGGGCGCATTAACGCCAGGTTGATAGCCAATCACATTGCTTGGCACTCCGAAATGGCCTTTCACAAATGTGTAGCCTTCGGCTGCCATTCTGTTGGACGAAGATTGAAATTAGCGCACTTGAAGATTGAAATTAGCGCACTTGAAGATTGAAATTAGCGCACTTGAACTTGAAGGATTACAAATATAATTTTAAATCTTTAGCCCCCTCACCATTTTTTCACCCGTTGAAAACGCAAAATTAAAACAAAAATAATCGTGTCTTTCGCTCAATAAGTTATGACAAGAACTACTTTGCCTACCCACCGTCATTAATACTAATTGTTAGAGATAGAAATACAATCGAGGCATCATCTTGAAATGGTCTGAAAAAAATAACGATGGCGGCTAAGCCAAAAATTGTTTTAGGTTTTCAATCTTGATAGATTGAATAAATGTAAATCATTGGACAGGCTTGTTCATTTCATGGCGGAAATTTATAAATAGATTAACAGGGGTATTCAGTTGGACCGATTTCATGAAGATATTAATGAAACATCCAGATATTCTGTGGGGACTTCTCATCTATACATTAATTTGTGTCAATCATATACCTATAGTCATACACCTATAGTCATGTTCCTATAGTCATGTACCTATAGTCATGTTCCTATAGTCATGTACCTATAGTCATGTACCTATAGTCATGTACCTATAGTCATGTACCTATAGTCATGTACCTATAGTCATGTACCTATAGTCATGTACCTATAGTCATGTACCTATAGTCATGTACCTAGTAATAAAGTGTACATGATTGGAGTGTACTGAAACAAGCATTTTAATTATTCGCCAATATCTTACAACGAACCCCAGTTAAATATGACGGAAAGTGTTTACAACATTTTTACAAGCAATTGTTTATTTAATGCCCCCACCCCCTCGAGCCGTTAGCATACACAAATCGGTTAGTCACTCGGTTGATGACCGTACAATGGAGGTTCACTTACCACAACCACTCTTGGCGATCTAGGCCAACAGCTTCCGGTGAGTTATCTTTTGCAGTTCACGAGCTCGTATTTCATAAATATTTGTCCCTCGTGTCGGCCCCGGTAGGGCGGTGCATCTCTGTAAACAGTCCGAATCAAAGACTGCACGTGCGCAGTGTTTACAGTGAGCGTCTTGACCATTGGCCTTGACCAGTGGTCAGCAGTAACTAAGCGGTAAACCAATGTGAGTCTTTGGTCTGCTCGTTAAATTTTTGATGTCATTACTATAGACATAAATTGTAAATCTGCATAAATGGGTGCCATGGTTTAAATAATCACTGCCTCTTCTACTGACCATTGGTCAGTCGTCATAATTGGACAAATTAGGTTTTGACATTTCTATATAACAAAAACAGAACAAAAGCCGTTTCATCAGATGAAGGTTATAGACATGTCAATGATTTTATCTTTAGTTATGATACCTTTAGCTTTTGCTCACTAGAATCGTTGTGCCATAAAGGGACAAACATTGTGATTCTATTTATATCCAGGGCGACCATTTTTTGTTATAAATACTGTTTTGCTAAAATGCCACATCTAATGCCAGAAGTGTGTGCTGTAGGTACAGAGATGATAAGAATGTATCGTTTAAAATTTTAGTTTATTTATTAATATTTTTTTTTGTGCGCTTATGTCATATGACGGGGAAATATGGTAATTCATATTAAGTTGTCATTATAGCGTTAATAATTCTTTACATGATTTCCTAGGGTGATGTCATGTGATGTCATGTGATGTCATGATGGAGTATGCACGTCAGTTGGATCGTGTATTTAATGGGTGCTATCCCCACACCATTCGTACAATATATGTTAAATAAACCTTTCTATTCCCACACCATTCGTACAATATATCTTAATTAAACCTTTCTATTCCCACACCATTCGTACAATATATGTTAAATAAACCTTTCTATCCCACACCATTCGTACAATATATGTTAAATAAACCTTTCTATCCCACACCATTCGTACAATATTTGTTAAATAAACCTTTCTATTCCCACACCATTCGTACAATATATGTTAAATAAACCTTTCTATCCCACACCATTCGTACAATATTTGTTAAATAAACCTTTCTATTCCCACACCATTCGTACAATATATGTTAAATAAACCTTTCTATTCCCACACCATTCGTACAATATATGTTAAATAAACCTTTCTATTCCCACACCATTCGTACAATATATGTTAAATAAACCTTTCTATCCCACACCATTCGTACAATATATGTTAAATAAACCTTTCTATTCCCACACCATTCGTACAATATATGTTAAATAAACCTTTCTATTCCCACACCATTCGTACAATATATGTTAAATAAACCTTTCTATCCCACACCATTCGTACAATATATGTTAAATAAACCTTTCTATCCCACACCATTCGTACAATATATGTTAAATAAACCTTTCTATTCCCACACCATTCGTACAATATATGTTAAATAAACCTTTCTATCCCACACCATTCGTACAATATATGTTAAATAAACCTTTCTATCCCACACCATTCGTACAATATATGTTAAATAAACCTTTCTATTCCCACACCATTCGTACAATATATGTTAAATAAACCTTTCTATTCCCACACCATTCGTACAATATATGTTAAATAAACCTTTCTATCCCACACCATTCGTACAATATATGTTAAATAAACCTTTCTATTCCCACACCATTCGTACAATATATGTTAAATAAACCTTTCTATCCCACACCATTCGTACAATATATGTTAAATAAACCTTTCTATCCCACACCATTCGTACAATATATGTTAAATAAACCTTTCTATTCCCACACCATTCGTACAATATATGTTAAATAAACCTTTCTATTCCCACACCATTCGTACAATATATGTTAAATAAACCTTTCTATCCCACACCATTCGTACAATATATGTTAAATAAACCTTTCTATTCCCACACCATTCGTACAATATATGTTAAATAAACCTTTCTATCCCACACCATTCGTACAATATATGTTAAATAAACCTTTCTATCCCACACCATTCGTACAATATATGTTAAATAAACCTTTCTATTCCCACACCATTCGTACAATATATGTTAAATAAACCTTTCTATTCCCACACCATTCGTACAATATATGTTAAATAAACCTTTCTATC
Organism: Ampullaceana balthica; assembly: GCA_944989445.1. NCBI lineage: Eukaryota > Metazoa > Mollusca > Gastropoda > Lymnaeidae > Ampullaceana > Ampullaceana balthica. Next base: position 936,808 of record CALYLW010000031.1, read on the forward strand.
CCACACCATTCGTACAATATATGTTAAATAAACCTTTCTATTCCCACACCATTCGTACAATATATGTTAAATAAACCTTTCTATTCCCACACCATTCGTACAATATATGTTAAATAAACCTTTCTATCCCACACCATTCGTACAATATATGTTAAATAAACCTTTCTATTCCCACACCATTCGTACAATATATGTTAAATAAACCTTTCTATCCCACACCATTCGTACAATATATGTTAAATAAACCTTTCTATTCCCACACCATTCGTACAATATATGTTAAATAAACCTTTCTATCCCACACCATTCGTACAATATATGTTAAATAAACCTTTCTATTCCCACACCATTCGTACAATATATGTTAAATAAACCTTTCTATCCCACACCATTCGTACAATATATGTTAAATAAACCTTTCTATTCCCACACCATTCGTACAATATATGTTAAATAAACCTTTCTATCCCACACCATTCGTACAATATATGTTAAATAAACCTTTCTATTCCCACACCATTCGTACAATATATGTTAAATAAACCTTTCTATCCCACACCATTCGTACAATATATGTTAAATAAACCTTTCTATTCCCACACCATTCGTACAATATATGTTAAATAAACCTTTCTATCCCACACCATTCGTACAATATATGTTAAATAAACCTTTCTATTCCCACACCATTCGTACAATATATGTTAAATAAACCTTTCTATCCCACACCATTCGTACAATATATGTTAAATAAACCTTTCTATTCCCACACCATTCGTACAATATATGTTAAATAAACCTTTCTATCCCACACCATTCGTACAATATTTGTTAAATAAACATTTCTATCCCACACCATTCGTACAATATATGTTAAATAAACCTTTCTATCCCACACCATTCGTACAATATATGTTAAATAAACATTTCTATCCCACACCATTCGTACAATATATGTTAAATAAACCTTTCTATCCCACACCATTCGTACAATATATGTTAAATAAACATTTCTATCCCACACCATTCGTACAATATTTGTTAAATAAACCTTTCTATCCCACACCATTCGTACAATATATGTTAAATAAACATTTCTATCCCACACCATTCGTACAATATTTGTTAAATAAACCTTTCTATCCCACACCATTCGTACAATATATGTTAAATAAACCTTTCTATCCCACACCATTCGTACAATATATGTTAAATAAACCTTTCTATCCCACACCATTCGTACAATATATGTTAAATAAACCTTTCTATCCCACACCATTCGTACAATATATGTTAAATAAACCTTTCTATTCCCACACCATTCGTACAATATATGTTAAATAAACCTTTCTATTCCCACACCATTCGTACAATATATGTTAAATAAACCTTTCTATCCCACACCATTCGTACAATATATGTTAAATAAACCTTTCTATTCCCACACCATTCGTACAATATATGTTAAATAAACCTTTCTATCCCACACCATTCGTACAATATATGTTAAATAAACCTTTCTATTCCCACACCATTCGTACAATATATGTTAAATAAACCTTTCTATTCCCACACCATTCGTACAATATATGTTAAATAAACCTTTCTATCCCACACCATTCGTACAATATATGTTAAATAAACCTTTCTATCCCACACCATTCGTACAATATATGTTAAATAAACCTTTCTATTCCCACACCATTCGTACAATATATGTTAAATAAACCTTTCTATCCCACACCATTCGTACAATATATGTTAAATAAACCTTTCTATTCCCACACCATTCGTACAATATATGTTAAATAAACCTTTCTATCCCACACCATTCGTACAATATATGTTAAATAAACCTTTCTATCCCACACCATTCGTACAATATATGTTAAATAAACCTTTCTATTCCCACACCATTCGTACAATATATGTTAAATAAACCTTTCTATCCCACACCATTCGTACAATATATGTTAAATAAACCTTTCTATTCCCACACCATTCGTACAATATATGTTAAATAAACCTTTCTATCCCACACCGATTATAACGGTAATTCTACTTTTATCTCCCCACAGGATGGAGAGAGTGAGGCAAGCAGCCAGGGTTCAAGCCCTTGTCCAGAGAAGAAGCCCAAGGGCAGGACGGGGTGGCCACAACATGTCTGGGCAGCAGAGCTCAAGTGATGACGTATGACACGTCAAGAATTTCAATCTGGAGGCATGACCTTTAATTAGCTACACGAACTTCTGTCTAGAGACAAGAACAGCTATCTAGAACCATGAATTGCGATCTAGAGACATGAAATTCTATGAGAGATGACCTTCAATCCAGAGGCATAACCTTCAATCTAGAACCATGAACTTTAATCTAGAACCATGAACTTTAATCTAGAACCATGAACTTTAGTCTAGAAATATGAACTTCAATCTAGATCCATGAACTTCAATCTAGAAATATGAACTTCAATCTAGATCCATGAACTTCAATCTAGAACCATGAACTTCAATCTAGAACTATGAACTTCAATCTAGATCCATGAACTTCAATCTAGAACTATGAACTTCAATCTAGATCCATGATCTATGAAGACATGAACTTTATTCTAAAGCCATGAACTTCAGCCATTTCTACAATCTCTATATCACCATAATATATTCATCGATGGCCACCTAATCCTGCGTCTCCAGTGGATATTCAGTAGTCATTAGATGGGAACGACTCAGTGTGTGATTGCTGTCAATAAGTATTTAAAAGAATGAACCTCTAAACATAATTACGTACATTCTCCAATACAATGTTCATTTTGCATTTAAAATACGTTTTCGATATGTCTTATTATTGTGTCACTGCTTTGATCATATCAGTATTAAGATAACGTCAGTATTACGATAACATCAGTATTACGATAACATCAGTATTACGATAACATCAGTATTACGATAACATCAGTATTACGATAACATCAGTATTACGATAACATCAGTATTACGATAACATCAGTATTACGATAACATCAGTATTACGATAACATCAGTATTACGATAACATCAGTATTACGATAACATCAGTATTACGATAACATCAGTATTACGATAACATCAGTATTACGATAACATCAGTATTACGATAACATCAGTATTACGATAACATCAGTATTACGATAACATCAGTATTACGATAACATCAGTATTACGATAACAAAAGTATTACGATAACATCAGTATTACGATAACATCAGTATTACGATAACATCAGTATTACGATAACATCAGTATTACGATAACATCAGTATTACGATAACATCAGTATTACGATAACATCAGTATTACGATAACATAAGTATTACGATAACATCAGTATTACGATAACATCAGTATTACGATAACATCAGTATTACGATAACATCAGTATTACGATAACATCAGTATTACGATAATATCAGTATTACGATAACATAAGTATTACGATAACATCAGTATTACGATAACATCAGTATTACGATAACATCAGTATTACGATAACATCAGTATTACGATAACATAAGTATTACGATAACATCAGTATTACGATAATATCAGTATTACGATAACATAAGTATTACGATAACATCAGTATTACGATAACATCAGTATTACGATAACATCAGTATTACGATAACATCAGTATTACGATAACATCAGTATTACGATAACATCAGTATTACGATAACATCAGTATTACGATAACATCAGTATTACGATAACATCAGTATTACGATAACATCAGTATTACGATAACATCAGTATTACGATAACATCAGTATTACGATAACATCAGTATTACGATAACATCAGTATTACGATAACATCAGTATTACGATAACATCAGTATTACGATAACATCAGTATTACGATAACATCAGTATTACGATAACATCAGTATTACGATAACATCAGTATTACGATAACATCAGTATTACGATAACATCAGTATTACTCTAAATGCTTATGGAGTATTTATTTCGATGATCAGCAGTATCTCATTTTAACTGTCAGGGAAATAATAACATAAGAACAGTTTTAATACTACATACGGTTACAGAAGTTAAAAGTTAGATATAAGAATTATCATTCGCACCACTAAAATCTTTTACAGCCTTAAAGCCAAAAGAAATATTTCCGCTTGGGTCAATACATACTTCTCTATTAGGATGAGGTCAACACGAATTTTGAATGAAGTTACAATATGGTGGGGGAGGGGATGGCTATGCGGACAGACTTTGTCTTGCCCTAAGATTGTGAGCCTTTGAAGAAGACTTTCAAGACAATCGTATTTATGCCCCTTTTTTTTACACTGAATATGTTTCTGTGCTATTTATTGTGTAGATCTTGTCATGCTATCTATCTTCCACTTGAATTGCATTTTTGTTTGCTTGTTTTTTGTGTGTTTTTTTGGTTTAAATTTGCTTCGAATGTGACATTCTATATTTTTATTGTCGGCATATTATTTGATAGGTACTTTGCTCCTCAGAATGTAGAAAACAATTGTTATACTTATAAAAATAACCATAACAATGACAGCACCGGACTTTCAGTAATATTTCAATATGGTATTTTGTAAATAAGTTTTAAAAATGAAAAAAAAACCCATTAAATTATGAAAAGCATTCTGGCATTGTTTAATTTAAATGTGAATTCCCAACAATGTTTGTCAAAGAACTAACAAATTTTGTCAAACGAAGTATACAAGGATTGATAAAATTTTCGAAGTAGTTTTAATAACAGTGTCCATAAAATCCATCACTGCAATAGGGGCCGTCCATAAAGTACGTCACGCTATTTTTGACCATTTTTACCACCCCCTGTCACAAACTGTCACACATCTCCGACCCCACCCCCCCCCTAAAGTACGTCACACTTTCAAACAAAAATTTTGTTTTTTATTAACAAAATAATCAAAATCAATTTAAAACAGCGTGACGTCACACATGGCCGGAAACCCCCTCCCCCTGTCACAAAGTGTCACACTTTCTTACACCCCCTGCCCCCCTATGGAGCGTGAAGTACTTTATGGACGGCCCCATATGAGATTTCCGAGTGTTTACAGAAAGAAGAATCGTGGCCACAATGAGGTTTGATAGAGTCAAATAATGACGTCTTCAGTAGATTTGAAACAAATTTCATGTTATCTTTTAGCAACGAACATCTCTAATGTCTACGAATTGAAAAAAAGAATTATAGTAAAAATAAATGATCTTATCGGGACATCTTAAGTTATTTATAAACTTGATGACTAAAATGTAATAAAAAAATTGAAATAATTCACTAAAACGAAAATGTTCAGCTATTTAATTCATAACCAGACAACACGCAATAAAAAAATTATTATAATTATAATTTGCTTAAAATCTATGTACTTTCTTATAGTTCAATCCTAAACAAATTTATATATTTGTTCACACGGCTTGAAAGTAGCCCTTTTAGTTTTAGTCCTATAATAAAGAGCAAAATATAGATCTATTGCATTTGTTTCAAAAGGGATGTCGCAGAAAGTGAATTTAACGATTCATCAAATTTGTAAAATAAAAATATTTTAAAAATGTCTGCTACTTAAATTTCAGTCAAAATTTTTGAATCTTGTTTCACTTAATATATTTTTGATGTTGCATATAAGAGACTTTGAAATAATTATTGCTTGATAACATGTCGAATGTTTCAAAACAATTATATAATATATATACCGCCCTGCCACTCAACAAAAATAAACCAATCTCTTTACATTTTTTTCTTTTACACTATATTGTCTTCTTTAAAAAAAAAGTATTTATTGCAAAATAAAATTCGAAATGATAAGAACAAAATAAATATGTTTCGAAAACGAAAGTATTTGTCACAATGTTAGCAGCCTTACCAAAGGTTTCACCAATTTTCTTGCTAGTTGGCCAGACTGTGCGGATTTCTCCTTATCTATTTACTGTTTATATTTGGAATCTCCAAGTCTCCAAGAATACCAGCCATGCCACCAACCAAATTGTAATTAATTTGTCTCTGACTTAAAATTATAAACGTAATTATAGGATGTAAATCATGAAAACATTTATTTAGTTTCTATACGAAATGTCTATTCGACGCTTTGAAATATCACATATGTGTTTAATTTAAGTCAATTAAAAACAAATGCCAATGAAAACAACGATCATTGAACACCATTGAACACAAACACAATTGAACACAAACACAATTGAACACGAAAACCAATGAACACTGACACCAAGGATGTACAGCTTCAACATGAGATCAGTTCTTCTATTGTGTGGGTCAGAAAGATAGAGCAGCAGAAACTAAAACAAACAGAGCAAATATCATCAGAGCAAAGATCATCAGAGCAAAGATCATCATAGCAAAGATCATCATAGCAAAGATCATCAGAGCAAAGGTCATCATTAACAGAACCTGAAGGCAATTCGGAACACACAATTGTGGGACTATGTTGGAAACAGCAAGCTGCGGGGGATGGAAACAATTTTGGCTACAATTTTGGAAAGGACACACCTTCAGACAAGACATCAACACAAATTTAAATCTATAGACAGTCCACAGTGTTGAACCCAGCTGTCAAACAACGCCGAGAGTGAGAGGAGCTTTGGTTTCGGGGCTTCGGATAAGGCTGACAGAGCAGAGAAGAGTTTGGAAGAACTAAAAAATTGCGTGCTTTGAAAGAGACCCTTTGCCCATGTACCCCCAGGATGCCCAAAGAACAAATGATGAAGTTGATATTCTAATGATAAAGAACCTGTCTATGAAGAGTGAAGATATTATTAACAACGACTTTTTCTTTTCAAATGCATATCATAAAATCTCATGTCAGAAAATTATTAGACTAGCAAAATTCATCTTTGTGAACTTAATATTGAACTTCCAAGAAGATATAGAAAAAAAACAACAAAAACAAAAACAAAACAAAAACAAAAATAAACAAACAAACAAACAAATGCCGCCGCCTTGGCAGGGCCAACAATCGTCTTGTGGGGCCCGCGGCTGACTCGAGGGAAGGATAGTAACATCGCGATACGCACCAAGAGAAACATTGCGGTGCGCACCGAGACCCATGGTGACACCGACCACCTGGCTAATGAACGGTGAAAAGGGGAAAGAACAATCAGGCCAGCAACATTTACGACAACGATACGAAAAGGTTATCTCCCCATAACTGTTTGGGGAGAAACGTGAAACAGGGGCGTTGGCTGGTATACGTTTGTCGCAATGCCAGGATGGAGCGCCGACTTACATGAGGAAATCACCAGGAGCTGATAAGGTGTTTAAGTTCTATTTAATTTCTTTTTTTGAGTTCTTTAGATGATTTCTTTAAATAAAAAACAATGTTGTAGCCTATGCTCAAAAAGTATTTGCTGATTTCTTGAATTGTTGAATCCCCCCCCCCGTTCACACGTCCAATTTGAATTGAATATAGAAGAAACGGCTTGGAAAAAAGGAACCGAGGTTTCGGGAACAGTTTTTTAAAAAAGTATATGTCGTTTCATTTGTGGGAATCCACCCCATTTTTGTCCGTATTTATTCGGGATTGTATCACTTTAATTGTTACCAAGAGTTTTGTTCTACGTAAACCGAAGGTTGCTAACATTTTTCCATAAGACATAATTTTAACTAAAAAATTTATGAATATTTACCCCCCCCCCTCAAAAAAACAACAACAAAAAACAAACAAACAAAAACTACTAATTTATTAGTTTATTGAATTTTTTAAAGGGGCTCCATACAACCTCAAAGAATTCCGCCTTGACCTTTTGCCTCTGGGGTATAAAACACGTTGACGCCATTTAGGGGACGGTAAGAGTCACCGGTCCTGAGTTGAGCCGTAGAACTCCAGGCCGGGGTCAGCTGGGGTCACTGATGAAGTCACCCCTCCTATCTACTGACGGCTCGGGTCTATCTTTACACGGAGACATGGTTCTGTCTCGAATCGGGGGAGGCGCGTTCTTGGGTAGAGTGATGCGTGAGAAGACACCTTTCCCCCCTCCCCTTCTCGCCCCGATTTCCCACAATGCCGTCCACTGCAATTGCCGTGTGTCAGAACTTGACCATCTCACTAATCTTAGGTTTGTGGGGGTTCATTTGGGGTGGGGGGGTGGGGGGTCATTAAATGATGTTTTACAAGAGAAAGTTAAAATACAGTGATCTTACCATGCAAAACGATGATCTTTCTGGACCAGGCCAATTTTTATAAGACATTTAGTTGATAAAAAAAGGTAATGCCGACTTTGAATATGAAATAAAAGCAAAGACTAATTACATTTTTAACAAAGCTTATTATTTTTATAAAATGAAAATCTTTATTAATATTAATTTGTAGATAATTGGAATAAGTGACGGTAGTAGCAATATTAGTAGTAGCAGTAGTTGTAGTATAGTCTTATAGTATATTAGTAGTAATAGTAGTAGTAGTAGTAGTAGTAGTAGTAGTAGTAGTAGTAATATTAGTAGTAGTAGTAGTAGTAGTAGTAGTAGCAGCAGCAGCAGTAGTAGTAGTAGTAGTAGTAGTAGTAGTAGTAGTAGTAGTAGTAGTAGTAGTAGTAGTAGTAGTAGTAGTAGTAGTAGTAGTAGTAGTAGTAGCAGTAGTAGTAGTAGTAGTAGTAGTAGTAGTAGTAGTAGTAGTTTCCGCGTTGCCTGCAGTAAAACATATTGAGCTCGCCCGACCACCCAAACAGAAAATTTCCCATGCACTGTTCGAACCTGTAGACTTGGGTCGACGTGATGGCACTAATCAACCTGACCCTGTAACACTGTACAACTTATCCCAGTCTGTTGACAGCCTCAGTAGATAGAGGAGTCACACGACGCCGAGTCACGATAATTTGCTGCACATCAGTACCAGGGAGACACACAGGAACAAAGCGACACAGGGGAACAAAGAGATACAGCTGATCAGCGTTTGGCGAGACGAAAACACAAAAGAGAAGAACATTAAATGATATGATGACGCCTCGTCAGTTGCTTGCACATTCTACAATAGAATGAACAGTCGTGGTGGCATCGCTTGGGCCCAACAACGACGAGTCAAAAGGGGACCTTGGGGTTAAGGGGGCCCATAGATATGATATGAAAACAAACTTAATATAAAAAAGGTTATATGTATATATAATAGTTATATATATACATGTTGATAGGGTAGTAAATAAGGGAGGGGCGGTATGCGACTGGAAGGGTGGTATACGACTGTAAGGGCGGTATACGACTTTAAGGGCTGTATACGACTTTAAGGGCGGTATACGACTTTAAGGTCGGTATACGACTTTAAGGGCGGTATACGACTGGAAGAGCGGTATACGTCTAGAAGGGCGGTATACGACTGGAAGGGCTGTATGCGTCTGGAAGGGCGGTATACGACTGTAAGGGCGTCTTCTTCCAAACTTTTATTTGAATCAGCAACATGTCAGTGTTTTTGTCTCTGCCACGAATCTTGTGGGATAATATAAAAACCATATTCTATAAATTAGCTAGCGAGCTGAAGCCCATCGTCGATGACAAAACATGTTAACGAAAATAAATTTTTTCTGAATGAGTTTGTTTAAATTTAAAAAAAAATGAACCTGGCTTCGAATTGAACAGTTAAACTTTCCCTCAGGATTTTTTAAAGTGCTAAGATTTTCTATTGAACTGAACATGTTAACATCCAAGCTATTGTGTTTTTAGACAACGGGTTTCCACAAATTAATTTAATTCAGAAACAAAGCTGAATTGTTTCATGTTGGAAACTCGATTGATATTTTAAGACTTCAAGTTTTTAGAGCACTTCAGAAATAAAGTCTTTATTTTTTAATACTTTGTGCATACATGTTTCACCCAAAGGGATTTTTCGAGCTATTGTGCAACACAAGCGTTTAAAATAGGGCTGCGGAAATTAATGATTAATTTCTCGATTAATCGTTAAAAATTTTTAACGATTAAATTATTTTTAACGATTAATCAACAAATCACTTACAAATTATTGGAAGTCAAAAAGTAAAAAGAAATAATAATAAAAAGTAGCGGCCGATAAATAATAAATTTCCTGACGAGTACACGAACATTTTGGTTTTAAACTATTGACTGGCGGGAATGTTCAAAATGTTGATACAGTTTGCCTACCATGGTTCTAACACTTCGACTACCTATCAAACCAAATGAAAAGCGTATTAAGCTAATGGCAGTAATTGAGTCAGAATGGACTCAAAGACACAAAATGACGACAGCTCTTCTGATGAATTACTGCGTTACAAAATGGAGATGGAAGTTCCTGAATCCATTAACCCTCTACAATGTTGGAAACTTAATGAACACCGATATCCGATTATGTCATTCCTTGCCAAGACCGTTTTGTGAATACCAGTTACCTCAGTTCCATTTGAATGATTGTTCAGCTCGGCTGGTTATATTGTCAATTAGACCTGCTCATGACTTGAACCAAATTAATACGTCACACTTCTCTTTTTGCGTAGTTGGTTAAAAGATGACATATAACGGAGACATTCCAGTTTACATAGATTTTCAACAAGAACGTTTAATAAGTGTTGTTTATGACATCATAAATTTTAATTTTGGCTTTAATCGAAATTAACGATTAATTAATCGTTAATTTTTCAAAAGTTAACGATAAAATTTAAATTAATCGCTAACAGTCCTAGTTTAAACATCTCAAGTGCTACACAAATATATTAACGCCCTTAAAATTACACACACAGTTAAACACCTCTATAGTACAACACACAGTTAAACACCTCTATAGTACAACACATTTGATATCTTTAAGGGTGGACATCATGAGGATATGTTTCACTATTTCTGTTTTGGAAGTCTGTAAGTTGTATGTAGTCAGGCTATGGTGCGTATGTGATTGAGAAGTGATTGTGTTATAGCATGTCATATAAACCGCCAAGCATGGGGGCGGGGGTGATGCGGGAACTTCCCATCTGCAGAAGCTACTTGACAAACCTTGCATTCAAGCAACTTTATCTTTTTAGAGATCCAAATTAGTGATAATTACCCGCCTACCTTTGGTGTAAAACCACCCTTTAACTTGTTGACGCCTCTGACCTATATTTATATATATTACCACACCCCCTTTGTGCCTGAGATTTATTACACAAGAAAGTATTTCACTATTTACCATTTTGTGGCCTTTCATATTTGTAGTTTAGCACTGATATCGGACATTTATCTCATGGCTTATTTATTTATGGCGCTATTTTAACTAAAGGACAAACCGAACGACAAACCGATGGACCATGGCACGGAAACAAAAATGTATTTTGATGAGTTATAATTTCTGTATAACTTTGTGCATAAGATTTATAAAAAAATTAAAATTAAGTTTTATTTAATTTTCAAAATCCAACGTTTGTCGTTAGCATGCTTTGCATATTCACCGAAACAACGGCGACTAACTATACCTCTACAATGGCGACTAACAGATACCTCTCTACAACGGCGACTAACAGATACCTCTACAATGGCGACTAACAGATACCTCTCTACAATGGCGACGTACAGATACCTCTACAACGGCGACTAACAGATACCTCTCTACAATGGTGACTAACAGATACCTCTACAACGGCGACTAACAGATACCTCTACAACGGCGACTAACAGATACCTCTACAATGCCGACTAACAGATACCTCTCTACAACGGCTACTAACAGATACCTCTACAACGGTGACTAACTGATACCTCTCAACAATGGCGACTAACAGATACCTCTCTACAACGGCGACTAACAGATACCTCTCTACAATGGCGACGTACAGATACCTCTACAATGGCGACTAACAGATACCTCTACAACGCGACTAACAGATACATCTACAATGGCGACTAACAGATACCTCTACAATGGCGACTAACAGATACCTCTCTACAACGGCGACTAACAGATACCTCTACAACGCGACTAACAGATACATCTACAATGGCGACTAACAGATACCTCTCTACAATGGCGACTAACAGATACCTCTCTACAATGGCGACTAACAGATACCTCTACAATGGCGACTAACAGATACCTCTGCAATGGCGACTAACAGATACCTCTACAACGGCGACTAACAGATACCTCTACAATGGCGACTAACAGATACCTCTACAATGGCGACTAACAGATACCTCTCTACAACGGCGACTAACAGATACCTCTACAACGGCGACTAACATATACCTCTACAATGGCGACTAACAGATACCTCTCTACAACGGCGACTAACAAATACCTCTACAACGGCGACTAACAGATACCTCTACAACGGCGACTAACAGATACCTCTACAATGGCGACTAACAGATACCTCTCTACAACGGCGACTAACAGATACCGCAACAACGGCGACTAACAGATACCTCTACAATGGCGACTAACAGATACCTCTCTACAATGGCGACTAACAGATACCTCTACAATGGCGACTAACAGATACCTCTCTACAACGCGACTAACAGATACCTCTACAATGGCGACTAGCAGATACCTTCAACGCAGATACCTCTACAATGGCGACTAACAGATACCTCTCTACAATGGTGACTAACAGATACCTCTACAATGGCGACTAACAGATACCTCTCTACAACGCGACTAACAGATACCTCTACAATGGCGACTAACAGATACCTCTCTACAACGGCGACTAACAGATACCTCTACAACGCGACTAACAGATACCTCTACAACGGCGACTAACAGATACCTCTACAATGGCGACTAACAGATACCTCTCTACAATGGTGACTAACAGATACCTCTACAACGGCGACTAACAGATACCTCTACAATGGCGACTAACAGATACCTCTCTACAATGGTGACTAACAGATACCTCTACAACGGCGACTAACAGATACCTCTACAACGCGACTAACAGATACCTCTACAACGCGACTAACAGATACCTCTACAATGGTGACTAACAGATACCTCTCTACAACGGCGACTAACAGATACCTCTACAACGGCGACTAAGAGATACCTCTACAATGGCGACTAACAGATACCTCTCTACAATGGCGACTAACAGATACCCCTACAATGGCGACTAACAGATACCTCTAGAACGGCGACTAACAGATACCTCTACAACGGAGACTAACAGATACCTCTACAATGGCGACTAACAGATACCTCTACAACGGCGACTAACAGATACGTCTACAATGGCGACTTACAGATACTTCTCTACAGCGGCGACTAACAGATACCTCTCAACAATGGCGACTAACAGATACCTCTCTACAACGGCGAGTAACAGATACCTCTACAACGGCGACTAACAGATACCTCTCTACAATGGCGACTAACAGATACCTCTCTACAAAGGCGAAGTACAGATACCTCTACAATGGCGACTAACAGATACCTCTCAACAACGGCGACTAACAGATACCTCTCTACAGCGGCGACTAACAGACACCTCTCTCACAACAACAAGAACAGCCAGTTTTCCCAATGAGCGATGGATGCCTCACACAAAATATCGACCGCATCCTCCCTCCTCCCTCTCCCCCCAGCGTAATCGCTTGCAATTTCGCCCCACTTTGTCCACTGCTGCCCGGGGAAGTTAGCGAATCAATCGACAATTGTAAATCACTCGGGGCCCCCTTTGATATCAAATTATGAACTTCTGCTTAACGTTAGCGGGCCGGTTAACCTAATTTGAATTGACGCGGACGAATTTATCTGCCCGCGTGCGCAGAATTAGCAGACGTAAACAAGCGTGGGGGTCTCCCGCCGATGCACGAGATTGGATGGTTTTAGATATGAGAACGGCACCGAATAAACCAAGCACAACGATTGGATGAAAATGTGTGTATCTTTAAAAATGTTTAGAGCGTGTAATTTAACATTAAAAGGGCAAATTTAACGTTTGATATCACACGATGTTATAAAAAAAAGTTTTTAAAACTTTGTCGTTTTGTTATTTGGTGTGGGGTGAAATCGTCAACCCCTTGATGTTTTCCAATCGAATAGAATCGTGGAACACTTCATCGCCCCCAATCTCATTGAAAACAAGTTCAAGTATATTGTACAGTTTTGGAACGAAGTTTTAAATAAATTGAAATATCTTCCGTTAATTTGTTCAGTATCGGGAACTGATGTCAGATTTAAAGATTTAAACTAAGGCTTCTGAAACTAACGATTAATTAATCGATTAATCGTTAACATTTTTAATCGATTATAATTAATTTGATCGATTAGAATTCGATTACTACTTCAGAAAATATATAAAATATTTTTTTCCAATTTATTAATAATTTATATTTTTTGTTTCTTACATAATTTATCTCGCATTATTATAATTTATTTAGACGTGCATACGTCAACAAAAAAGCTTTTCTTCCTTATTTCTTCATAGCAGAATGAATTTGCTGTGTTACTTTACAAAATTTGGGAGCAATGGAATTACCGCCACTTAAAAGATTTTGCAAAATAATGAATCGCTACTTCACGGGATCTATATATGCGTTATAAAAATATAATTAATTAATCGAAATTAATCGATTAAATTTGTTCCCGATTAATCGAACACATTTTTTAAAATCAGTTCCAGTCCTAATTTAAACCTTAGACATTTCTTAAATCAGTTTCTAGCCAATTTTCCCGTATATCAAAAATTCCAAGACTAAATTCATTGTGTTAAAAAAAAGTTAAACTCATTTTTTTATACCTGAATAATTTTAAAAAAGTTTTTACTTTAAATAAAAGAGAAAACAAAGATAAACTAGAAGAGATTCCAAAAAGAGCTGCAAGATTCATTAAAGGTGAATAAAAAAAAACAATAGAGGATAGAAGAGTAAAGTTCAAAGTAAAATAATACATAAAACAATAAATTCTACCTTGTAAATACAACACTTCACCAATCTAATATAACCCTCAGTTACACTTAGGAAGAAAAACAATTTTCTTGTGCTGAATGACATTCCGGCGTGGAAGGGGTTGCCTGAACAAACAAGGAAAACCAACTTTCTATCAATATTCAGAACTCTACTAAAAATGCAAACTAGATAAAATTATGGATAAGCAAGCGTAGGATGCAACAATCTTTTGTTTAGAAGTACCGTATGTAATTGAAAAGATAAAGATGCATTGATTTGCCTGAAGAATGTTCTTCTGGGCGTCTTTTAAATTTTATTGTCCAGTGGCGTAGCTAGAGGGAGGCGGTGGGGGCGGTCCGGCCTGGGCGGCACACATTTAGGGGAGGCATTTGTGGGCATCTGAAAAAGTGCAACATATTCCGACAACCTATTCCGACAACCTATTCCGACAACCTATTCCGACAACCTATTCCGACAACCTATTCCGACAACCTATTCCGACAACCTATTCCGACAACCTATTCCGACAACCTATTCCGACAACCTATTCCGACAACCTATTCCGACAACCTATTCCGACAACCTATTCCGACAACCTATTCCGACAACCAACCTTTTTCTTTTGAAGGGGGGAAAACCAAGGTGAAACATAAATATTCTTAATTTCTAGTCTTAATTAATGGATTCCCACAACATTTTTTTGATTACATAGTGAATTGTGGATGTTATAACTAACGCAAAACCGTTCAAAAATTTAAAATCACTCAAAAAAGGTATCGATTTTTTGGAACATTAAGCGGTATAAGACCAAATTACGCTTTTATCAGAAAACTACACTAAAAATATATCACCGCTGGGCCCAATAGAATGTGCTATTAATATAGCCACGATGGTTTTTGCATGGAATTTCAAAATTCGCAGAACGATGCGAGAACATGTACATACAATTCATGGTGGTTCAAATATTGTGTTTAACTTACAATTAGTAATTTATATTACTGTTTGAGTTTTCAGAAAATTATTGTAAGGTACGTTATTAAAAAATAAATTTATTTTGTTTTTATTGCCTTAAAGTAGCACACATAATTTTTGTTTTTCATTAAAATACGGTTATTCATTAAAAATGTTACGCCTAACCAATTAAAGTAATGTGTAAATAATTTGAATTCGTCTATTTTATGGAAAATCATAAAGATTTATGGAAAGAACATGAAAATATTCAAATTTCTCCGTTAATAAACAACACCACAATAGGCATAAATAATTTCGAAAAAGATATACATTAACATTTCAAGCTTCTTGGAAGAATTGACATCTGAAGAAATAACTAGTAAAACGAGATCAGGGGCTGGAAATTTACTCAATTCAATGCAATCTTTTTTTTTCTATTTTATCTCAATTTATGGGAACCCGTAATTTTTTAAATTAATGCAAACCCATTGCATAAAACAAAGAGATGTGCTAATACAGAACGCTGTTATATCAGCCAAACAATATGTGAAGAGTTGGAGATATCAAATAAACGCCGAGTTAGAATGAGAAAAAATTCGAGTGGGGAAAATTCAGAAGACGTGGTTCTATCTTTAGAACTAGAAGTACAGCGGGAAATGTTTTTATCCATGGATGGAATTATAAAAGAAAATACAAGAACGCTTTGATGAGTTGCATGTCCTTGGAGGAAAATATTCGTATATAATACATGATGTAACCTACTAAATGAAGCATTTGAACATCAAATAAATTACTTTATTGACATTGATAAAGAACAGTTCAATAATGAAAGCAAAAGGATCCAGGTTTTTATGGCTGTACCTACAGTACAAGAAGAGGCACTATGTTAGGAAAATGGGGGAAAGGCACCCTTGATCTATTAAAATTTATTCAACAGTAAGATTGGAAAATTCTGTACCCGACATTGTAATTTTGCTATGTAAACAATAATAATTACTATCAGTGTCGATAGTTGTGAAAGGAGATTTTCCAAAGTGAATTTGATAAAAAATATCTTCGTTCCACAATGAGCGATTTAAGACATTAAAATCTTGCAATATTGTCCATAGAACAAGATATTACAAATAATTAAAATTTTGATAGCATAATACACGATTTTTCTATTATGAAAGTTAGGAAAGTTAGTGTATAAATATGATTACATACTAATGTAATCAATTTCTTATTTTGTAAAAAATCATTTATTTATCTATATAAAATAAAAGAATAGTAATTGATAATGTGTTTTGGTTGTATATTTGGAATATGTTTTATCTCATGGGGGGAGGGGGGACCTGTGACCTCAGTAACATTCTTGTTGCCTTTAAAAAATGTATAGTGTATTTTTATAAATGTGTATTTATAGGTATATAATCTTATGCGGCCTCTTTTATTACTGCTTACATAAATATGGCATGCAATGGTAAACATGTTCCCCGCCTTTACTTTGTTTCAATTGCAATTATTTATTCACTAGATTGCGCTAAGGCGCCGTGGCGCCTACGGCGCCCACTTTTTTCAAATGCCCAACTAACTTATCCTTGTTTGATAAATACTTAATATTGAACATACTGAAATGTACACAAAGTATTTTATAATAGGGATTGTAGGGCACCTACGGCGCTCACTGCAGCTGTGGGGCGCCTACGGCGTCTACCCTTTTTTGTCAAAAGCCCAAGTAACTTATCATTGTTTGATAAATACGAAATATTAAACTTGCTGAAATGTACACAAAGTATTTTATAATTATAAATCATCAAATTATATTTTTACATCTTTCCCTTTTCACAAATTAAAATATAAGCTAAAACAATGATTTCATCATATAATATATTTTTTTTTACAGCGCGTCTTTAATTTACAATTATTTTGCACACCTTTTTTGCGCGCCTTTCGATGCACGCCTTGTATTAAAATATAAGCTCAAAAAATGACGTCATAGCGTTCCACATCCTTCCAGCCAGCCAGCCAGCCAGTGACTTGGACTATTATATTGTGTATATATATATATATATATATATATATATATTATATATATATATATATATTATATATATATATATATGATTATTATTTATTCATGATTATCTAATATATAAAGCTCAGTTGGTGTTTGTATCTTTGTATGTTTTTTTGTATGTTTCACTTTTCGACTGTAAGTTCCACAATCACGGAAAAACCAAATGACGGAAGGGGGTCCAAATTTTGCACGACGGTTCATTTTAACCTGTAGATTGCTGTTAATATAATAAATGTTTTTTGCCCGAAAGCCATCAATTTAAAAGATCAGAAATGTTGAGACAAATAGAGAATAAATATTAAATCTCATTTCGATATTGAATAGCTTCATGCGGACATTCAAAACGATTTCAATTTGGTGCGTTTTCTTTCAATACTTTATTTTTTCAAAAATCTTTTATTGTCAAATTAAGGTGCGCACATTTTCTTGTACGTATCTTAAATTGAGCTGAGTGGTACAAAAAGTTGCCATTTTTACGGGTACTATTATCAAAATGGTTGGTATAAGATAAATCTGATAAATAACTTGGCCAAAAAAATGTAATAACCAACAACTAATACTGGGGAAAAGGGTCAGCACACTCCTGCTACAAAGTGCGGGTATATTTCTTGTTAATTTATAAAAACCAACAAATAATCGACTAATTTGCCGCCCATAAATAACGTCACGCGATTTTGACTGATTCTTCACCTCCTCCGCCCTCGTCACACGTCGTCACAAAAACTGAGACCCTTCTTCAATATGACTTCATAAAGCTTTGACACCCCCTCCCCCCGCCATTCTATTTGAAAATAAGCATGTTTCAAATCAAATTTTTGTCATTTAAGTATGTTTTTAGTGCAAGGCTGCACTCTAATATCTTAACACGCGTTTTACGTAAACGTCTTTAAATAAAGTGTTAGTAATCAATATTTAAGTGGAAATTTTATATAAAATTGTGCATTTTGACTAGACGTCACATTTCTCAAACACACCCCCTCGTCACACATCGTCACAAGTGTATGACTCCCCTCCTGCCCAAGATGCGTGACGTCATTTATGGACGGCCCCTAAAAAGGGCAGCACATTGGAGACCGCCCCGGGCGGCAAAAGTTCTAGCTACGCCACCGTTATTGTCTGATATCTTCTTTTGCTAATTTTCGTTCAGAGCCCTTCTTATAGACACCGATGGCTTACTATGAAATCCTAACACCCCCCCCACCTCTACCCATCTCCACGTCCAAGATTGATTGTACCTCTTCCTTCCCTGGCCACAGCGCATGTTGTTCATGCTGTGAGCACTGGCTTTTGTATTGACAGTTAGCCTACATTACCAGAGAGAATGGACGAGGGAATGAAGGAGCGAAAAAAAAACACGCACCCTACTTTCTATTTGTCCCGCAGTCAGACATCCTCATTAGATATTTTGATTAAAGCGGTGGTCGGCCTGCTGGGGGTGGTTTTCAATTTTTTCCTCAATTTTTCGATGAACTGGTTTTCGGGGGTCAAATGTTATAGTGCGCCCCTGGTTTTGCTTAGTGTGTTGGGTAATCAACACGCTGGTCGCTCGTACTAAAGACGTGTACCACATACATGCAAGTGGTGGTGGGGGGATGGTTAAGACGTCATGAGAGGAGTTTTAATATATAATTTAAAACATTGCGGTTGGTTGACAAAATTGAAACATGCCGAAAAAGTAACAAATAAATTCAAAATATTTCATTCATGGAAAGGAACTAACCCAAACTAAAGATGCAAATACTAGGAGTCATAATAAATGAGAAATTATCATGGAATCCCCATGTCAATGAAGTTATTAAAAAATCAAACAAAACCTTAGGCTTTATAAAAAAGAAACCTTTTCAAATGTAATAAATAATTGGTGAGACCTGTACTAGAATATACATCTTCTGTATGGGACCTATCATCAAAGAAAACATTGATAAACAGAACAAATCCAAAAAAGAGCTGCCAGATTCATTACTGGAGAATATTCAAAACTGACTAGAATAACACCATTAGTTAAATAATTAAACCTTGAAACACTAGAGGATAGAAGAACCAAGAGTAAAGTAGTAATATTACATAAAGCAATTAACTCTAATTTAGAAATACAACACACAGATAACTTAATACAACCCTCAGATAGACATAAGGATAAAAACACCTTTCTTATTCCTTATGCAAGAACAAACTCATACAAATTTTCGTTCTTCCCGTCCGGAATTCGGGCGTGGAATGGGTTGCCTGAAGAATCCAGGAAAACCAAAACTTTATCAACGTTTAAATCTCTAATAAAAATGCAAGACTAGACACAAACCATCGATAAGCGTAGGACGCAATAATCTTCTGTAGAGAAGGAGCGTCTGTAAACAGATAAGATAAGATAAGTTAATCTCTCTTGATGACTGAGTATAATACGTCTGTGGTAGAAACATACCGTCAAGTTCATCTCTCTTGGTGACTGAGTAAGTCTGTGGTAAAAACATACCGTCAAGTTCATCTCTCTTGGTGACTGACTACGTCTGTGCTAGAAACATACCGTCAAGTTCATCTCTCTTGGTGAGTGAGTATACGTCTGTGGTAGAAACATACCGTCAAGTTCATCTCTCTTGGTGAGTGAGTACGTCTGTGGTAGAAACATACCGTCAAGTTCATCTCTCTTGGTGAGTGAGTACGTCTGTGGTAGAAACATACCGTCAAGTTCATCTCTCTTGGTGACTGAGTACGTCTGTTGAAGAAACAGCTCAATTCTCACGGGGTGCTTCCTTGAAATACACTCGCTTCTGCTTCACTAAATAAATCATTTGTGTTTTCCTTGTACTTAAGGACTCAGTTACATAATATAGTGTCATCTTAGACCGAAGTAGGCTATTTGCTCAAGCTCCCAGCCAAGACTGGCCATCACCTTATATTAAAGAGAAAAAAAAACACACCCTGCTTTATTGGTGACTGTAAAAAGTGAAATATTTCCGAAACTCTCAAATCCAGCCAGTTTTTTTTCTCTAAAAGTTGATTGATATGTTTGTTTCTTTTCTTACAGTTTTCACGTGATGCGTTCTTTTTGCAGTAAATAGGTCAGGTCAGGCTCAATGCCACTATGGTTTTGATAAGCATGATATCACGCAGGGGAGAGTCACTTATTATAATCCTCACTCGGTTCTTGTTGAAATTCATTAAATGAAAATGTCTGCTCACACAAGTTGCAAAGTCCTGAAAGCGTCTTTGAAATTCATCAGCCAGGGATGTGATATCTGCAACATACCTCTGCATTTGCTCATTGAAACTTCTTTCTGGGAAACTTGTCATGATTTCATGTAGTGAGGGGAAATGTGTGGTATTAGGCTTCATTTGAGTCAGTTGCTTTGAAAAAGTTGCAGCTTGTTCCCAAAGGTCTTGCTATGTGAATATTGTAATAGAACTTATACGTCAAGTAATAAGATTTTAACACGCTCCGTGTTCTGGTTAACAACTGTCTTTAATCACTCTATACAATCCACTACCTAAGCAGCTCGTATACAATCAACCTCGGTTGCCTCATGAACCGTACATTTTATTAACCACGTTTTATTAACTCGCTTTCGTTCCTGTGGATTTGTTTGTTTGTCTGTCCACAATTTTCCCACAAATTAAACCACTTCTGATGGTCCTAGAGATCTCAAAATTTTACCACAGATAGATCTTGGATGAAAATGCATTGTATCAAAATTTCAGAACGATCGATTGTATCGTTATTAAATTATTGAACTTTTTTAGTTTATCTATATTTTATTATATACTTGCTTTCGTGTCTTTCTGTCTGCAATTTTTCAAATTTGCCAACGTAAAATTAAACCACTTTTGATGGTCCTAGAGAGCTCACAATTTTACCACGGATAGATCTTGGATTACAATACATTGTTTCAAAATTTTAGATCGATCGAATGTACCGTAATTACATTAATGCATTTCTTAGTTTATCTTATATAAGCATCTGTACCCGCCTGCAGTAGTTTCATTTCACGTGGCGAGTTCACCCCGTGACCTCATCGCTTTGTTATTAAACGTTGGGAGGGCGCTGATGAGGTGTTTGGTAAATAAATAGAGCTATACAAATATTTTTTAAAAGCACGTTTTATTAGTGGACTAAAAAGAATAAAAAAAATAAAGGTAAACAAAAATGATTTTTAAAAACCACGCTTTCATAAGTGGACTAAAAAGAAGAAAATAATTTAAAACTTATAAGTTCAAGTACTTTCATTTAATATGACTAAAAACGTGGGGCGGGTGTTTGGTATAAAAATTAAAGATTTCTAATTTAGAAGGCAAAAGAGAGATCTATAAGTGAGAGAATGAGTGAACCGCATATGTTAAATCACATAAGCGCCCGCCCCACATTTTTAGTCATATTAAATCGAAGTACTTCAACTTATAAGTTTTAAATTATTTTCTTCTTTTTAGTCCACTTATGAAAACGTGGTTTTTAAAAAGTATTTTTAAATCCCGTATATTAACTTCACAAATCTTGTCGTCAACTCTTCGTAAGTCGGTCGGGCGAAAAGCAAAAGGCCAAAAAATGACCCACTTCGCGTCATGCCATCGAGCTGAAATTTGGCACATAGACTCGACTCACCTAACAATGCATCGTATAAAAAATTCAGACCGATCGAAATTACCATAATTTTATTAATGCATTTTTAGTTTATCTCTATAAACTATATGTAGTGGTCGCTGTCGTTTACATTTTACGGGTTACTTGACTTCACGCCAGCCAGAGGTGAACACATCTCATGCTTTTGTTTACATTTTGCGTGTAACGTTGAGCTCGGTCCAGCGATCGGTGACAAGACCTTCCCCCCCCTCCCCCCCCGGGTTAAAAGCAAACGGGAGTTAAGACAGATTCAGTCTGTAAATATTTGTTGCGTTTGAACATAATCAATACTTTTAGTTATGTCTCATAAATAAGGGATTTATAGTCAAAAACTTTGTTTTTAAGGGATTGTTTTATAAAATACCTTATATTAACTTCGAAATCTTGTCGTCATCTCTTTCGTGATCTCTTCGTACGTCGGGCGGAAAAACAAAAGTAAAAAAAATGACCCACTTCCCGTAATGCCATTGAGCTGAAATTTGGCATATAGACTTGTGTCACCTAACAATGCATCGTATCAAAATTTAAGGTCGATCGAACGTAATGTAATTAAATCAATGCATTTTTAGTTTATCTCTATACCACATATGTAATTCAGTTTCACGGTTTGTTATTGTTTTTTTTTCTCGAGATAGTTCAGTTCGCGCGTTGACGCGATGTACCGGCGGGCTTTTGTTTACATTTGACGTGTCACGCTGAGCTCGGTCCAGCGATCGGTGACCAGACCTTTCCCCTCTCCCACACCCCCCTCCCGGTTATAAAGCAAATGGGAGTTAAGACAGATTCAGTCTGTAAATGTTTGTCGCGTTTGGACATAATCAATACTGTTAGTTATGTCTCATATATAAGGGATTTATAGTCAAAAAACTTTGTTTTTACGGGTTTGTTTTATTTTACCTTTATTTATTTATAGTCAGCTCTCCTCCAATTCCATGACAACGCACGCTTACAGTTCACATCACAAACCCCGTGTTTCATACTAGGTCACGTCCTTGCATGCTCATACAATGTAAACACAACAACACGTCTCTCACAAAAGTAATTAGCTTTCCACTGCAATGCGCCCTTGAAGAATTGTGTTAAGAACGTTTAGATTTCTTGCCATATCAACTAAAATTGCTAAATCTGATAGCCAAGGAGTCTCAGATAGTTCTTGAATTGGTTGTTCCTTATCTTCCATTAATTTTCTAATTTCTTTTTTAAGTGCGTAGAAGCGCCGAATTGCTGTCTCCCCGACTGAGCCACCTTTCATCATTGTGTTACACAACATATCCTCTCCCTGGATGTCGAGAAGAAACTGTTGAAATGATGGTGAAACAGAGCTTTAGCACGAATACAGTTTATAGCTTTTATCACTGGCTTAATGAAATGATCACATCGAAGATTTTTGGCACAAAGAACTTGTTGGTGAATGATACAGTGAAGTTAAAAAGCTTTTCCAGCCTCTTCGCTGACTTTTTTTTTACAGACAAGTGTTGCTAGTCCACTATGCTCACCAATCGTGGCAGGAGCACCATCAGCAATAAATCCATATATTTTTTTTCTATGGTAGTTTAATGTCATTGACAGCAGAACAAACGGAAGCAAAGAAATCTTTTACCCTTGTTTGGTTTTTAAGACTCTGAAGGTCAAGTAATTCTTCACTCACGCACATGTCATTCACTCACACACATGTCATCATTAACTCCTCCAAAAAATAAGAAGTTGCGCAGTGTCAGATGCATCAGTGCTTTCATCACAGACTGTCGAAAAATTAAATTTTTTCTGCCTTTACCTCTAATTGTTTCTTAATGTCACATGATATTTCTTCAATTCTGCGAGCCACAGTGTTGCGTGACAGATAAACGTTGGCAAACACCTGCTTTTTCTCGAAACATATATTTTAAACAATTTTCATCAAGCATTCTTTTACAACCTCGCCATCAGGAAATGATTTGCCGTGTTTCTTGTCAATAGGGAAATTACACAAAACTACTGAAAACTTTTCGAGTCGGCGAAACAAATATATATAAAAATAATGTCATCGATTTTTACTGTAGGCAATCAACGAATTTCTTACACTTAACAGCACATAACTTTATCTGGTTTAAAAAAAAACAACAAATGTTCACGTTGTTACGTCATCGATTTTCGCCATCATTTGACGTACTTAAAACAGTAAAACATTTTGACTTTTCTTATAAATATAAATGTCGTTACAGAAAAAATACTTCAGTCAATTAATTATTTCAGATGAGGCCGTGGCCAGTTAAAATTGAATCGCGGGCCGGTTTTGGCCCGGGGGCCGGACGTGGACTACCTTGGTCTTAATAGTCTTATATAGGTGCGGCAGGAGAGATCTATAGCCACTATCTCAGAAAAAGTTAAACCGCAGTGACTATCGGTAGTCCAAAGGATCATATATGCTTGTGAGTATCTCTACACGGAAGCCTCTAGAAATTACAAAGGAAATCTTTCATCAATGGAGTGAGGGGAAAGGATTGTTGGAACGGTGCACCAAGTTAATATTGACCAACAGGGACGTACTATTGACGTAATCCCCTGCTCTACACAGGGGACATACCAGCTTGTATTTTAAAGTTTCTGACAATTTTTCGTTCTGTAAATATTTCTATGGAATACCTCTAGGAGAGAAAATAACAACAAAAACAATGATAACAACAAAAACAATAATAACAACAAATACAATATTAACGAAAAATACGATGAAAGCAAAAAAACAATAATGACAAAAAAAACAAACAATTATAACAGTAAATACAACAATAGCAACAAAAACTAACCATATGAAATAAACGAAAATTAAAATGACTGCTTTTAAATCCTTTATATTAACTCGTGACGTCTGCTTGATTTTTTGTTTGATTGTTTGCTGGAAAAAATTTGGATCGATTTTTAACACACTTCCCCGTACGCTTGCGAGCTGAAATTTGCATGCAGACTCGAGGCGACGAAAATAAAAAGATCTATCAACGTTTCACATTGATCGAATGTACTGTAATTAAATTAATGCATTTATTTATTATCGCTATGTATCTCTATGTAACATGTACATTTTTGTGCTAGACTGTGGTGGTGCGTATTATATTGAATAACTTTTTAAATATTTTCCTTTCGCGCGTGCGTTGCGTATTATATTGACCAAACTTTAAAAAAAAATATATTCCCGATCTGTAAATGTTTATGCTTTTCAGTCGCGCGTTTCGCATTATGTTAAAAATGTTTTAATAAACCTTTTCCCCGTGATCAAATCGAGCTGAAATTTAGCAGGCATACTGAAGTAGTTTTTTAAATTTTTTATTACATGTACTATAAATCCTATATATATGAGATATAACTTAAATTTGGGATTATTGAATAGTCGTGCGATGCGTATTATACTGAACATACTTTTAGTTATGTCTCGTTTATAAAGGATTTATAGTCAAAAACTTTGTTTTTTTTTACGTTTTTTTCTTTAAATCTACAAATTGATGCTGGCAATTGCCACGAATGACGTACTTACTATATACAGAGGATGGTGCTTTGGGATAATTTGCCAAGTTCTATCTATTTTGGATAAAAAAGTGTGTTGGTGTGTGCGTGTGCGTCTGCGAGTGTGAGTGTGCGTGTGTATGGCAGGGGTGTTAGCCTTAGGTAATCCCATTGGGTTCAACATAACCATAGCAAAACTCATTTATAGAAGAAGAAAATTGGGAAAACCCACCAAACCCCAAACAGCACAATAAGACATCTTTTTCTTATTTTACCTTTACAGACCTATTACCGAAGATTATTGCATCCTACGTTTATCCATGGTTTATGTCTAGTCTTGTATATTTCATTTGTGTTGTAAATGTTTATACTATGTTGGTTTTCCTAGTTTGATTTCCACTCCCTTCCCTTTTTTATCACCAGTTAAAGAAACAGCACGAGTCCATGTCTACTTCTGAGATTCTGGAACCAGGTTATTTTTTGCACACAATCTAACGTCTGGTTTAATTGGTTTTAATTCGCTTAACTTTTAAATTACAACAAAAGACCATTATGCCATTATAAAACCATAAACCCCTTGCAGTCAGATCCCTTCAGGCGACATGTTCTCATTTCGGCAGAATTTAGCGGAATCCTTCGTCTGTCGTCTGCTAACATTAGGACACCACAAGCGGTCATTAAAATTCACTTTCCATTAAAAAAAAATTACAAGTTTCCCATCAACAAACTAATCCTGGAAACTCAAAGGGAAAAACACAATTGGTTTGTTTTGGGTGGGGGTGGGTGGGGGTAAGGGTGATGGGGATTTGCTTATCCGTCTCATCATCTTTGTTTTGGTTAGTTAGTTGCTTTCCATTAACAGTGAATAATTAAAAAAAGAAACTATTGCAAGTGGAGAGGAAAAGGTGGGGTTAAATATGGAAAAAAATATTCGAGGTCCGATTTTAACTTCCCATCCTTCAGCCAGGGGCCGCAATCCCCACGTGGTAAGCAAAGGGAAGCAATCCTAGACTCCTTGTCGCCCTGCCGGGGCCGGCCCGGGGATAAAACCGGGGACCGCCTATCAGTTACCCGGACCGTTTATCTGTAACCGGAGAATTATTACATTTCTTCCTCAGATCCCGGTTTGGGTTTTTACATCTATCCGAGAGCAGACCCAGCGCCGCGGCACTGGCGAACCGGCGAATGCCAGGAAACTGGATTTCGTGGTCTCGAGACATCAAGTGATACGT
The DNA here is from genome assembly GCA_944989445.1 of Ampullaceana balthica. Lineage (NCBI taxonomy): Eukaryota > Metazoa > Mollusca > Gastropoda > Lymnaeidae > Ampullaceana > Ampullaceana balthica. Next base: position 963,979 of record CALYLW010000031.1, read on the forward strand.
ATTATTGTTTATTTGATTTAAGAGTTTGGAAAATAAATCTTTAAAAATTGTTTAACTATTTGTTTAAAGCTGGAAAAGATATTTATCATTAGATTTAAATAAGGTTGCGTCTCAAAAACGAATTTGTGATTCATGGAACCGCAATATGATCCCAATATGAGTCAATATGATAAATATATTTTTGATACACAACCAAAAGAGTACCCGGTATATTGAATTTCTGAATTTTATGTAGAAAACTGGACTATGGACTACGTTGTATTTAAAAAATGAAATTGAACTTTTGTTTTTTTTTAAAGAAATATCACAACGTAAAACAGGTTCTTTGTGGCCTCAAGAAGTCTGTCGTCCAATCGGCTGCTGAACGACGAAAATGAAAGCCATGAAGTTGGCATTCGCTTGTTTGTATCCGACTAGTGATTGATTGGAAACGATAATCTCTGGCGTCGTGGCCGTTAATCCCGTGCCGTCACGGATCAGATAATCCTTTCTTTCCCCCACAAGCCTGTGAATTACTCCATCCCCGCGGATTTGACTATATCGAGTGGATCGTCCCCCTGAACATCCATGGCTGGATGTAGAGTGGATTTAAATAACAAACATCCGTGGGTCGGTGTCAGTTAGCGAGCTGCCAGTATGACGACACGGGTGGAGGACCACTGTTACTGGATAGAGTCCAGCCTGCTCCACCCATACAGGGGGAGGGGATGTCGTTATGGGGGAGGTGGTGTCCGTATAGGGGGAGGGGTGTCCATACAGGGGGAGGGGATGTCCTTATGGGGGAGGTGGTGTCCATATAGGGGGAGGGTGTCCATACAGGGGGAGGGGATGTCCTTATGGGGGAGGTGGTGTCCATATAGGGGGAGGGGTGTCCATACAGGGGGAGGGTGTCCATAAAGGGGGAGGGGGTGTCCATGTAGTAGAGGGGGTGTCAGTATAGGGGAGAGGTGTTTCCGTATAGGGTGAAGGGTGTCCATAAAAGGGAGGGGTTGTTTTATGGGGGGGGGGAGTCCGTATAGTTGTTGTTTCATCACAAAATAAACACACGCCCCCCCCTCAAGATGATGGTTCTCTCATGCATGGACAATGAGTATCTTCAGGAGCGCATCGACGTGATTTTGGAGGGTGTGGGGGTGCATGTTTATATGCATTTACCGCAGCGATCAAATGTCACTAATTGTGGCTGCAACCGTATTCTACTGCTCTCGTTGTAATGATTTTAAACATCTCTTTCAAGGGCGGACGAGAGCGTCGGAGTGCAGTAAAAAAAAATAGAAGCAAAACCTAAAGTAAAAAAAAACAAAAACAACTTGATTCTTTAGAACGAACTTACAACCCCTTTCAATTTGAAACACACCTCTGTAACTTTGTTACTTTTTAAAATCTCCTTTTCCACTGAGAGGTTGCCCCGTCCAATTTTCCTCCACACACTTTCATTAACAATTCCCTCTTCCTACTTTTTGTATGTGGTGGCTGAGCTGGGATGGACTTCCCGTCAAGGAAATGTTTCAAATAAAAAAAGGCGATTAATACTTTTAATCCAATCCACCATTTCATCAATTTCTCTCCGACTGGCGCTGTGGAGGTCTGGCTTTTGTCTTAGGTGCTCGTTGCTATGTACGGCTCGGGAGAGCATAGCAACGCTGGTGACGCAATCTGAGCCAACCGGGAAAGGCGATACATTCCGATGGGGGGCGAGACTTGATCGAAAGCCCGTCTCGGATTGGTTTGGACGGCTTCTGAGGGGAGGAAAAGTCAAAGCCCCAGCGGGGATGGGGAGAGGTAGGTAGGAAGAGTTGTCAGCTAGTATCTCTCTAACGGATAGGATGCACTTAGCCACGGCGTCTGTCTGGACACGAGCAATTATGACCTGGCGATAATTCATGACCAGGTACCTGGGCGTTTTGTTGTCAGTGGAAAATGGAGATGGGTTTTGTGTCCTTTCACACAGGCAAACAGTTGTGAGGTCGTGGGGGGTGGGGGTGGGGGTGGGGTGTGGGGGGTGGGGGTGGGGTGTGGGGTTGGGAGTTGTGAGGGGGTGGGGGTGGGGGTGGGAGTTGTGAGGTCGTGGGGGTGGGGGGTGGGGTGGGGGTGGGAGTTGTGAGGTCGGGGGGTGGGGGTGGGGTGGGGGGTGGGAGTTGTGAGGTCGTGGGGGTGGGGGGTGGGAGTTGTGAGGTCGTGGGGGTGGGGGGTGGGGGTGGGAGTTGTGAGGTCGTGGGGGGTGGGGGTGGGAGTTATGAGGTCGTGGGGGTGGGGGTGGGGTGGGGGGTGGGAGTTGTGAGGTCGTGGGGGTGGGGTGGGGGGCGGGGTGGTGGGGTGGGAGTTGTGAGGTCGTGGGGGTGGGGTGGGAGTTCTGAGGTCGTGGGGGTGGGGGTGGGAGTTGTGAGGTCGTGGGGGGTGGGGTTGGGCGAGGGGGTATCTGAGGCATGGCACGTTTGACCTTTCAGGAAACCTTTTATGGGGGGTTGGGAGAAAGGGTGGATTCATTTGTAAATATCCGATACCCCACCATGTCACTATGCCACCATGTCACTATGCCACCATGCGACCATGCCACCATTTCATGATGCCCCCATATGACTATGTCACAATGCCACCATGTCACCATGCCACCATCCGTTGTTTAAGTCAAAACTCCCATCCCACCCCAATTACTGGTGAATTAGAGATAGAGCACACCATTCCGCATCTTCATCTACATCTCAGATAGATTTTTTCTATAATTGCAGTTAGAATAAAATAAGTAATAAAAAATCGAATGAGTATTTAAACGCAATTTCCAACAAAAAATTTACGATTCTTTTATTCAAGGGAAATCTTTCTAAATTACATTAAAAGTAATTTCAAATCAGTAATTCCGAAACTTAACAAAAATGACGTCATATCCCCTCACGCTTCATCACACCAAGAATGTGTCAATATAGTGCTCACAGCGCACCAATCTAACATTAGCATTCACAAAGCGGAAAACCCCGCTTATATAAATATATAAATGCATTTTTTCCAATGGGAAATTGCGTTAAAATCCCGTAAAAAACAAAGTTTTTGACTATAAATACTTTTATAAACGAGACATAACTAAAAGTAAAAGAATGTTCATTATAATACGCAGCGCAAGACAATCCGAAAATCCAAAATTTTAGTAATGCATCGAACATTTTTAATATAATTCGCACCGATCGGTAATACATTTTTTTAAAAAAGTATCGTCAATATACCGTAATACGCACCGCACCACGCGACAGGAAAATATTTAAAAAGTTTTTTGTTTAATACTCACGGAGACACTCTATCACAAAAATTAACAGGCTTCTTAGAGATAAATAGAGATAATCTAAATATTCATTAATTTAATTACAATACATTCGATCGATCTGAAATTTCGATAGATTATTTTTATCATCGGCACGAGTCTGCCTGCAAAATTTCAGCTCGCTTGCATACAAGGAAGTGGGTTAAAAAATCGATCCATAGTTTTTTTTCGGCAATCAATGCATCAAGCAATCAAGCAAGCAGATGCCACGATTTAATATAAAGGATTTAAATAATTACAGTACATTCGATCGATCTGAAATTTTGATATATCGTTTTTATCATCGGCACAAGTCTGCATGCAAAATTTAAGATCGCTAGCTTACGAGGAAGTGGGTTAAAAATCTATCCAAAGTTTTGGCGACAATCAAGCAAGCAAGCAAGCAAGGGTTCAAACAGACACCACGAGTAAATATAAAGGTTTAAATAAATAAAGGTAAAAAAATGATTTTTAAAAACCACGTTTTTATAAGTGGACTAAAAAGAAGAAAATAATTTAAAACTTATAAGTTCAAGTACTTCGATTTAATATGACTAAAAACGGGGGCGGGCGCTTATGAGGTTTAACATATGCGGTTCACTCATTCTCTCTCTTTTGCCTTCTAAATTAGAAATCTTTAATTGTTATACCAACCACCTGCCCCACGTTTTCAGTCATATTAAATCGAAGTACTTGAACTAATCAGTTTAAAATTATTTTCTTCTTTTTAGTCCACTTATAAAAACGTGGTTTTTAAAAGTAATTTTTTTACCTTTATTTATTTTACCAAACACCTCACAAGCGCCCGCCCAACGTTTTCAAAACATTGTGATGTGGTCACGGGGCGAACTCCGACGGTACAGATGCTTTTATATAGACTATAGATAAATTTAAAAGTTCAATAATTTAATAACGGTACATTTGATCGATCTGAAATTTTGATACAATGCATTGTCATCCAAGATCTATCTGTGGTAAAATTTTCAGATCTCTAGAACCATCAGAAGTGGTTCAATTTTACGTTGGCAGATTTGAAAAAATCTTGGACAATCAAACAAACAAGCAATGCCCAACGAAAGCGAGTTAATAATAAAACAAACCCGTAAAAAACAAACCCGTAAAAACAAAGTTTTTGACTATAAATCCCTTATATATGAGACATAACTAACAGTATTGATTATTTTCAAACATTTACAGACTGAATCTGTCTTAACTCAACTTTGCATCATAACCCTAGTGGGGGGGGGGAGGGGTGGGGGGGGGAGGGGAGAGGGGAAAAGTCTGGTCACCGATTCGCTTGACCGAGCTCAGAGTGACACGTAAAATGTAAACAAAAGCGCCCGTCGCTTCGTTGGGTCGCCTCAATGCGTCAGCTCAAAATTTCACGTGGCAAAAAAACAATAACAAACCGTGAATTAAAATTACATACCTCATATAAGGATAAACTAAAAATGCATTAATTTAATTACGGTACGTTCGATCGATCTGAAATTTTGATACGATGCATTGTTAGGTCAGACGGGTCCGTGTGCCAAATTTCAGTTCGATCGGATCATGGGAAGTGGGTCATTTTTGACTTCTGTTTTTCCGCCCGCCCGCCGAGCCCAAGACAGAGAGAGAGAGAGAGAGAGAGAGAGAGAGAGACGGCCGCGAAGTTAATATAAGGGATTTAAAAACAAAGTTTTTGACTATAAATCCCTTATATATGAGACATAACTAACAGTATTGATTATTTTCAAACATTTACAGACTGAATCTGTCTTAACTCAACTTTGCATCATAACCCTAGTGGGGGGGGGGAGGGGTGGGGGGGGAGGGGTGGGTGGGGAGGGAGAGGGGAAAAGTCTGGTCACCGATTCACTTGACCGAGCTCAGAGTGACACGTAAAATGTAAACAAAAGTGCCCGTCGCTTCGTTGGGTGGCCTCAATGCGTCAGCTCAAAATTTCACGTGGCAAAAAAACAATAACAAACCGTGAATTTAAATTACATACCTCATATAAGGATAAACTAAAAATGCATTAATTTAATTACGGTACGTTCGATCGATCTGAAATTTTGATACGATGCATTGTTAGGTCAGACGGGTCCGTGTACCAAATTTCAGTTCGATCGGATCATGGGAAGTGGGTCATTTTCGACTTCTGTTTTTCCGCCCGCCCGCCGAGCCCAAGACAGAGACGGCCGCGAAGTTAATATAAGGGATTTAAAAACGTGGTAAAAAGAAGGTCACGACAAAATAAATCCTGAGAAACTTGATTTTCAGAGTCTGTATTATATAAATGCATATTGTCAGCTAGTTTTGATCACCGGGAGTTTGTTGACCTAGGTTTAGTCAGCTGATCCAAAACACATACACTATAAACAAATGACCAAACAGCTGCACATGGACACACGATTTCAGAGGCTTTTATTTAAAAGTAAAAAAATCCGTTATGACTCAGGATACTACGTTGGTCTGGTAATATACATTCAAAGAACCATGAATTTTGTTTGTCTTTTTCAGCAACCCCCCTTTTCCACCGTAGACATATGAATGAATAATGCCTTTCTTTTAACTCCAATTATGGTGGCGAAAGGGGGGGATGGTCCTCCTTAAATCTTACATAAAATCCGTTAATGTATGTCATGACCGAGAAAGTTTGGTACCCTCTAAGCGTGAGTGGTGGGTCTGCCCCTGAGATCTCTTCGGATGTTAAGTTAAGTTAACCCATGTCAATTACAACACCCCTACCCCTACCTCCACCCCGCCCCTGGTCTACACACAATCACAAGACACATCCTCACATCAGCCAATCCTTTCAGGGGTGTGGGAGGTATGGAAGGGGTGAGTAGGGGGCCGCCTAGATGCTCGAAAATACGAGGTGACGAAATGGCCAGCCTCTAAACACGCGTTATCTTGTTAAAACAAGGTGGCTGATAAATCGGGCTAATTGCACGGCCCAATGAATGCACCATTTCGAGCCCACATACGGGGCCGACCGGGACAAATTGGTTTGCTCTATTTACGGAGGTCGACTAACAGATAGAGAGGGTGTCATGGCGGTGTCCAAGGGTTGCTCTATCACCGTTAAATGGCCGTCTGTGTTTACGTTAGGAGACATCCGGGCATTGGTCGCAAATGGTTTATGACGCACCGTGTTTATTTGCTCAACAAGAGTCAACGATTAGGTACGAGGGCGGGGGGAAGGGGAGGAGACGGATTGGGAATTCCACCAGACGTGACCTTCACCCTAGAGAGATCTTAACATGGCAGTATCTTGGTGCCGCAATCAAGGTAGTATTCTGTGCTGTTATCACACTTTTAAAACGTAAAGCCATTATACGATTGATTATTGTTTATCTAAACATGTTTTGATATTTAATAAAATATGAGCAAGCTAATGAATTAATGAGGGGCTAAACAATGATGCGAATTGGGGAGGGGGGTGCTCATTTATTTTTCCTCAAGATTTAACGTTCGTCCGTATTCACTACAACTCATTTTGAATTTTGACAACATTCTAAAAAGATTGCTTAAAAAATATTTCTGCATGAATACAGAAAAGTTTACTGCGTCGGCAGCACTAAAAGTACATATTTTTGGTGCACGGACAGTCGGACACTGTCTTTCAAAAACTTATTATTAAAATTTTAAAATTTTATTATTGATGATGATTAATTATTAACCTTCCCCCTCCCCTTCTTCACAGTTTATTAGCAACTAATCTTCACTCATCTATGAGCAATTCTGCGGCGTATGTAACGCCGCGGATTGGCTTGTACATGTATATTATTTAACAGAAGAAACAGGGGGTGCGCCATTTTACAAGCTTTGTGCATAACCGTCGCGTGTATTGTATATTATGATGGATTTAGAACTCTGAAATATCCAAGCTAAACGGGTACGGGGTCCTGGGACGGTCCTGGCATACACACGAGCTCAGGGCTCAGAGATCTAGGAGTCCACTCGCTCCAGCCACGAACACGACTTCACTTCAACGGATTAAAAAAAAAGAATATCACAATTAACGATATTTGTAATGTATATATACTTTAAATTTAAACGCGTTCCAAAATTTATGCAAATAAATCTATAAATATAAATATAAATGCCGTGTTCAAGTTATTTTTTCAAGCAAAATTTCTTTAAACAAAAATTTAAAACAAAAATGATGCTCTTGAGTTAAATGCTATTTGACTATTTGCCAATCATGTTAAAGTGAAACGTACGCATGACGTAAAAATTGGAAATTGGACAATACAATGGAGCACACTGCAGCACAGTGATGCAAGGCACTTGTGAGAGAAATCCCGTCAGTTCTGTGTCCCTTACAAACGTAGTGCCCACTAAAGTAAGTTACGTTATTCTAAACACGTTCATATCACGTTCATCTTAACTGCAGAAGTTTGAGGAATTTAAAATACAATAGATAAAAATGGGGGGAAAAATATGACTTTAAGTCCAAGGGAAACAATTCATATTAAGATGAACCTGAGCGCGCCAGGAGCCCTGAAGTGAGACCACCGCGTGCAGTCGTGTTGTGGGGCTCACTTCTCAGCAGACGACTGAACGGGGGCCCCGACGTCATCAAGGAGTCGGCTACCCCAGGGGCGTAGATCATTACTGTACAAATTACCATTTGCTGGTCTGGACCTCTGGGACGAAGGGGGGGATCCCTGCTTCATTTGTTTAAATCTCCAGGGGTTCTAATCCCAAAAGAATTTTTTAAAAAAATTGCCCCGTAAACGACCCCGGCCATTGTGGAGTTTCTTTTGAAGTTTTAAATCCAGGAACAGCACGTGGGTGAACGCAAATCTTCATAATGGGATTGAACCGGTGACACTGGCGGGTTATTTACCTCAACAACCAGCCACCCCACCACGGATGTTGCAATCTCTCGCTGTGCTGACCTAGTCCTGTGGACGGGGTTCTGTTTCCCGACCCCCTCAACGCTCCCCCCCCTCAGAATCGAATCAATTAGATACTTTTTTTCTCCTCGACTTTTGTTACTGTTTAAAACACTTACAGAAAAAAGATTAAAGAAATCAGCAAATCTATCCTTCAGTTTCGTGTATGTCTGTGGAGAAAGAATCTGTCTACAGAGGTGATAGTCATAAAATTGCCATGAAAAAAAGTCCTATTTCCCATTTAAAAGGTCACACGTTTGACGAAAAAACAAATTCACAGCAGAAAAAAATTGCAGAAATAAAAAAAATAAATAAATCATTAAACCAGTAATAAAAACTCAAATAAGTATTTAAACGCAATTTCCGAAAAAGAATTTCCGATTTTTTTATTCAAGGGAAATCACTCTAGAATATAGATTAAATTAAAAGTCGATTCAAATAAGTAATTCTGAAACTACACACAATATGACGTCATATCCCTTCACGCTACATCACACCAATAATGTGTCAATATAATACGCACCACGCAACAATCTAACACAAGCATTCACAAAGCGGAAAACCCCCCATTAACAATCATTCTAGATTACATTAAAAGTCATTTCAAATCAATAATTTTGAAACTAAACAAAACAATTGCTATCTAAAATTGCTGCTAAAATTACGGAAGTCGAACGAATATGTCACATACAAAACTTCCTTCTCCAACAATGTTCTAAATAATATTAGCCATCGTTTGGCGTTTGTTTCAACCCGATAGATGTTATGGTTGGCGAGAAATTGACAAAATACTGATATATTTTTTTAAAATAACTTTTCCAAGAAATCCAGTAAATCTCTTCGGTAATTTATTTTGGCCCGTGCACATCCTTGTTACCTCCTTAAAATATTTGCAAAAGACCCGAACACTCTATCTGGTATGGTTCAGGAGGAGATGCTGTTCAAAGCTCGAAAAGACTGGCCAGAAATTTCGAATCTATAAACGCAATTCCCATGAGAAATTGCGTTAAAAAACAACTGCTGTCTGTTGTGTCATTCGACATTAACTTTCATTTTACATATATTACACATATATAGGTTTGATTTATATACGATATCAATATAAGGAAGCTGGCGGCTGCTCATCAGAAGCTTAGGATCAAGATAATCACATATTGACGTCTATAATTTATTCAGCAAAAAATATTTACATTGTTATGTGTGAAGCCGACAAAGATGATTGTTTTGATTGAACAGTAAATTGTAGATAGTAAGTGTACGACATGTACACGTGATAGTGAGTGTACATGTCTTCAACGTGATAGTAAGTGTACATGTCTTCAACCTGATAGTGAGTGTACATGTCTTCAACGTGATAGTGAGTGTACAAATCTTCAACGTGATAGTGAGTGTACATGTCTTCAACGTGATAGTGAGTGTACATGTCTTCAACGTGATAGTAAGTGTACATGTCTTCAACGTGATAGTGAGTGTACATGGCTTCAACGTGATAGTAAGTGTACATGTCTTCAACCAGATAGTGAGTGTACATGTCATCAACGTGATAGTGAGTGTACATGTCTTCAACGTGATAGTGAGTGTACAAATCTTCAACGTGATAGTGAGTGTACATGTCATCAACGTGATAGTGAGTGTACATGTCTTCAACGTGATAGTGAGTGTACATGTCTTCAACGTGATAGTGAGTGTACATGTTTTCAACGTGATAGTGAGTGTACATGTCTTCAACGTGATAGTGAGTGTACAAATCTTCAACGTGATAGTGAGTGTACATGTCTTCAACGTGATAGTGAGTGTTCATGTCTTCAACGTGATAGTGAGTGTACAAATCTTCAACGTGATAGTGAGTGTACATGTCTTCAATGTGATAGTGAGTGTACATGTCTTCAACGTGATAGTGAGTGTACATGTCTTCAATGTGATAGTGAGTGTACATGTCTTCAACGTTATAGTGAGTGTACATGTCTTCAACGTGATAGTGAGTGTACATGTCTTCAACGTGATAGTGAGTGTACATGTCTTCAACGTGATAGTGAGTGTACATGTCTTCAACGTGATAGTGAGTGTACATGTCTTCAACTTGATAGTGAGTGTACATGTCTTCAACGTGATAGTGAGTGTACATGTCTTCAACGTGATAGTGAGTGTACAAATCTTCAACGTGATAGTGAGTGTACATGTCTTCAATGTGATAGTGAGTGTACATGTCTTCAACGTGATAGTGAGTGTACATGTCTTCAACGTGATAGTGAGTGTACAAATCTTCAACGTGATAGTGAGTATACATGTCTTCAACGTGATAGTGAGTGTACATGTCTTCAACGTGATAGTGAGTGTACATGTCTTCATGGGGGTAAGGGCTGGTCTTTTTAAAACTTAATTTGTGGTCACGTGGGAAGCCGTGGTGGGGGTAGTTAAACTGGAAAAAAGGGGTAGGTTCTGTGGGTGATCTACTGATAACGAAAACAGTTGGTTATTTCTGTATCTGTAAAATTTTAACCCCATTGAATATCTGAATTAATTTTTTGTTAGAATTCCAATGAAATATGAATGTCACTCAGTGAAAAGAGAAGATCTCTCGACGGTGTCCGTTTTAGCTGAGTGATTGTAGGACTAGGACTACCAGGTTGAGAGGGATATGTGTGCTCAGTTTCATCTCTACTGAACACCAGGAATGTGGCAAAAAACAAAAAAACGAAACAAACAAACAAACTATTTAATAAAGTACGAATGAAAAAGGAAATAATTATTATAATGAAATTAACTTTCATAAAAGATTATATGATGTCAGATGGACAGACCAAGTCAGATGGACAGACCAAGTGAGATGGACAGACCAAGTGAGATGGACAGACCAAGTCAGATGGACAGACCAAGTCGGATGGATTGAAAAAGTCAGCTGGACAGACCAAGCCAGATGGACAGATCAAGTCAGATGGACAGACCAAGTCAGATTGACAGACCAAGTCTGCTGGACAGACCAAGTCAGATTGACATACCAAGTCAGATTGACAAACCAAGTCAGATGGACAGACCAAGTCGGAAGGACATATCAAGTCAGATTGACAGACCAAGTCAGATGGACAGACCAAGTCAGATGGACAGACCAAGTCAGATGGACAGACCAACTCAACTGTACGTTATGTTTAGTGGGTCAAGGCATACAATCATGAAGGAAACACAGTTTCTTTTTCCCTTTCTCCCTTGCCCTTAGATTTCCTACCCCCCTCTCTCTCTGCCTCTCTATGTCTCTTTCTGTCTCTCTCTCTCTCTCTCTTTCTCTCTCTCTCTCTCTCTCTCTCTCTCTCTCTCTCTCTCTCTCTCTCTCTCTCTCAGCCTCTCTTTCTAGTTCGTTCTTTATTTCTAACCCTGTTTTGAAAAAAAAAGATTAACCAAAGACCATGGAAATCTCCGATTTTTCTTGTTTTGTTATCTGGCAAGTTTGAAAATAAATTTAAATAAATATATTAACAAATAACAAAATTTAGATAAAACTCACAGAGAACAAACAGATAAGCTTTTGTTTATTTCTTTATCCTCAGTTACACCGTGCATGCGTACTGTGGTAGAATATTTTTCAAATATAAAACATGTTATGGTTTATCGAATAACGCATAACGCATATGCATTTAAGATCTCAAAGAGACGCCATCGTCCCCACTACTACTGAGTAGAGTTTAGACTTATGACAATCTTCTTAGATAAATTTAGGCCACAGAAACTTTGGGATGTCAAGGTTCTGTTCACCAGTCTTAATTTCACTGCAGACCAGATCTTGAGGCGCGTGACCACCCTATCACTCCCACCCCCTGGGGCGCCGCCCGTCTCCCGCTCCCGTCCCCTACACACACACCCCACGAGAGGTCCATTATCGCCGGCGTAATCGCGTTGGTTCTTATCTGGATTATCAGCATCGTTAGGAATCAGAGGTCCACTTAACAGGACCCCCCCCATCACCGTCCCCCACTACCATCACCACCTCTACCACCTCCCAACAACCCCCACCTCTAACAGCCTAGAGTCGGGAGGGGGTATGTGTGGCGCGCGTGACTACTCATTACTTGCACACCAGCGCGGACGTAACGCGTGCACGAACATGAAACGACTCGGTGCAAGATGTGCCTTTCTTTTGATTCTGTCCACTGGAAATCGCCCGGAAAGCTTGAGGGAATGGGGATAAAAGAGAGTGGCCGGTAAAGTACTGGTCAGTTACTGGTCAGTTATTGGTAGAAGATCGTTAATCATGTTTCATGCCTTACAGACATTTTATTTTTGATTATTTTTCTCCGGAACCGAAGAACCCAGTAGACATACCACTGTCCCAAAAGGGGGTCGGGGTCTCAAGACTTCAAGGTCGGATGAAGGTTATATCCGGAGGAATTTCGTTGGTAATCGTTATAAGGATCAATGCATTTAAATTCCACTCAGGGATTCTGAGTATTGTTAGCTCTTTAATTAACAAAAAATCAACAAAAAACAATCAACTAAACCTAGCGCAGTCAATTTGATTTGTATTGATAGTTGGTAACAATCTAAAGTACTTCCAAAAGATGAAACAAAATATTGGAAAATCCTAAAATATAGCTAGAACCAATGTTACTTCTGAGGTTCGTTGTTGGCCCGTGTGTAAAGTAAATAAAAATATTTTTTTAAAAACTAGTCTTATTTTAGAAATGCACTAAAAAGTAGAAAATAATTTTTTTATAAAAATGTAATAAAAAGTAGAAAATAAATTTAAAATGTGAAATTTACAGCCAGAAGAGACATTTAGTTCCAAATTTATGAAAAAGTAAAAATTTAAAATGAGACAGGAACGTTTAATCGTAGGTGAAATCGATTGTCTCGTTGTTCGCCATGACTATAAGACTTATGAGAATAAAAGATGCGGTTGGTTATACACCAGACCAAAGACAGCTGTCACTGTCTGTCACAAAAGTCTTGAAAGATTTCATTTCATCAGTTAACAGACTCAAAACTCTTTTTTATGGGCACTCTGATAGCGTTCATGTCCTAGGAAAGGAATAGTAGGAATGATGTCAAGGCATGCCATCTAATTTATATATGTTCGATTAATATAATATAATATACGAGCAACAAAGCCCGTCCAATGACGTTCCGCCACCATTCGGGGGAATGTTGTAACTCCCCTCCAACAGCCGTCTCGACCGGTATACATGTACATCACGTCAAAAATACAATTCATTATAGTTAAAATAAATAACTCGTAAAAACAGAGCTTTTGACTATAAATCCCAACGCGCATAACTCAAAATAAAGTATTGGAAGAAATACTGCACCAAAGAACGGACAGAAACTTGCCTTTTATTATATAGGATGATACATATTACATATGTATTAGATTAAACTCATGTTTTGTTCCATTTCACTTCAACGTTTTACTCCCATCATTTCAATTTACGTTATGGGTAAGATTAAAGGTGATTGGGGTAGGGTTTTTTCCAAGTCAGATAATATACTGCAATATTTTCAATTTATAAGAAATGTAATGAGCTTTTATTTCAAAGACTGAAAGATCATGAACTAAACACGTCAGGAAACTATGAATTGTTATTTATAATGTGGCATGGTTTTAGAGGTCATGGAATGGGTAAAGTTCAACACGCGAAGATGAGCGAGTAACCATTGTAATATATTATGGACATTCTTTTGATTATCTCTACCATTGACAGTTGCGTCCCTTGCTGCTGCAAAGTTACCTCCCCTCGGGTGGTCACCCAGCGCCATCATCATCATCGCCACCCCATGCGCGCGCAGGGGGGCTACGATAACATGGCGGGGCTTGACCCCTTGATGTAAGGACCCCCAGAGACCAGAACAAGTACAAATACGACTGACCGTAGGTCACTCTCTGTCCATTGAACGGTCATCGGGGGACAGCAGGCCGCTCGCAGAGCGACCAGCTCCAGGGGTGACCATCAAAGACTGTATCTTTGATGTGTGGGAGATTGAAGGGAGGTCTGGGTGATCTGGTCTGGGAGGAGCCACTGAAGTCTTGACTTGTGAGATAGTGAAGGAAGAGTAATGAATGCATGGCCTGGAAACTTTGACTTTTCTAAATGTTATTGATATGATTCCAGGAATAGTGACGTCAAAAATGTTGGTGATGTGATGAAATAATGACGCCATCAAATGTATGTGATATGAAATAATGACGTCATCAAATGTTGATGTGATAAATAATGACGTCATCAAATGTTGGTGGTATGAAATAATGACGTCATCAAATGTTGATGATGTGCTAAAATAATGACGTAATCTAACATGATTAAATAAGGAAGTCAACAATTTTTGCAACTTTGCTTGCATTAAGGCAATTTTTAAAATTACTTAGGCCAGGAGTTCCAGACTTTTTGCAAAGAGGGCCACATTCATGAAGTAAAAAGAGCCGGATTTAGAAAATCAACAAAAAATGGCATATGATTAATGAATTACACATGCTTTTCAATTACAAGTCTTTCAATTTTTGCTTGTATTTTGTAAGAGTGATGCTTTGACTTTTTTGGGGCTAAGTTCCTTTGACGTCAAGATCTCAAGTCACGTGACACCCACATAATGTCCCTTTGCCACGGCATCGGTTCCACAAATGTTTTAACTGTAAAAAATCTCGGTCTCTATCTCGATTTGTTTCATGCATGAGTGATTGTCTAATGCTTTACTTGCCTTTTTTTCACGTTCTCTAGCTTTCAGACCCAGACGATCACGTTGGTATCGATACGTGCTGTCAGGATGTAGTAGTAGTCGAGATCTAATGAGCCGTGACAGATATGTCCCTAATTTAGATATAGTTGAATTATCAGAAATTTGAAAACAAATGATCATTAAAAAAAACGAAAAAAAGAAATAAAACAAGTAATAAATCTCGAATGAGTATTTAAATGCAATTTCCAACAAAGATTTCCGACTTTTTTATTCAAGGGAAATCATTCTAGATTACATTAAAAGTAATTTCAAATGAATAATTCTGAAAGTAAACAAAACAATTGCTATCTACAAAATGCTGCTGAACTTACGGGAGTAGTCGAACGATAAGAGATTTTCAAAAATTCCTTCTCCAACATCGTACTAAATATTATTAGCTATCGTTTGGCGTTTGTTACAACCCGATAGATGTTATGGTTCGCGAGAAATTGACAAAATACTGATATTTTTTCGTTAATTTTTTTTTCCCCATGAAATCCAGCAAACATTTTCGGGAATTATTTTGGCCCGTGCACATTCTTGGGACCTCCTTAACATATTTGCAAAAGACCCGAACCCTCTATCAGGTATGGTTCAGGAGGAGTTGCTTGTGCAAGCTCGAAAAGACTTTTCAAATATATAAACGGAATTTTTCCCATGGGAAAATATCGCTAGGCTAATGAAGAACTCGTCAGCTTATTGATCGAAAAACATTAATTATGGATTTACAAGCGTCATTCACCAGACCATCATACAACAAAACAACATATATACAACATATCACCATAAGTAAGATCATCATTTAACAGATAATACAACATAGAGCAGATCGGAGTCTTGCATTAGATGCTTACAGGGAAGACAATGAAAATGTGAAAATGTTGTATTTAATAGAAAATAACAACAACGCCTAGTGTTGTTCTCTAAAGGTGTGTCAAAGCCACAGGGTGGGCGGTTGGTGTTTACATGATAGTAATTACACTACTGGGACGGACTCTTCACGTTTGGCTATGTAATGAAACGGGAAGTACACAAACAGGTCCGATAGAATTCCGCGCTGTTCACCGCGCGTTCATTAGCCTCGCAAACAATTGAGTGCGTCTCGGGACTCACAACTGAGCGTTCATTACTCCGTCAATCTTTGGAGTTTTTTTATTTCTTCTTTCGGTTAAAAATCTCGTCTCGGTGCGTAGGACTTGCATCTCTCGCGTGATAGAAAGGCGATATAAGATCTGTTTACACGACGGTTGATTTTGGCGGTAATTAACGCAGCTGTTTGAAATAGTGTCTCGATGAGAACACGTGCTTGGCCCACAGATTCGGGTCCTTAAGTTTGCCTACAGTAGATTTACTTTATGTCATCACACCTGCACATGTTGAGTTTGGTGGTAGGGGAGGGGGGTTGGTGTGAAACAATTTGGTTTTAGTCTAGATGGGGGCTGGGGTCGTCTTAACTTCACCTTGAGACCCCCCTTCCACCCCCCATCTCAAGGGGCGCACAGGAGCGTTTCACATTTCAGGACGACATTTGAAAATAACGGCCGTATAAGGGCACGCGGTGCAGTACTAGTCATATAAGGGCACGCGGTGCAGTACTAGTCATATAAGGGCACGCGGGGCAGTACTAGTCATATAAGGGCACGCGGTGCAGTACTAGTCATATAAGGGCACGCGGTGCAGTACTAGTCATATAAGGGCACGCGGTGCAGTACTA
The DNA here is from genome assembly GCA_944989445.1 of Ampullaceana balthica. Taxonomy (NCBI): domain Eukaryota; kingdom Metazoa; phylum Mollusca; class Gastropoda; family Lymnaeidae; genus Ampullaceana; species Ampullaceana balthica. The sequence continues at coordinate 980,573 of CALYLW010000031.1, forward strand.
GTCATATAAGGGCACGCGGTGCAGTACTAGTCATATAAGGGCACGCGGTGCAGTACTAGTCATATAAGGGCACGCGGTGCAGTACTAGTCATATAAGGGCACGCGGTGCAGTACTAGTCATATAAGGGCACGCGGTGCAGTACTAGTCATATAAGGGCACGCGGTGCAGTACTAATCATATAAGGGCACGCGGTGCAGTACTAGTCATATAAAGGCACGACTACTGCAGTACAGTAACGGCCGTATAAGGGCACGCGGTGCAGTAGTAGTCATATAAAGGCACGACTACTGCAGTACAGTAATGGCCGTATAAGGGCACGCGGTGCAGTACTAGTCATATAAGGGCACGCGGTGCAGTAGTAGTCATATAAAGGCACGACTACTGCAGTACAGTAATGGCCGTATAAGGGCACGCGGTGCAGTACTAGTCATATAAAGGCACGACCTGCAGTACAGTAATGGCCGTATAAGGGCACGCGGTGCAGTACTAGTCATATAAAGGCACGACTACTGCAGTACAGTAATGGCCGTATAAGGACACACGGTGCAGTACTAGTCATATAAAGGCACGACTACTGCAGTACAGTAATGGCCGTATAAGGACACACGGTGCAGTACTAGTCATATAAAGGCACGACTACTGCAGTACAGTAATGGCCGTATAAGGACACACGGTGCAGTACTAGTCATATAAAGGCACGACTACTGCAGTACAGTAATGGCCGTATAAGGACACACGGTGCAGTACTAGTCATATAAAGGCACGACTACTGCAGTACAGTAGTGGCCGTATAAGGACACACGGTGCAGTACTAGTCATATAAAGGCACGACTACTGCAGTACAGTAATGACCGTATAAGGGCACACGGTGCAGTACTAGTCATATAAAGGCACGACTACTGCAGTACAGTAATGGCCGTATATAGACACGACAAACGCGGTACAACTTGTTTGGTGCAAGAGGGAGAAAACCGACACTCATAGCGGCGGCACACTCATAGGCGGCCCTAACAGTAGCGGGCACTTGGGGGTGTCATAGATGGTCAGAGAGGTTCAAATGTGGACTCCACTTCGTAAAGAAACTCCGATCAAGGAGTCCTACAGGCTGGGTCCATTTGCCTTACTCGCCACGCGCTAATGAGCCTCTGGTACACACACGATGGATGGACTTTAACTTTCGCTTTTGTGTCAGAAAGTAAACAAATATTTGTAATAATTTATCATATAGCTCACCCACCGCCAAGTCATAAATTTTACCATAGGGCTTGTCATTTCTATGACCGGAAAACGTCATAATCCATAGGTCATTGGGGCTATTTTTAGATTGAGGTCAAACTTTTCTGAAATATCCGTAACAACAGCGATCTCGATAAAAACGATATTCTAGGTGCAATTTTTTGTGCTGCACTTAGTTTTGCAGCTGAATAAATTATTAAATGCAGAAGACTAATGTAAATAAGACTTAATATTTGTAAAGATGAGTTTAAGCGGTTGTTCGATAGTCGTTTAACACAAGTCCTAGTCATTGTAATAGTAGTCAAGTGTTTACTTATATTTAATTTAATAGTAATTATTTTCCTTGGTCATTGTAAAAATATATGCCTTAGTATTTATTAGTAAAAAACTAATACTAAGATTATGACTTGAATTATAATTACAGGATTAGTGTAAGTATTAAAAAGTATGAATGAATAATAAAACATTATACTTTTATTTAAAATTCTATAAACTTAAATTTTGAACAAGTTTTAGTCAATTTCAGTGAGCCCATTCGCTTTAATAGTAACGTACTAATATTAACTAGGTGTCCCCTCGGCATCTCCGGAAGTTACCGAGTTATAAATAGGTTCTCTTCATATATTTAAAAAAAAAGAAATAGAGAGCGCTATAGATTTGATCCTGAACTTAATTTGGATGATGATGGTGATAATGACGATGGTGATAATGACGATGGTGATAATGACGATGGTGATAATGACGATGGTGATAATGACGATGGTGATAATGACGTTGGTGATAATGACGATGGTGATAATGACGATGGTGATAATGACGATGGTGATAATGACGATGGTGATAATGACGATGGTGATAATGACGATGGTGATAATGACGATGGTGATAATGACGATGGTGATAATTACGATGGTGATAATGACGATGGTGATAATGATGATGGTGATAATGACGATGGTGATAATGACGATGCTGGTTTCTTGTATAACGATTTTTGTTCATGGGAGTCAAACACGCTCGCCTCACTCTGAATTTCAAAACTTTGTTTTACATTTTAAAAAGTCTTTCAATTTTCTTGAATGGAACGCAGCCGCAAGAAGATTCTTGTTTTGAATTCATTTTTTCTCAACAACAAAAAAAAACCGGCGCCACTGAAACTATACAGCCGAGTGTCAGTGACAAGACATTGTGGTTTATTCTGGAAGCCGGTGGAGATCCTTAAGAGCCGACTTGATAGGGTTTGATATACGCAACAGATTGTTTCTTTAAAAAATATTTATACTATTTCACGATTTTTACATGTCGTATGTGTTAAATATTCCTACCCCGAAACTGGCAGTGCATTGGTATAGAAGTAATGCAAATTGTCAATATAACCAAAAGCGGGCCACTGGCAATTGTTGGACAACGCATCTGGTAACATGGGCAGTATATTAAAGAAGTACAACAAGGCAGTACAACAAGGCAGTACAACAAGACAGTACAACAAGGTAGCTAAGTTTGGTTAGTGCAACAAGGTGAGTACAGTAAGGTAGCTTAGTTCGATTAGTGCTACAAGGGGAGTACAGTAAGGTAGCTTAGTTCGATTAGTGCTACAAGGGTAGTACAGTAAGGTAGCTAAGTTCGGTTTGTGCTACCAAGGGCAATACAACAATTTAACAGAACAAAGTCGTTGTTACCAATGAGCAATCTGCACCTAAAAGCGTGATTGGTATCTTCAAAAATACGATATCAAGTATCGCTAGACAACGGACTTAATAATGAAATTAGGTGAGTATTTGACTCCCATAAAGTTTAATTCAAGATCTTATACTTGCATGTTTCTGTGTGTGAGTGTGCGGTGAGTGAGGGGGGGGGGTGGGGGTGGAGGGGGGTTATTCACTTAAAACAAAATCATCCCTTTCCAGCCAGACTAAAATTATAATTCAAATCATGCGCGGAAATTAGGGACCGGTGCCGGGCCCGGGACGAGGGACAAGTTAGACAGGGAGTAAACGATCGGGCGACCAGCGCCTCGGGTTCTTATAAACAAAGCCATTACTAGCCGAGGGGGGAGAAGGGAGCTAACTCGACCAGTCGGCGCCAAAAACCAAGGGAGGACAACTCGCGGATAAATTAAATTATGGCGCTTGTCATTGCGTGAGGGGCGGTGCGGTTTGCATGTGAGTCCGTGTGTGTGAGCAAGAATGGGATTAGGGGGGGGGTTGATGTGGGTGAGTAGGGGTGTGGGGGACCTACGGTTTGGGAGGGAGAGACAGAGGGGGTGACAAAGGGAGGGAGGGACAGAGAGAGAGAGAGAGAAAGAAAGAGTTTGAAGAGAAAATACAGGTAGTTTACAGAGGTGTTTCTTTAAAATTATTTTAAAAATTCATCATAAAAAAATCAATGTCGAAACATCAATTTGAAAAGATCACTGTTGAGAGGTCAATGGCTGAAGATCGGTGGTGACAGATCAATACTTTAGTCATGATTGGATTATATATATATATGTTTGGGGTTTAGCGTGTTGCGGAAGTTCATTTTTTAAAATCTTAGCAATATTATCTTAAAGCCATGGTGTTAGTGGCACTGACCCACAGAATTTATGGTCCAAGTGGGATTGTCTCAAGTAATTGTTTCTTAAACATCGCCTTACAAGCCATTTTTTGAGATGTGAAGTTTGGAAGAAGAGGTCAACAATTTTTTTTCTCGTTCGTAACACCAACCCTCTCTCTTTTAAAATAAAACCCTCGTTTGAAATGGGATCATCCAAAGGAAGTGCACACATACAAAGATAAACACGAGCCCTTCATGTGTTAATGGCCCACTTACACGGTACGTCAGCCCAATACAAACGTAGAAATAAACAAATAAACGATTTTTGCTACTTTCTATGTTAACCGAGGACGCCTAAAGGGAAAACTGCCCCGAACGCATCGCTTCAAAACTGCCGTATTAATAGGGGCTGAAAACAAAGATGATCTTTTTTAATGATAGGGGCTGAAAACAAATATGATATTTTTTAATGATACACATTTTAACGTATGAGGAAAACAGATCTAAGATCTAAGAGGCTAAGAGGCTAAACATTATTTGAAAAGTAAAACTGTGTTTAGTTTTACAAAATCAGACAGTCAGAACTAACTTATTTAGGTTTCAGTTTGGAATGAGTAACGCGCTGTGGTCAGATACGATGTGCAGAAATATTTCAGATTCACAAGACTAAGTGCATGCGTTGCGAAGAGTGAGTGGAAAAAATTAGCAGGCAAGAGGTAAACAACACCAACAACAAAGAATACTTTTATTATGTATATATCAATACTTGTTATAGAATACTAGCTGACCCGCGGCGTTGCATACGCCGCTAATGATTTAGTGACGGGTGAAGACTTCCTGAAAGACACAGTTGTCAAAATGGGGTGGGTTTGGGCAAACGACTGTGAGTGAATGAAAAGAAGGAACTCTGGAGAGACCCACGGCGTATCACCCGTCAAAAATGACTGAAGTGTTCAGCTGAAATCTATTTATTTTGAAAAAATAGACTTTTTTAGGGCGCCTACGGCGCCCACCTTTTTCAAAATCCCAACTAACTTGTCCTTGTTTGATCAATACTAAATATTAAACTTTCTGAAATGTATACAAAGTTTTTTATAACTTTTTACATTGTTCCCTTTTTACAAAATTAAAATATCAGCGAAAACAATGACGTCATATAATTTTTTTTTACAGCGCATATTTAATGTGCACACCTTTTGATGCATTGGTGCAGTAATTTGGTGCGCTGCTTTTTAAAATTAGTATCTGTTGAACATACTTGCAGCTTGTCTCGCAGGGTCCGACCACGAAGAGAATTATATATATAGATTTAAATTAATAAAAAATAAGTAAAAGGTCATTAGCTTTGGAATTCGATTCTAGCTCGGTCTTTATTAGGTTTTTAAAAATATGTTTTAGTTTAATTTTAGTTTTTTAATTGGCTAACACATTTAGTTCAATGACTTTTCAAAACAAGTTTTACGCAAATCTTGGAGATAACGTTTTTACACTCACTGTCAAGTCATTCTCTGTCTGTCAAGTCATTCTCTGTCTGTCAAGTCATTCTCTGTCTGTCTGTCAAGTCATTCTCTGTCTGTCAAGTCATTCTCTGTCGGTTTTTAATTTGTTAGTGGCGTTAATTTACAAGAATCGGGCTCATTTCTCTCATACACACCTCATATCTCCCATACACACCTCATATCTCTCATACACACCTCATATCTCCCATACACACCTCATATCTCCCATACACCTCCCATACACACCTCATATCTCCCATACACACCTCAAATCTCCCATACACACCTCATATCTCCCATACACAGCTCATATTGCGAATGAGTCAAAGTAAAGAAAGTAGGGTTGTACTAGTAGTAATAGCGTAGAGAAAACACAATCAAAAGTTCAATGACCGCATCCCATGTCTTTAGTGATTTCACTTTTTTTTCTACGACTGAAAATAAAGCAATCTGCTTGAGCGGAAACAGATTAAAAAATATTTCTTGCTAAAGGCACATGTTTTAAAATGAAAAAAAAATTCATAGAAAAAATCACAAGTTATAATTTTAAACAAAATTTAAAAACATGCATAGTAAAATAGTTGATAGCTATAGAACCGCCTTAGCGAGAACGGTATTAGGAATAAAACACATATATGGTGTTTCACACGCTAAAAGAATTTAAAAAGAAAATGCTTCGTTATTCATAAACACAACAAAACAAAACAAAAGAGAAAATATTTTAAAAATTTCCATACAAAATAAACTAAGACTATTTTCATAAATAGTTTACAAATTTTATGAAACGTACAATTACTGATGGAAACCAATATATAAAATAATGCTATATTACTTAAGGAATGAAATTCAAATTGTTTATTTTCTGTTTTTCGAGAAGACATTATATTTTAAAAATTCTATCACCCGTCACGTTGTTGTTTTTAAATCCTTTATATTAACTCGTGGTGTCTGCTTGCATGCCGAAAAAACTTTGGATCGATTTTAACCCACTTCCCCATATGCTGGCGAGCTGAAATTTTGCAGGCAGACTCGCGGCGATGATAAAAATGATCTTTCAAAAGTTCAGATCGATCGAATGTACTGTAATTAAATTAATGACTTTTTAGATTATCTTTATTTATCTCTATGTAGCATGTTAATTTTTGTGCTATAGTGTCGTGGTGCGTATTATATTGAACAACCTTTCCTGTCGCGCAATAAGGTGCGTATTGTATTGACAATACTTTTTAAAAATATATTTCCGATCGGTGCGCATTATATTAAACACGTTTTACGAAACATAACTAAAATTTTGTACATTTTGGATTGTCTTGCGCTGCGTATTACAATGAACATTCTTTTAGTTATGTCTCGTATATAAAGGATTTATAGTCAAAACTTGGTTTTTTACGGGTTTAAAAAAATATTTTATTCCTTACCTTATTTTATTTCCATTATTAGGTGCTGGATAGTAATTTTTTTGGTCAAATTAAATATAAGAGTCACAATTTAAGTTTTTTTAAAAATTATTAAAAACTTATGTGACACAGAGATTGAACGTTTTTAAGGAAAACAATCGCGTTTGGTACCCCGGACACGAAGATGTGGGCATATTGAGTTCAATTCTATATATAATTTTTAAATGGGTCATCAGGTTTATATGTACTAAGTTAAGTTTGGTCTTGATCTATCCATTAATCCGGTAGCCTATGATTAAACTATATTAATGTAGCAAATATAAGAAAAAAATGACATTACTGTATATTATTTTAACTTAATTTGTGTCATATTTTGGTAAATAATGTTAAGGTATAAGTCTTCACTGCTAAAGCCTTCTATTCATATGAGAAGTTAGAAACTTAATGATGAGTGATTGATTGATTAGGCTGTCATTAGTATAGAAAACATACGCACGAAAATAAATGAATCAAGAACATTTAAATTGTTCATATTAAAGAAATATCCAATGGTATGTTCACATGAAACACTCTTGGTTAAAGTTATATATATATGTATCTAAATATATATCGGAAACTTTTTACCCCCACCCCCGCCCAAAACAAACAAAACCAAACAAACTAACAATCAATATATTTTACCATTTTATCGCGTTAAATGTATTCACTTAAAACAGTGGATCATAAAATTCCCTTACTATATAAAAGGTACGTATAATTCAATTATGAATTTTGACGAACATAAAAATTAAATTTACAATTTCATTCCCAAATCTACTAAATAAACATAATTGACAGTTTTCCAAAAGATCTCTACCACTCTCGTCACTCAAAATGCTGATATATATTTACGAAAATGCATAATGAAACAATTGTAAGTAATACACTATGTTTAACAGCGTCTATGATATAAACAATATATGGCATTACAAAGGCAAAAATAACTTAACCTATAGCGCCAATTAACTAAATTATAAATGTTATATATGAAATGTACTTTCTAAAATACTTGAAAGAAACTAAAGCAGTCGTATTAAAAAGAATTCAAGAAAACTTTTTTTAAATTAAATGTCGATTCATAAATCACAACAAAACAAAATTCTCAATTTCATTCACACATGTTAACATATTAATACCATGCATAGTGTAACGATTGTAATAAAATATTTTTAAAGCATCTATAATATAATGAAAGTACCAGTAAGAAAAGTCACTGCTTTGTGCCGCAAAGCCAAACCAAATATAAGAGTTATAATAATATGACACAGCTCAATTTGAAATGTGTACACAAAAATGTGCGCACCGTAATCAGGTAATAAAAGATTTTAGAACGCGCACCGCTCAGAATGAAGCCTTGAAAAAATACTGCACCAAAAATAACCCTTTATGAACATCCGCGTTAAGTTGTTCAATATGGAAATAAGATTTAATTGTTCTCTCTTCGTCTCAATATTTTCAGTTTTTTTAATTTACAGCTTTCGGGCAAACGGGACAATTACAAAAACTATTCCAAAACCATCAGAAGGGTAAAAGGAACCGTCCTGCCAAATTTGGTCCCCATCCGTTATTTGGTTTTTCCTTGATTGTGTAACTTAGAGTGGAAAAGTGAAACATAAAAAGATACAAACATACAAAGATACAAACATACAAAGATACAAACATACAAAGATACAAACATCAACTGAGCTATATATATTAGAAAGCACGTCTAATATAAAGTCATTAGTCAAAATGTATTCGTTTGTATTATATTCAAATAATAAAGCTTGAATGTATTGCTTTGATTACACAATACGTGTCTGTATCTTGTATTTTGTGTGGATACAACCACGGTTGCCAGCGCAAACAAAGTTTGAGAACAATTTGCAGAATAGGGTTTGCCATTTCTAAAATCGGAACAATGTTTTGAAGCATAAATACAGTCGAATCAATAAGTTCTCAAAATTTTTAGCATAGTAAAATTACGAAAGTGTTTTTTTCTTGTTCAAGTCAAATAAACTGTCTCAAATTAACGAAGAAGTAACAAATAGCTGATAAGATACTTCTCTCAATATACCTACATTCACATATTGACTCGTATCTTTTTTATTAAATTTTTATGAAATTTGTCCCGAAAAGGGAACCATATATTTCTATTACTAGATTTCCGCCATATTATGACAAGGCCTATACAGTTTGTCATTTCTAAGACCGTAAAACGTCATAGCTCAACGAGTAATGTTCCATTTTTAGATTACATTTTAGCGGAACAATGTTTTGAAGCATAAATACTGTCGAATCACTATGTTCTTATTATTGTCAGCTTAGGGGCCGTCCATAAATGACGTCACGCGATTTTTGTCGATTTTTGACCCCCTCCCCCCTCGTCACGCGTCGTCACAAAATCTTAGACCCCCCCCTCTAAAAATACGTCACAAATCTTTGACCCCCCCCCCTCTTAAAAAAAAACAACACTTTATTTTCTTTTTGAAAATAAGTATGTTTCAAATCACTTTTATTGTCATTAAAGTATTTATTATTTATTTAGTGAAGATCTACATTGTAATATCGTAACCCGTGTGGATCATTTTTTAAAAACGTTTTACCGGCCTTCCGAAAACGAACTGTGTTAACATCCTTAGCTTATATTTTATTTTAATGAATACAAATTAAACATTGACTATTAATCATCACGGTTAACGTCTTTGTTTAGAAAAAAAAGTATTTAAAAATAACATTTTAAAAATGTATTTGTAAAAAAAATCCCTCAATCGACTGACAGGTATCCCGTATGAAAGAGGTCGGCGAACGGAGGTAAATAACCTCATCTGGGGTCAAAAAGGAAATTCTTGGGGGCAATGAAGACTCATTTTGGACATATAACATCCACTACAATCCACTAGATAGATTAAAATACGTCATGTGTACGTGTACGCTTGGAACATGTGCCCATTATTGAACCGGTTCCTACCATAAAATGCATTTTTTAAAAAATTTGTCAACTATGTAGATTTCTTACCTACGTACTATACGAAGACACCCAAATCTACCCTACTTTCATTTATATTGACACGAGTGTCAAAAATCTTAATCCACATGACTTGTCTGTATCACGTATCCTTTTTATGATATTTAAAATTAATGCCTTAAAAACTAAGTTTAGAAGAAAAGTTGTTTTGTGCTCCTCTCGAATTTCGATGTCAAGAATTTAATACATTCAATAAAGTTAATGAATACTTGACTAATTTTAAATGGGCTCATTTACCATTACAATGTATATCTAGAACAGTGCTTCTCAAACTTTTTAGTATGGCGGACCGGCTGGAATTTTTGCCATTGCACCAAAGACCGGTGCACTATTTTCCCTGCACTGACAATTTTTGTTGTCCTTTTTTTAGAACATCTGGGGACCGGCAGCGGATGGCCCACGGACCGGCACCGGTCCGCGGACCACCACTTTGAGAAGCACTGATCTAGAAGACTAGAATGGCCAGGGACGTTTGACCAAAAACCAATCCAACAAAAAACAATTATATCAAACTTAAAACGTTTTTAATTCTATCAAATAGATCTTCTCCTTTTAAAGAAAAAGGATATTCCATGTCGTTTTGACTTAAAATATCTACACAATCCTATTCAGATCACTTTTAGACACTTGTCATGCTTGTAAAACTCACCAGTAACATTTTCGCTAACGATGCGCCCCCAAATCCCCGAGTCATGTGAGCAGAACCTAGAGTCTGGGGGTTGGGGGGGGGTAACGCACACATAAACTTTATCTATTTTGGGGTAACGGGCAAAAAAGTCCACGAGAGAACCAAACGGAGCTGCGGTTACATCACAAATGCTTTGATGTCAACATCAAACGACGCAGTGTAACAATTTCATGTTATCTTGTGGATTCTCAAACTTAAGGATTATAATTAGATTTAATTTTCATGTCTTGATAGCTTACGCCAACCAGCGTCTGATGGCCTACCTACCGGCACAATGAGAAGCACTGATTTAGTCATTAAATAAATTGTAAGCTACCAAATATTTCAGTGGAAATTTTATTTAAAGTTACCCTTTTGATGTGACGTCACACTTCTTCAAACCCCCTCCCTCCCCCTCGTCACGCAACGTCACAAAAGTGTGACCCCCTCCCCCCCTAGGTGCGTGACGTCATTTAGTAAAATTACGAAACTACATTATTTTTCCTTTTTCAAGTCCAATAAGCTGTCTTAAATTAAGGACGATTTAACAAATAGATAATAAGATACATCATTCTCAATATACCTACACTTACATATTGACTCGTATATATTATAATTTTTTAAAATGAAATTTGTCCTTAAAAAATATACATATGCCCAATATTTCTATTATTAGACTTCCGGTTAATTATGACAAAGCCTATGACAAATTAATGCACACATGTAGCGACACATGAGATCCAGTCTGTGTAAAAAATGTGTCAGACGTGTGTCCACCAGGGGCGTCCGTGGGCACGGTAAGGGTGAGAGGGATATCGTCTTGGACAATCATGTATATAGTTTGGACTGTCTGATGACGTCGCCTAGGACAATCATGTATATAGTTTGGACTGTTTGATGACGGCGTCTAGGACAATCATGTATATAGTTTGGACTGTCTGATGACGTCGCCTATGACAATCATGTATATAGTTTGGACTGTCTGATGACGTCGTCTATGACAATCATGTATATAGTTTGGACTGTTTGATGACGTCGCCTAGGACAATCATGTATATAGTTTGGACTGTTTGATGACGTCGCCTAGGACAATCATGTATATAGTTTGGACTGTTTGATGACGTCACCTAGGACAATAATGTATATAGTTTGGACTGTCTGATGACGTCGCCTATGACAATAATGTATATAGTTTGGACTGTCTGATGACGTCGTCTATGACAATCATGTATATAGTTTGGACTGTCTGATGACGTCGCCTATGACAATCATGTATATAGTTTGGACTGTTTGATGACGTCGCCTAGGACAATCATGTATATAGTTTGGACTGTTTGATGACGTCACCTAGGACAATAATGTATATAGTTTGGACTGTCTGATGACGTCGCCTATGACAATAATGTATATAGTTTGGACTGTCTGATGACGTCGTCTATGACAATCATGTATATAGTTTGGACTGTTTGATGACGGCGCCTAGGACAATCATGTATATAGTTTGGACTGTCTGATGACGTCGTCTAGGACAATCATGTATATAGTTTGGACTGTTTGATGACGGCGCCTAGGACAATCATGTATATAGTTTGGACTGTCTGATGACTTCGTCTATGACAATCATGTATATAGTTTGGACTGTTTGATGACGGCGTCTAGGCTACGCTTCATATTTATAGTGTAGAGCACCGGTTCCCGACATTTTATAAAAGCCAAGTGAACAACCCCCCCCCCTCCCCCCACTCGATTGAAAATGGAATTTTAAAATAAGGTTATTAAAACAAAATAATGAAAATAGCTTGTTATCGTAATTTTATTTGTAAATTAGGTTAGTAATTGATTTAATGTGATGATGAAATTCATGTTATTAACAATTCTCAGTGAATTGTTGTTGACGCCAACCTCATGCCATTCTCAAAATTCAATTTATTGATTACTTTTTCTTTAAACAAAGAAGAATTAAAATCCACAAGCTCAGAGATATGTAGACAATAATGGAACTAACATTCTAAAGTCAAGCATCGCAACATTTTGGTGTCAATGATACAAGCCACACCAGAATTATGTGGTAAATGATACACGCCACATCAGATTTATGTGGTCAATGATACACGCCACACCATAATTATGTGGTCAATGATAAACGCCACACAAGTTTTATTTGGTCAATGATACACGCCATACCAGAATTATGTGGTCAATGATACACGTCACACCAGAATTGTGTGGTCAATGATAAACGCCACACAAGTTTTATGTGGTCAATGATACACGCCATACCAGAATTATGTGGTCAATGATACACGTCACACCAGAATTGTGTGGTCAATGATACACGCCACACCATAATTGTGTGGTCAATGATACACGACACACCAGATTTATGTGGTCAATGATACACGCCAATCCAGAATTGTGTGGTCAATGATACACGCCACACCAGAATTGTGTGGTCAATGATACACGCCACACCAGAATTATGTGGTCAATGATACACGTCACACCAGAATTGTGTGGACAATGATACACGACACATCAGAATTGTGTGGACAATGATACACGCCACACCAGATATGTGGTCAATGATACACGACACACCCGAATTGTGTGGTCAATGATACACGACACACCAGATATGTGGTCAATGATACACGACACACCACATTTATGTGGTCAATGATACACGCCACACCAGATTTATGTGGTCAATGATACACGCCACACCACATTTATGTGGTCAATGATACACGCCACACCAGATTTATGTGGTCAATGATACACGACACACCAGATATATGTGGTCAATGATACACGCCACACCAGATTTATGTGGTCAATGATACACGACACACCAGATATATGTGGTCAATGATACACGCCACACCAGATTTATGTGGTCAATGATACACGCCGCACCAGAATTATGTGGTAAATGATACACGCAACACTAGAATTATGTGGTCAATGATACACGACACACCAGATATGTGAGCAATGATACACGCCACACCAGATATGTGAGCAATGATACACGCCACACCACATTTATGTGGTCAATGATACACGCCACACCAGATTTATGTGGTCAATGATACACGCCACACCAGATTTATGTGGTCAATGATACACGCCACACCACATTTATGTGGTCAATGATACACGCCACACCACATTTATGTGGTCAATGATACACGCCACACCAGATTTATGTGGTCAATGATACACGCCACACCAGATTTATGTGGTCAATGATACACGCCACACCACATTTATGTGGTCAATGATACACGCCACACCAGATTTATGTGGTCAATGATACACGCCACACCAGATTTATGTGGTCAATGATACACGCCACACCAGATTTATGTGGTCAATGATACACGCCACACCAGATTTATGTGGTCAATGATACACGCCACACCAGATATGTGAGCATTGTTTCATTAAACAAATAACGTGCCGACGAATCATTCCGTTAATCAAAGAATTCATGTGGGAATACCGCGACAAGAAGGGAAGCAGAGAATGGATTTCGTATCAAGTTATCGTAGCTCTTTTATTCTTTCAACCCAGGGAAGTAATTCTGGAGTTCATCTTCAGAGGGATTCGAGATGCCCAGTAACCTCCTCTTATAAATGTTCATTTCTTTCGCTTTCAGTTTTAATTTCCATACAGCAGAGTTTCTAAGAAATAACAACTTTTCCAATATTTATTTTTCTTCGCCACTTTTGCAGCTTGGTTAAAAATGTCTCTAGATCAATGGCCGGCAACCAGCAGCTCACGAGCGCATGCGGCTCTTTCCGTGTCAAGATGCGGCTCTCCAGTTCCATGCGGAAATAGTAATAATTATATTATTTTATTTTCAAAACTCATGTTAGTGGCTCTTTCAAAAACTGTTATTGTAAATTGTAACTGTTGGCTCTTCCACCTGAATACCCCTGCTCTAGATTATCGTCAAATGTTTTCGTTTCCTTTCCTTGAAGTCTCTCGTCAAACGTATTTTTCCTTTAAAATATATCTGCAAGATATTATCCACTTTTCACCCAAGTTTTGTTGTTAAAAACAATCGAAAAGGTCATGTTTCCCTTGCACCGCCAGGAACAACGCGATGTTATCTGTCAATTAAAAGACACGACTCGCACCATTTCAAATTCAAGACACCATTAAAATAAAAATTCACGTTTTTGAATATTTAAAAACTATTTTTTAGTTTACAGCATAAGTTGCAGCTTCTTAAATAATTACCTGGCGGCAAGACGCAATAATCCCCATATAATAAAGTTTTTGACAATAAATCCTTTATATAGGAGACATAACTAAAAGAATGTTCATATTAATACGCAGCGCAAGACAATCCAAAAATACAAAATTTTAACTATATCTCGTAAAACATGTTTAATATAATGCGCACCGATCGGGAATATATTTTTTAAAAGTATTGTAGTATTGTAGTATATAATACGCACCTTATTGCGCAACAAGAAAGGTTGTTCAATAAAATACGCACCACTACACTAGCACCAAATTTAACATGTTACGTAGAGATAAATAAATATAATATAAAAATTCATTAATTTAATTACAGAACACGCGATTGATCTGAAATTTTGAAAGATCATTTTTATCATCGGCACGAGTCTTCCTGAAAATTACAGCTCGCTAGCTTAAGAGGAAGTGTGTTAAAAATCGATCCAAAGTTTTTTCGGCAAGGCCTCAAGCAGACACCACGAGTTAATATAAAGGATTAAAAAATAAATCATTAATTTTTATTTATTCATTCAACTGTAATTATTTACTTAAATAATCTTTAAATATACAAATAAGTTCCGCTGTTTAATCTCTAGACTTTCAAGTTTAACCGTTGCATTCATTTATCAAATCAGACAGAAAGAACGATCATAGGGTTGCATTTGAGATTTACATAGACATAAGCCCTTCAATGACATCACCAATGACTGACGCTCTTGTATCATACACAGTTGATATTGGGACAAACTATCCCAATGGTATCAAAGCAAGGACTAATTTCTGTTTGGAAACACCCCCCCCCCACACACACACACGACCCCCAACGTCACAGAACTAAAACAAAAGACCAACAAACTCAGCCACCAATTTGAGATATCCGAGGCGATAGGGTGACTGTTGAGGGGAAACCCCCACAAAAAAAAAGCACGGGGCGTCTGTTTGTGTTTGCATGACAAACTTGACCTTTGTTTAACCGTTGTTTGTTTGTTTACCCTCACCTTCGTCACGTGGTCTCTGGCACTAATTGCTTAATTACCCGCGACGAAATAACGTCCCCTTGTTTGGACTGATCTTCGAGACAATGGTATCACACATTTTGATATTATTGATTGTTTTTGTGTCCCCCCCCCCATACACACCTGCCCACCTGTACTTACGACCTTTCTCCCTCCACCTCCCACACACACCCCCTGCCTTGCTAGCCCAGCAGACCCGGCCCCCTCCTACTCAACGCACCCCCCCCCCTTTTTCCTTTCTTTCGTAACCTTATTACAGACAGCAGTATCTTGTGGTTGGAGAGTGAAAGCCAGATCGGGCCATGTGGCGCCAAAGTTCTGTTGGCCCGGGTCTATCACACGGTTGGCTGGTGAAGGACTCACCTCTACGAGGTCTCGGTGTCTGGGGTTGGATAGAAGGTGACTGTTATAGGATAGAAGGTGACTGTGATAGGATAGAAGGTGACTGGGGTAAGATAGACGGTGTCTGGGGTAGGATAGAAGGTGACTTGGGTAGGATAGAAGGTGACTGGGGTAGGATAGAAGGTGCCTGGGATTAGATAGAAGGTGACTGGGGTAGGATAGAAGGTGCATAGGATTAGATAGAAGGTGACTGGGGTAGGATAGAAGGCGCAACAATCTAACATGAGCATTCATAAAACGGGAAAACCCCATTAAGTATCCTTTTAGATTACATTAAAAGTAATTTCAAATCAATAATTTTGAAACTAATCATCACCATTGCTATCTAAAAATTGCTGCTAAAATTGCGGGAGTCGAACGAAAAGAGATTTTTCAAAAATTTCTTCTCCATCATTGTTCTAAATATTATTAGCTACCGTTTGGCTTTTGTTTCAACCTGATAGATGTTATAGTTTGCGAGAAATTGACGAAATACTGATATTTTTTCGTTTTTTTTTATTTTCCAAGAAATCCAGTAAACCCTTTCGGTAATTCTTTTGGCCCTTGCACATTCTTGGGACCTCCTTAACATATTTGCTGAACACCCGAACCCTCTATCTGGTATGGTTCAGGGGGAGTTGCTTGTGCAATCTCGAACAGACAACACAGATATTTCAAATATATAAACGCAATTTTTTCCATGTGAAATTGCGTTAAAAATTAATTGTGGAAAGCCATTGCTCAAAGATTAAAGTCTCGCGAAAAAAGAAAGAATTGAATTTTTATTAAATCTATCATTGTTTTCAAAGTGAATGTGTTTATGTGAAGTTGTTTATGTGAAGTTGTTTATGTGAATTTGTTTATGTGAAGTTGTTTATGTGAATGTTTTTGTTTGAATGTTTTTGTGTGAATGTTTTTGTGTGAATGTTTTTGTTTGGATGTTTTTGTGTGAAGTTGTTTATGTGAATGTTTTTGTGTGAATGTTTTTGTGTGAATGTTTTTGTGTGAATATTTTTGTGTGAATGTTTTTGTGTGAATGTTTTTGTGTGAATGTTTTTGTGTGAATGTTTTTGTGTGAAGTTGTTTATGTGAATGTTTTTGTGTGAATGTTTTTGTGTGAATGTTTTTGTGTGAATGTTTTTGTGTTAATGTTTTTGTGTGAATGTTTTTGTGTGAATGTTTTTGTGTGAATGTTTTTGTGTGAAGTTGTTTATGTGAATGTTTTTGTGTGAAGTTGTTTATGTGAATGTTTTTGTGTGAATGTTTTTGTGTGAATGTTTTTGTGTGAATGTTTTTGTGTGAATGTTTTTGTGTGAATGTTTTTGTGTGAATGTTTTTGTGTGAATGTTTTTGTGTGAAGTTGTTTATGTGAATGTTTTTGTGTGAATGTTTTTGTGTGAATGTTTTTGTGTGAATGTTTTTGTGTGAAGTTGTTTATGTGAATGTTTTTGTGTGAATGTTTTTGTGTGAATGTTTTTGTGTGAATGTTTTTGTGTGAAGTTGTTTATGTGAATGTTTTTGTGTGAATGTTTTTGTGTGAATGTTTTTGTGTGAAGTTGTTTATGTGAATGTGTTTGTGTGAAGTTGTTTATGTGAATGTTTTTGTGTGAATGTTTTTGTGTGAATGTTTTTGTGTGAATGTTTTTGTGTTAATGTTTTTGTGTGAATGTTTTTGTGTGAATGTTTTTGTGTGAATGTTTTTGTGTGAATGTTTTTGTGTGAAGTTGTTTATGTGAATGTTTTTGTGTGAAGTTGTTTTATGTGAATGTGTTTGTGTGAATGTTTTTGTGTGAATGTTTTTGTGTGAATGTTTTTGTGTGAATGTTTTTGTGTGAATGTTTTTGTGTGAATGTTTTTGTGTGAATGTTTTTGTGTGAAGTTGTTTATGTGAATGTTTTTGTGTGAATGTTTTTGTGTGAATGTTTTTGTGTGAATGTTTTTGTGTGAAGTTGTTTATGTGAATGTTTTTGTGTGAATGTTTTTGTGTGAATGTTTTTGTGTGAATGTTTTTGTGTGAAGTTGTTTATGTGAATGTTTTTGTGTGAAGTTGTTTATGTGAATGTGTTTGTGTCAATGTTTTTGTGTGAATGTTTTTGTGTGAATGTTTTTGTGTGAATGTTTTTGTGTGAATGTTTTTGTGTGAAGTTGTTTATGTGAATGTTTTTGTGTGAATGTTTTTGTGTGAAGTTGTTTATGTGAATGTTTTTGTGTGAATGTTTTTGTGTGAATTTTTTTGTGTGAATGTTTTTGTGTGAAGTTGTTTATGTGAATGTTTTTGTGTGAATGTTTTTGTGTGAATGTTTTTGTGTGAAGTTGTTTATGTGAATGTGTTTGTGTGAAGTTGTTTATGTGAATGTTTTCGTGTGAATGATTGTGTGTGATTGATAATAATATGCCACTTATCTACCAGTAAACCCGCTAAAAAGATCACATATAGCATAGACATATTATGTCAGACTATGCCAATGGTTGCGAACCTTTTTAGGGCCGCGTGCCCAAAATTCAAATCAAAACCCCATTGATTATAGCTAAGTGGCAACACTCCAATACAACCCTAGAATGGCGGTTTGGCTCAGCTTGTTGGATTAAAGAAGTAATATTTTAGTCGCGTGGCGGCTGATGAGGCTCTGGGTGCCGACTGGGGCACGCGTGTCATTGGCTCACCATCACTGGACTATAACGTGATGTAATCGATGTGCTGTACTGCTGCACAACGCTGAGTAACAATAAGTGTCAATAATGTTGAGAGAATGGGTGGCGTCGTTTTCTGTTTGTTTTCCCTTGATACACTGGATGACACCATTTCAACCTTTCAGCCTACTAATATTGTGTCTAGGTATCTTAAAAACAAAATAAACTACACACAATAATCAGAAATGCATTTTTTTTATAAACAAATATTAGAAATAATTTACTGTATCGAATTTTCTCATTCAGTTACAGCAGCTCTTACTTCATAGAAAGACCTTTCCCAGTCGTCTGGGAACTCCCCGCCCCCCCCCCTTTTCCATCCCTCCCCTATCACACACTTTATGTTGTTGAGGAAAAGTTTTTGTTAACAAGTAAAGTGGTTTATTTTAACGTGTATTCCTATTGATAAATACGGCAAAGCGGCCGGGTAAATAGTTAAAACGAGGTGAGCGAGATAGAGAGGGCGTGAGATACGGGGACATGCTTTTATCTGGATGGGCTCATCAAACAAACGGGGTTTTCAGATCCACCGGGCAAGGACTTAGATATACCCAAACTTACGTGCCGCTGAAATCTTCCTCTGGGTATTGATGACGTCAGACAAAGTCTGGGTATTGAAGTGACGTCAGACAAAGTCTTGGTACAGATGACGTCAGACAAAGTCTTGGTATTGATGACGTAAGCCAAAGTCTTGGTATTGATGACGTCCGACAAAGTCTTGGTATTGGTGACGTCAGACAAAGTCTGGTATTGATGATGTCAGACAAAGTCTTGGTACTAACGACTTAAGACAAAGTCTTGGTACTGACGACTTAAGACAAAGTCTTGGTATCGACTTTATTTTATTAAGTTTAGGGTCAATGTTCCTTCTAAGGTTCGTTGGTTCGTGTGCAAGGTTAAAACTTTCTTGTGCAAAATTGCACAGCATCTATTTTTTGTGAAATATTTTAACAAATTTGCTGCGCGGTGATTCTAAACTGCTGTGTGGCGTCTGTCAGATATCAGCGCGGCTGCTTAAAGGGAACATTGATTTGTGGGATTCGTGGGGTTGTTTTGTTGTGAATGGTTTGTTGTGAATGGTTTGTTGTGAATGGTTTGTTGTGAATGGTTTGTTGTGAATGGTTTGTTGTGAATGGTTTGTTGTGAATGGTTTTTTGTGAATGGTTTGTTGTGAATGGTTTGTTGTGAATGTTTTGTTGTGAATGATTTGTTGTGAATGGTTTGCTGTGAGTGGTTTGTTGTGAATGGTTTGTTGTGAATGGTTTGCTGTGAGTGGTTTATAGTAAAATGGTGTGTTTGAATGTTTTGTTGTGAATGGTTTGCTGTGAGTGGTTTATAGTAAAATGGTGTGTTTGAATGTTTTGTTGTGAATGGTTTGCGGCAGGGGCGGATTAAGACAGCCTCGGGGCCCCTGGCTGCAATTCAAACTGGGGTCCTGTCCAGGCAGCGTTTATTTAAGTAAAATGATTGCTAGCAGCGAATATAAGACTGTGTAACTTGTAATGCAGGGTGCCATAAGACAAAACATTAAATAGAAGTCAATTAAATTAATATAGAGTTACACGAATCCACACTTGATTAAAATATTTTTTTAGTATTTATTTCAATATATAGAACCTTCGTTTGCGAACTTTTCTCATGGCGAGATTTTCAATCAAGTCAGTAAAACTAGTGAGCTTAGAATTTCCCTTTCAATGCTCATTAGAGAGAGTGCTGAGTCAGGCTTTGTTGTCCCAGGCAACTTCTAATTATTATGTCATTTTTTTTCACCTTTGAAAATGATCGCTCTTAGCTGCACTTTGATGCCATCATTCAGATACAGGCTAAGTGCGATGTGGACATTTGGAAAGGATTAAGTAAAATTGTTATCTCTGTGCATGTATTTTGGTTTTCGCATTGTGCTACTTCCTTTTCCTGACCCTGAGCCTGGGGCTGGGCAATACACTTTTTGAAGAGTTCTGAAAATTGGACTAATTCTGAAGAAAAGCCGTCATCGAAATCACTTGAATATTCTTCCAATAACTTGGGTGCTGCCCCTCGGATGGCATCATTGCTGAGCTCAATTAGGTTTCTAAGAAAGCCAACTTTGTCATGGATACACTTGCGTCTAAACGATGTTGTAGGGCTGAAGAAAGTTTCAATGATTTCACGAAATACCTCAACCTTGGATATTTGTTTCGGAGAAAATACTGTTTCGGCTGATGTCTCTTCATCAAGATGACACTTCCTCTTTTTTAATCGCATTGAAGATTGTTTGTATTCTTTCTCCACGGACTTATCCTTTCTTTTTTCTTCATAGAAATGAAATTCAGAACGCTGTCTTTTAACCAGCTCAAAAAGATAATTCAACAAATGTATCTTGAAGAGATGCATTTATTTTCTGAAGTCTTTATAAAATTGTGTCCCAAACTTCAAGTAAAATAGCGAGTTTCAGTTGTTCAAGTGCCTTCCGAAATTATTCTGCTTCTAGTCGACTGTCAGGCGGCTGATTTTCGTCAGTTGCCAATTCTTCCAGTGCTGCAATATTCTCATGGTATTATTTATTAACAGATCTTACAGCATCATGCCGGGTTGAGCATCTTGTGTCAGACAAGGCTTTGTTAAAAGGTAACATTTTCAATTGTTTTTGAAGACCCTGCCAACGATGAGTAGATGCAACAAGCCAGGTATAAAGATTTTGCAGAATGAAAAAAATAAGTAAATAATTTTTTTTAAAAATCTGGTTGCAGCAGGACCACCTTCTGGTGCACTTTTCCCAAACAAATTAAGGGAATGAGCTGTGGGCGGCACATAATGAGCAACACTGCACTTCTCACGAAGGATAGCTTGGACTCCGTTATACTTCCCACTCATATTTTCAGTATTGTATTTTGACTGTCCGCGGCAATCTTGAATTTGAATGTCACTTACTTCCAAAATATTAAAAATAATTTGGGCAATTCCTGATCCAGCATGGGAATACATTGGTATGAACTTGATTAATGCTCAACAGGAATGAATGGTATTTAGCTAACCTTATCTGCACCTTCTATACAGAATATTAATATCGGAACGCAACATGTAATTCAGGTTAATTAAGGACAGCGATATTCAATGTACATACAGAAATCACCTATGACCCGCTCTTAAGCCGACCCCCTCCCCCGCCCAACATTTTCCCATAGATTTTTTCCCAAAAAAGTCGGCTTTAAAACGAGTATACACGGTAATAGTAATTAGTTACATATTCATTCGCATATTTACTTCTTACTTCAGTCTGTCTGAAGATCGAAGCGTCTTAACTCGTGTACAATGCATTACTAATAGTTAGTTATAAATTCGATTATTAAATTACGCTATACTATGTTAAAGTTTTACTGTCGTAAGTTTTCAAAACTAATAAGAAATCTATTGTTTTTCTAAAGCTAGGTTTCCCTAGATATAATTACAAAAGATGACGACTTCTGGTATTTCACACTCTTCAACATTTTCTCTTGATAATTGGATGAGATTTTATTAATATATTTATGATATTTTCAATGCGTCATGCAAACATTTGCCCACTTTTATTATAGAAAATAATAAGTTTGGGGGCCCCTAAATCATCGGGGGCCCCTGGCTTTAGCCCGTTCAGCCCGCCCCTTTAATCCGCCATAGGTTTGCGGTGAGTTGTTTATAGTAAAATGGTTTGTTTGAATGTTTTGTTGTGAATGGTTTTCGGTGAGTGGTTTATAGTAAAATGGTTTGTTTGAATGTTTTGCTGAGAGTTCTGAACCAATTAAGGTACGCAAAAATTACATGGGTAATTTCCTTTAAAGAGAATAAAAGCCAGTCATTTCTGCACGTGTCATTTAAGAAGAACTTGATTTTAATATTTAGATATTCTTTAATAGCAACACATTTAATGCAAAGATAATTTTGCAATAAAATTTCTATGGAAAGAATGTTGATAGTTTTTTAAATTTATTTTATCTGTGTTTCATGGCTAAATAGTGGCCTGGGTTGTATGGTTAAATATTAGCTTGGGTTTTATGGTTAAATATTAGCCTGGGTTTTATGGTTTAATATTAGCCTGGGTTTTATGGTTAAATATTAGCCTGGGTTTTATAGCTAAATATTACCATGCGTTTTATGGATGCCGTTTACTTATATAACAAAACATTTACCTAGCACCTGTAGTGCAATCCACGTATTACAGTTACAAATGTAGCTGCAGCTGTCGGTCAGTTTATGCTTAGTCCAGTAACTGTAGTAGATGTGGCGTTCCCACTTGTTGTTAGAGGGGGTTTATTTATGGCGAGCGGGGAAGATCAATATTTATATACAGGTATGTTTCACATATGATGTAACTATTATTACACTTACTTCATATTCACCTGTTACCGTATTCTGTTTAATCATTAATTTTATTTAATTTACATTAATATTATTTTTATGTAGCTTATATTAGAGAAATGAAATAAGGGAGACTGTCTCCCCTGAATATTATTTGTCTTGGTCCTTTTTAATGTCTGAGTATAAATAATAAATTACTGTTGATTAAGTTTCTTTTCCCTTCAAACTCCAACAACCAAAGTAATAAATAAATTAAACATTATATTTGGAATATATTTACGCTCAATTATCGCTGACGCTAAATCATAATCCCTTTGGTTTCCAGATTAACATTAACCAAACAACGCACTAACCTTTGACGTCAGCATTTGTTTTGTTAACAGTGCTGACTGACTCAAAGAGTTATTTTTGTGTGCAGTAATTTGGTGCGCTGCTTTCTAAAATTACTTTAAAAATCGTGTGGTGATTAGCACTGTAAAAAAATATTATATACATACTTTGTGTACATTTCAGGAATATTTCGTATTTATCATAGGATAAGTTACTTGGACTTTTGACCCCCCCCCCTTTCCAAAAAAACAACAACAACAAAACACGCTATTGTGTACATTTAAGAAAGTTTAATATTACGTATTTATCATACAAGGACAAGTTAGTTGGTATTTTGAAAACGGTGGGCGCCGTAGGCGCCCTTAAAAAGGGGGGGGGGCGCCGCAGCACAAACTAGTTATATTTAGATTTAAATAAATAAATTTTTTTTAAAAACCAACCAAAAAAAAACCACAAACAAAAAAACTAGGAGTTATTACATTCTTCTAAAAAACAAAAAGTTTTGTAAATTAAAAACCACTGAGTTTTTTTTTACCAGATACTGAAGACTATGTGAATATGAGTAAATTTTTGTCAAGAACAATCAATCCGTATAAAATCTTAAGAGGTAAAATATACCTAAAATTGTATTAAAATGTATTGGGGCCCCCGCCCAAGAAGGATTGGATACTATGAAAAGTATTCCCTATAGCATTTTCAAATGGCTCATCAAGTTTTTCTGGTTTAACTTCGGTCTAGACTTGTCCATCAAGTAGCCAATAATTCAAAATATATTTATATATCTAATATTTGTATGTAAGACCCACCTTTCTTATCTTATCTTATCTGTTTACAGACGCTCCTTCTATACAGAAGATTATTGCGTCCTACGCTTATCCATGGTTTGTGTTTAGTCCTGCATTCTTATTAGAGTTTTAAATGTTGATAAAGTGTTGGCTTTCCTGGTTTCTTCAGGCAACCCATTCCACGCCCGAATTCCGGACGGGAAGAACGAAAATTTGTATGAGTTTGTTCTCGCATACGGAATAAGAAAGGTGTTTTTATCCTTATGTCTATCTGAGGGTTGTATTAAGTTATCTTTGTGTTGTATTTCTAAATTAGAGTTAATTGCTTTATGTATGATTACTACTTTGCTCTTGGTCCTTCTATCCTCTAGTGTTTCAAGGTTTAATGATTTAACTAATGGTGTTATTCTAGTCAGTTTTGAATATTCTCCAGTGATGAATCTGGCAGCTCTTTTTTGGATTTGTTCTAGTTTATCAATGTTTTCTTTGGTGGATGGGTCCCATACAGAAGATGCATATTCTAGTACAGGTCTCACCAAAGTGAGATAGCATTTTAGTTTTATATCTTTATTACATTTGTAAAGGTTTCTTTTTATAAAAGCCTAAGGTTTTGTTTGATTTTTTAATAACTTCATTGACATGGGGATTCCATGATAATTTCTCATTTATAATGACTCCTAAGTATTTTGCATCTTTAGTTTGGGTTAGTTCCTTTCCATGAATGAAATATTTTGAATTTATTTGTTTCTTTTTCTTTGTTACTCTTAACAGTTGACACTTTTCTGGGTGGAAACTAATACTCCAGTTAGTTTCCCATTTTATCAATTCATCTAGGTCTTTTTGTAAAATTTTGCTGTCTTGTTCTGATTTATTTGTTCTATAGATTATACAATCATCAGCAAACAACCTAACTTTTGTTCCTGTTGAGATGTTGTTGGGTAAATCATTTATATATATTAAAAAGAGTAAGGGACCTAGCACAGTTCCTTGTGGAACTCCTGAATTAACCTTTATTGGTGCAGATTTAGATCCATTAATTATTACAGTTTGCTCCCTGCCCAAAAGGAAGTCTTGGATCCAGTGATGTAAGGAACCTGAGATTCCAAAGTAGTTAAGTTTTTTAAGTAAACTAAGGTGGTGAACTTTGTCAAATGCTTTTGAGAAGTCTAGTAATATTGTATCTATTTGATCATTTTTGTCTAAGCCTTTTGATAGTTCATCTATTAAACCTATTAATTGTGTTTCACATGATCTGTTTTTTCTAAAGCCTTGTTGATGTGGGCATAGGGCATTATATTTGTCAAGGTGGTTAACTATTCTACTATATAATATGTGTTCTAGTAATTTACAGGTGATACTAGTAAGTGATACAGGCCTGTAATTACCAGGGTCTGATTTATCCCCTTTCTTAAAGAGTGGAGTTACTTTAGCTAATTTCCAATCCTGGGGCACTTTACCCTGGTTTAGAGAGGCTTGAAAGAGAACTACAAGGATTGGGGACAGTTCATTGCTTAGTTCTTTTAATAATCTTGCAGGCAAATCATCTGGGCCAGTAGCTTTGTTTATTTTAAAGTTTTTTAGGAGTGAGTGTATACCTATCTCATCTACAGTTATGTTACCTATTTCCTCCATTTTATTTAAATTTATTAAAACTTCCTTGTCGCCTGAGGCAGAAAAAGATGATGCGAAATATGTGTTAAGGATATTAGCTTTAGTTTCATTATCATTATAGGTTTTATTATTTGAGCCTTTTAGTGTGGCTATTCCTGAAGGTTCCATTTTTTTAGATTTGATAAAGGACCATAAGTTTTTATTGTTATCTTTGGTAATTACATTGTTTATATATTCATTTTGGAGGTTTCGACTAAGTTTTTGTGTCAAGTGTTTAATCTTTAAGTATTTTTTGTGTATCCTATATGAATAGGTAGCTTTATATTTCTTAAATAAGTTCTCTTTTTGTTTGCATAGCTTTTTCAATCTAGAATTGAACCAGCATTTGTTAATTTTATTTGATGTTAGTTTTGTTGGAACATTCTCATCCATTATAGTTTTTAGATTTGTTTTTATATCTTTCCAAATTTCTTCTACTGGGCTATTTGTGTTAAATTTACTTAGGAAAGTTTGTTGGAAGTTAGCCGCTGATTGGTGTAGTTTTATTGAATTACATTTATTCCAAAGATAGATTATTCTTTTAGGTATCTTATTAATTTTAGTTTTTATTGTATTGGTGACCCTAACAATATCATGGTCGGACAGTCCTGGAATTATTTTATAGTCTAACACTAGTCCTGGTCTATTTGTTAGGAATAAATCTAGTGTTTTATTTTTCCTTGTTGCTGTTTTTACTATCTGTTCTAGGTTTATGTTGTTTATAGTGTCTAAAAAGTGTTCATTAATTTCTTTGTTAGTTTGATGGTTATCAATTGTATAATTTTTCCAATTTATATCTGGAAGATTAAAGTCCCCCATAATCCATAGAACTGCATTTTTATTATGCTCTTTTATGAAAGTTAATTGACTACAAAGATTGTTCATGTATTCTAGGTTTGTATTCGGAGGTCTATATATACTGCCTACAATAAGTGGGGATGAGTTTGGTGTAATTATTTTACAATAAATAGACTCTATATTAAAATTTGGCTGTGTAGTAATTTCTTCAGCTATGATATTTGATTTAATTGCAAGTAGCACTCCTCCATAATTGTCTGGTCTGGCTTTCCTAAAAATATTATAATTGGTGTTTAAAATCTCAGAGTTATATATGTTGGGGTTCAACCAAGTTTCAGAACCAGCAATTATGTCTGGTTCTTCTGTTTTTATAAGTAGTTCTAAATCTGGAATTTTATTTCTCCTGCCGCATTTGTTGTCTGCCTTTTTTACAGTAACTTTTTACCTGTTACTTTATTTCCTGTAACTTTTTTTTTACCTGTGACTATTTCTTTTGAATTTTTTCCTATGACTTTATTTCCTTCGATTTTATTTCTTTTGAATTTTTTCCTGTAACTTTATTTCCAGTGACTTTATTTCGTTTGAACTTTTTCCATTGACTTTATTTTCCTTTGACTTTTTTCCTGTGACTTTATTCCCAGCGACATTTTTTCCAAGAGAACGTTTTTTTCTTCAAGTTAAATTATTGGCAACGTTTTTGAGAATTTTTTTGGGTTGATTCCTTTTTTTAATCAATTTTCTTTTCCCCTAATTTTGTATGTGCTGCATTAAAGTAAATGATTTTAAGTTTACACTAATTAGTTGAGGCAATAAACTACTGTGTCATTGTTCCTGTTACATTTCCCCTCTACTTTGTATAAATTATAATTTTAGAAAAATCCAGAAACTCCTCTTTAATAATTATTATATCCGAATATCTGTAATAGTAAATGTTTTGAGTAAGAAGCTCTAACTTTAGAGGCTAGTTCCCTTTACAAAGTCTAGATTTTGTTTACTATAATATTTCTTTTAAAAGAATGTTTTATAAAACAAACATTTGTTGTGTAACATTTTTTTGGGCCCCGTATATATTTTGTCATTTTATTAATAATTAAATTTTATGCAAATAAAAATTTCTAGGAAGTTGCTAAATTTTTAACAACAAAAATTAAGTTGGCTACAATTGAAAATATTTCCATATTAGCCCTATCAAAACGTACATATCTCCATATTAGCCCTATCAAAACGTACATATTTCCATTAGCCCTATCAAAACGTACATATTTCCATATTAGCCTTAACAAAACGTACATATTTCCATTTTAGCCCTATCAAAACGTACATATCTCCATATTAGCCCTATCAAAATGTACATATTTCCATTAGCCCTAACAAAACGTACATATTTCCATTAGCCCTATCAAAACGTACATATTTCCATTAGTCCTATCAAAACGTACATATTTCCATTAGCCCTATCAAAACGTACATATTTCCATTAGCCCTATCAAAACGTACATATTTCCATATTAGCCCTAACAAAACGTACATATTTCCATTAGCCCTATCAAAACGTACATATTTCCATTAGCCCTATCAAAACGTACATATTTCCATTAGCCCTATCAAAACGTACATATTTCCATTAGCCCTATCAAAACGTACATATTTCCATTAGCCCTATCAAAACGTACATATTTCCATATTAGCCCTAACAAAACGTACATATTTCCATTAGCCCTATCAAAACGTACATATTTCCATTAGCCCTATCAAAACGTACATATTTCCATTAGCCCTATCAAAACGTACATATTTCCATTAGCCCTATCAAAACGTACATATTTCCATTAGCCCTATCAAAACGTACATATTTCCATTAGCCCTATCAAAACGTACATATATCCATTAGCCCTATCAAAATCGACATATTTCCATTAGCCCTATCAAAACGTACATATTTCCATTAGCCCTATCAAAACGTACATGTTTCCATTAGCCCTATCAAAACGTACATATCTCTATATTAGCCCTATCAAAACGTACATATTTCCATTGGCTCTATCAAAACGTACATATTTCCATTAGCCCTATCGAAACGTACATATTTCCATTAGCCCTATCGAAACGTACATATTTCCATTAGCCCTATCGAAACATATTTTCATTTCTTGCCTTTAAATACAAGGGAACTAATCAAACATAAATTAAGGTATTACACATAAAATTAAATCCAAATGCATTACTTCCCTTAAAGATTTTAGCAAAAAAGACACTCAGTTTGTCCTTTCAATTACAAATTGATAATAAGGCAAACATTTTCTTTGTTAGTTAAGATTTTAATAATATAAAATTTATAAAAATATAAAAGAATATGTAACATAACAGACACATACATCCATGCACACCGCCACGGGCACGTTTTATTGTATAAGGGTGTGGGGAATCGTGAAATAAATTACATCTAGAGATAATGTTACTGCAACATGCCAACAAAGTAGCAGATGTTTTTTTGTTTTGAAGACAGGATTTCAATACATTTAATGTCTACGCAATTCGACCTAGTCGATCACATTAGGAGGTTGATTAAATTGTTACAAAGTTTATGAAATGATTTATGATAACGACGCTTGAGTGACCCAAAACACCCCTCTCCCCCCAAAAAAAAACAACAACAACAACAACAAAAAAAACAAACAAAAATACTAAGAAAGTTAAATTAATTCTCAGATCATTTGTTTCATTATAAAAATGTATATATTTCTATTATTGTACTTTAGTCTATAGATCTACTAATTTATGGACAAGGTCATGAAAGAAATACGCTGTGACACCATTCCGGTCAGAATAACTTATACAAAGCAATAAACGATGCAATCAATGAAGCAAGAAGCGCAAAGAAGACGAGTGATAGTTCAATGGGGGGCGTGCCCCGGGTCACCTCTTGATGTAACTGTTGATATAAGATTGGATTAAATATATATTCATATGTATATTAATTAATACACATATTTACAGGTAAAATATAGTTTTAAAAAAGTAACTCGTTGACGATCAAATAATACATAGAGTTATCAAATATTTTTTTTTAGATTCATCATAATAATTGATAAATTACGATGTGCTGTTTAAGAAGCATTTATCATTAAAAAATGACGTCATTCAGATGCCGTCCTCTTGTACGAATGCTTAAAAAAAAACGTTTTGTGTCTGTGTCACATGTAATGCATGCATACATATTGTAAATAGATGTCTTGTCTCATCTATACAGACGCTCCTTCTATACAGAAGATTATTGCGTCCACAGACCATGCCGGTCTGTTGGCAAGTGATGCAGCGTTCACAGGCCACGGCTATAAGGGTTCAACGCATTACCCAACCGCCTTTATTTCCTTAACTAGTGCTGGGTACCCATTCGGAGCTGGGTTGACTCAGGACGCCCTAGGCCCCGGGAACAATTCCTTGCCTTCACATGGATTCGAACCCGTGACCATCGGTACGCCAGCCGAGCGCGTATGTCACTCGACCACCATGCTCTTAGCACAATAGTGTAAGGCTGGAATGGCTGAAATGATACCCGTATCAATCAGATTTAAGAATTATAATAAATTAATTTAATTTCGTTGGGGTGGGAAGAGAAGGCATAGATAGTATGGTTGATTAATGTGAGACCGACAGTCACAAAAGAGGAGGCATAGATAGTATGATTGATTAATGTGAGACCGACAGTCACAAAAGTGATTTTGTTATTTCAAAATGCATCATTAAAAAATAAAATAAATAATAAACATAAAAAAAAAGATGACGATAAGACTCACAAACTCAAAACGTAGGGTGCCTTTTTCCGGTAGTCCTTCGCCGAGTTCCAGGCCGGTTTGGTCGTCATTTTCCTGCAGCTTTCCCAGTTTAGTCATGCCGTTTTCGATATTCTCCTTTGCACCCAAAAGCGCCCTCATTAAGGCGTCATCAACTCCTAATAGGAAAAATCGCACAAAAAAACCCAAAAAAACTAAAACAAACTTGTTTGTTTAAATGATCAAATTTATTATAATTATTTTATTTAAAATCATGTCTTCAAGTTTTTATCCATTATGTTTGATTCTTCTATGTAGCCGAACCCTAATATCTCGATCGCACGCACGCCCGCACACACACACACACACACACACTCTTACTTAACATCGGTTACTTCGATGTCTGTTACCCATCGCGTGTTTAAATGGAATATTTTGTCATAAAATGGTGACATGACATTTTTTCACAAGTTCAGTGCTGTAGTTACCTACATTTTGTGCTAGTGACATACTTTCGTCCTATTGACCTACTTTCGTCCCAGATATTTACATTTTCAATCGACCCCAAGGCTAATCCTAAATTATTTTTTTTTAAAAATCACAATTTTTTATTATATTAATAACAAAACAGATCTACATGTCTTCATATTTCATTGAGTTCGAATATGTCGATTATGTCGTTATTTTTATCGCGTAAAGCAAATAATGTCGATAAGCCAGCTCACCCCCACCAACCCCCCCCTCTGTCGATAAGCGAGCTCACCCCCAACCCCCCCCCCTCTGTCGATAAGCCAGCTCACCCCACTCCTTTCTACGATGGTTTTTTAAAATGGCGAATTCCCCCGACGCCTCAATAAATTCCTCAATGACTTAAACGTCTGGACAATTTTATAACTCGTCTTTAAAATGAACGTCTGTCGAATAATTTCAAAACAATTAAGTAATATAAGCAATTTAGGTTTCTAAACACTAAAATACAAGCTAAACAAAATATTGTGGCTTCATTAATGGGCAAATACGTATAAAATAAAATATGATAAATCTTTCACATTTCATGTTGTTAAAATAATCTCAGGACCAGATATACAGTACATTATTTCATGTTGTTAATATAGCCTCATGACCAGATATACAGTACATTATTTCATGTGTTAAAATAGTTTCAGGATTAGATGTACAGTACATTATTTTGGTTATTGGTTTGAGAGTTTTGGCTCTGACTGAGTTGATTAAAATGTTTTCAAGTTATAAACCGACCAGTCTCGTTAGTAGTCATTCAGGTAAACATTAGTTTCTGCATATTAATCCATCAGAGATATGTTAACTTTTAGTCCATTACATATATGTTCAAATTACATTTCAGTAGCAGTAAGTGAACCTAAGGAGACATGACTTGGCATAAAGAACAACACATAACTAACTAATAATTATTTAAACTTAAATTCAAAGCCGCGTACGCTTCAAAGAATTGTCCTAATAGGCCCTCCCCAACCCCCCAAATCCTCTGTTCTGTCACTTGAGCATATCCTGAACAGCGGTGATTTCAACACATTATTACTATTTTTTATGCACGTGACATCGCCAAACACCTAATAGTCAACTAACCTGCCTTCGACTGTATTTGTGTCATCAGGTCTTTGCGGGCCTCCTCCATACCATGCATGGCATGCTCTAACATGCTCTTTCCCTGCGGGAGGGGTTGGGGGTTGAGGCAAAATGGGGTACGGTCAAGAAAGTGACATGGGGCAGTGGCGTAAGTAGAGGGACAAGGGAGTGAAGGTGAAGCAAAATGTGGTACGGTCAAGAAAGCGACATTGAGCAGTGGCGTAAGTAGATGGACAGGGGAGGGAGGGTGAGGCAAAATGTGGTACGGTCATGAAAGCGACATGGGGCAGTGGCGTTAGTAGATGGACAGGGGAGGGAGGGTGTGGCAAAATGTGGTACGGTCATGAAAGCGACATGGGGCAGTGGCGTAAGTAGATGGACGTGGTAGGGAGGGTGAACTCTTTTTCTCCCTATTAAGAAGTATTTGACAGTTTCGACCAAGTGTTAAACTAAACAATAAACTTGAGTTAGAGATTAAATGACCTAAAAATATTTTATCACCAATTAATTGAGACTTTTGAATTAATGAAATCTGAAAAAAAATGAAACAATTCTATTAGGTACTGAGCCTAAGGCTCTATTAGGTCCCGAGCCTAAGGCTCTACTAGGTCCCGAGCCTAAGGCTCTACTAGGTCCCGAGCCTAAGGCTCTACTAGGTCCCGAGCCTAAGGCTCTACTAGGTCCCGAGCCTAAGGCTCTACTAGGTCCCGAGCCTAAGGCTCTACTAGGTCCCGAGCCTAAGGCTCTACTAGGTCCCGAGCCTAAGGCTCTACTAGGTCCCGAGCCTAAGGCTCTACTAGGTCCCGAGCCTAAGGCTCTACTAGGTCCCGAGCCTAAGGCTCTACTAGGTCCCGAGCCTAAGGCTCTACTAGGTCCCGAGCCTAAGGCTCTACTAGGTCCCGAGCCTAAGGCTCTACTAGGTCCCGAGCCTAAGGCTCTACTAGGTCCCGAGCCTAAGGCTCTACTAGGTCCCGAGCCTAAGGCTCTACTAGGTCCCGAGCCTAAGGCTCTACTAGGTCCCGAGCCTAAGGCTCTACTAGGTCCCGAGCCTAAGGCTCTACTAGGTCCCGAGCCTAAGGCTCTACTAGGTCCCGAGCCTAAGGCTCTACTAGGTCCCGAGCCTAAGGCTCTACTAGGTCCCGAGCCTAAGGCTCTACTAGGTCCCGAGCCTAAGGCTCTACTAGGTCCCGAGCCTAAGGCTCTACTAGGTCCCGAGCCTAAGGCTCTACTAGGTCCCGAGCCTAAGGCTCTACTAGGTCCCGAGCCTAAGGCTCTACTAGGTCCCGAGCCTAAGGCTCTACTAGGTCCCGAGCCTAAGGCTTTATTAGGTCTCCCAGTACAACCCACCTAACATCTCACCCCTCAGGGAACTTAGGCCTAGGGACACCTTTTCCCCGAATGGTCCACTCTGAGTGGGCCACATGGCACCAATAATCACGTCAAAAACTGCCTTCTTTTTAAATGTTTTACTCACAAAGTGACAAAGTGGTTGACGAATTTTCCTTCCTCGACGCACTACAAACTCGTTGCAACCCCAGGGTCGCTCACGGATCTATTTGTCATGGTTCTTCGCTAGATAAATCTGATTAAAATCGTGCCAATACTATATTAACACTTGAGAATTTCATTATGACCCATTTAAATAGATATGGTGGATTTGGGGTGGGGGTTGGGGAAGGGAGAGGGGAGGGGCAAACATAAAACAAATTATCAAGTTTGGCGATATTCATCCAAGTGCAAGGGCCAAAATTAGTCGTTCACACTATGTTTTGATGACGTGGGCTGCCAGTTAATGGAATGTTGAGTGCAGACTTGTATGACTTATGGAAAAATAATATTGAAAACGATTAAGCGTTTGTAAGCAAAAACATTTAATTAAATGTTACACATAATTAAAGAGCTGTTCAGTTCATGGAGATAACATCGGAAAACACGAGAAAGTATATTTACCCCTCAATAAATTTAATGCTGATTATATTACAGGCAATTCCGAAGAGTTATTCCCCGGAACTTCAACAACATATTCAAACAAAAATTCACGAGCTATTTTTGTTTGCTAAAATTTCTGTTCACATTTAATTGACTTTGTGCGATAACAATTTTTGTTTAAAATCTAGACTTTTAGGATAAACAAATTTATGTTTGGGGATACTATCTATATGTGTTCTAAGAGTTTTTATTCGTAATACTTGCGTGTTGTTCCTCTAACAATTTTAACAAGATTAAAATAATTTTTTACTAATCTCATATTCTCTGGATGACTGGATTTGTGTTTTTTTACTTGATAAAGTATTACATTTTACAATTGCATTTAACGTTTGCAATAATTGAGGAAAAAAGCTCAGAAAAGTGTGACAGTTTGTGACAGGGGGGAGGGGGTCAGACTATGTTTGATGTCACATTTATTTTTATATATATATAAATATATTTTTGTTATTTATCTTTTTATATTTTTAGTAGAATTTAAATTTCTTTAAAAATAATTTTCGCAAATTTTGTGAAGCATTAGAATTAGTTTTATGTCAAAATAGCATTGAAATGCGTATCTCCTGAATGTGTTGTTCATACATCTGACTTGGATGCAGTAGGGCAGGGGTGTCCAAACGTTTTGCATGGCGGGCCAAATTCCTTGAAATGAAGACCCTCGTGGGCCGGATTAAAATTATATACAAATGACATAAGTTGAGAAGTTTTTATAGCAAAATTTTAATGTGTAGGGTGAAACTGAGATATTGAATGCAGTAAATAGTTGAGGTCAGGCTCAATGCCACTGGTTTTGATAAGTATGATATCATGTAGGTGAGAGTCACTTATTCTTGCCCTCACACGGTTCTTGTTAAAATTCATAACTGAAAATGTCTGCTCACACAAGTATGTCGAGCCAAACAAGCTGAGCATTTTCTAAGCAAATTTTCAAATCTCTTTGAATCTCTTTTTATCCAGCTGTCGGTAAAAGTCGTTGAGAGAAAGCTGTTGTTGTCTGCTGCGAATTTCATTATCAATTTGTAACTCAATGAGTTCCAGCTGCAGATTTCCTGGAGCAAGGTCAGGGTCAACAGTGAAAGGTGAAGAAAATAACATGATGTCCTTTTCAATAGTTGCAAAGTCCTGAAAGCGTCTTTGAAATTCATCAGCCAGGGATGTGATATATTCAACATACCTCTGCATTTGCTCATTGAAGCTACTTTCTGGGAAACTTGTCATGATTTCATGTAGTGAGGGGAAATGTGTGGTATTAGGCTGCATTTGAGACAGTTGCCTTTGAAAAAGTTTCAGCTTGTTCCCAAAGGCCTTGACATATGGATATGGTTGGCTCACCACTGCATTTCGACCTTGAAGATTTGTGTTAAGTACGTTTAGATGTCTTGTCATATCAACTAAAAATGCAAAATCTCCCAGCCAAGCAGTATCAGATAATTCTGGCATCGGTTGTCCCTTATCTTCCATGAATTGCCAAATTTCTTTTAGAAGTGCGTAGAAACGCTGAAGTGCTGTTCCCCGACTGAGCCACCTTACATCATTGTGATACACAACATCTCCGTATTCTCACTGGATGTCAGGAAGAAACTGCTGAAACTGGCGATGAAACAGGGCTTTAGAGCAAATAGATTTTATAGCTTTTATTACTGGCTTAATGACATGATCACATCTAAGATGTTTGGCACAAATAATTTCTTGGTGAATGATACAGTGAAGTTTAATAGCTTTGCCACCCTCCTCACTGACTTTTTCAAGATTTTTTAAATAAATAAATATTTTGTTCATTAATTCATTCAAATTCAATCATTAAAATAAGGAGACGCAATTTAATAATCTTTAGTATGCAAGAGCGTCTGTAATATAAGATAGAAATCATTAAATTTGATAAAAAATTGCAGCGTTATGGAAAAAAGATGTTTATTTTGTAATACGTACCTTAAAATAAACAAAATGTGTTGAATATAACAAAAGCCGAAAATTTTGTTTCAAAATTTGTGATACAAAAAAACTATTTAAAATTTTTAAGTTCATCGACGCATTATTCGTTTCCACTTCCAAGTCGACGAAAAAAACACACAATAAAATGACTCCATCAACTTTTACGGTAGGCCGTCAATGTTTTAGTACAATTAACTTCATCGGGTTTTAAAACAACCAATTTCCACATTTCCACGTTGTTAAAAAAAATAATCCCAGATTTTCGCCATCATTTGACATACTCGAAACAAATTTCTACTTTTCTAATAAATATACTATCTTACAGAAATAATAACTCAGTTAATTAATTATTTCAGATGAGGCCGCGGGCCAGTTAAAATGGCTTCGTGGGTCGGTTTTGGCCGCGGGCCGGACTTTGGACATCCCTGCAGTAGGGCTAATATTAAAGGATCAGGAATGGTTTGACAATCATGTTCGCACAAGCCAATATTTCACTCAAATTGTGAAATATCAGGACATAAAATGTTGCGACAAAGCACGAAGCTCATATTTCAACGTTTTACCTTCGAGATTATTTCCTCCTATAATCCCAATCAAACAAACAACTGATGGACTTAGAGCTTCCGAAAGAACAGATGCAGATTTTCATAAATTTCCTTGTTTGTGGGAAAAACTCTTAAATTTGATGACATTGTGCCAAGATCAACAGGAGTTTTCAAAGTAAAACCATATGATCTTTATTGTCCATCTTTTCAGACCAGCTTACTTGATTCGAATTTGCAAAAGATGTCACTTATATTTTGCCTCACAAACAATGTTGAAGAAACATGCAGGACAACATAGAGCTCAGGCTCAGGAGAATGTGCCCACCCCCCCCCCACCCAAACTGTTCAAGAATCAACTCAGATAAAACGCATCGGTTCTTTGAGAATCGCTTCTAAAAGGCAAAGAGAACCTATGGCAGTTATTGCCAGAAGAGAAAATGCACATACAGAGGCTGTTGAGTGGCTAGATGACGACGAGTTTATCTGTCTGCAATTATCCTTCCAGGAAACGATGATGGTAAAAGGTTGATGTCAGTCGTAGCTATGGATGAACACTTCACTAAGATGATGTCCAGTGAATATTTTTGAATTAAACAAAATTCACAGGACCATAATAAAAAGATTCAATATAGCATATGAGTTGTTCACATAATTTGTCAATCTAGTTTTTTTTAAAATAATTTTTTTTCCTTTTTATTATTTAATCACTGGGTGAGGTCAAGTTTTGCTAATCTACTTCTTATCCTGTGTCAATAGATTGCATAATCGGAAGATTATCTAAAACTTGACACCACCCATTGTAAATGAAAAGTTGGCAGATAAATGATGTGGATTATAAAATGGTCAAGTCGAATTTTTGCAATGTTTGTTTTCAAATTCGATCAAGATTGAGTTACTGATTAACGTAGCTTATGTGTAACGTACTGTCATGTATGTGGTTATTATGATAAGAATGTTTATTTAATTATTATATGTATGTTATTTTCTCCATGTAAAGCGCTGTTAGCCCAGCTCCTTGCCGGGATACAGAGCTATAAAATTATCAATTTATTATTATTATTATTAATGTTTCATTGAATAACTGTGACAACTGTTGACAATTAACTATTCTACTATTTAATTCTTTTTAATAATCTGATAGTTCTTTTAAGTAGGGGTGTACCGGATTTTGGCTCCAGCTCCAGAAAATCCGGAATCTGACTATTTTTACAAATCCGGCTTCGGCTCCGGCAGGATTTCACTTCATAAATCCGGCTGGCTGGTAGAGTCCTAATTTATATTTACTCATAATGGCTCCGGCAAATCCGGAATTCAGCCATTTTTACAAATCTGACTCCGGCTCAAGCCGGATTTCACTTCATAAATCCGGACAAATCCGGCCTAGCCGCATTTTAAAATTTTGAATCCGGTACATCCCTACTTTTAAGTGAAAATTTTATATTTTAATACAGTCTAATAGTAAAGTGTATTTTAAGTATTAAATTAAATATTTTCATTAGAAGTTAATAAAAAAAAATTGAAAGTGTGACGTACTTTAGGGGTCGTGGGTCAGAGATTTGTGACAATTTGTGATGGGGGGGGGGAGAGAGGGGTAAAAAATGGTCAAAAATAGCACGACGTACTTTATGCATGGCCCCTTAACTTCTCTGTGTTCGTTGAAAACTGAGAAAGTTGAAAGGACAGAAATAGTGTTGAATAGTGGTAATGAATTTTGATAATGTTTTGTTCTTGCCTCTAGCACAGTGTATCTCAAACTATTTGATACTAAGTCACATTTCAAGGGTTTGAAAAATGCAGACAGCAAAAACGTGATTTTTAAATATATTTTTAGCTGCTTTACAGCTTCTTATTTTCAATATTAAATAACACGTTTAAAATAAGAGTTATTTTCTATTGTATTCATTAAAATAAATTCATGATATTAATTCCAATGTTGATTACAGTTTGACAATAGGTGTTTCTACCCTAACCAGACGACACCAAATTTTGCTTGAACTTGTGGAAATATCTCAAAATTGGTTTTTAGAAATATTTATAGATTTATATATCTGAATTTTCCGTTTCATATTTACACGTTTGTCTTAGGAACTGGCTTTATGATCAAGGCTCACTAAGTCCAAATGTTGAAATATATCTGCCAGGTCTATAGGCCAGCTTGGCACGTCAGTATTCAAATATATCTGCCAGGTCTATAGGCCAGCTTGGCACATCAGTATTCAAAAGTAAGGCAATTACAAATGCGTCAGTTTACCTGTTAATGTTAGAATTCCAAAATGGGTCAGTACCTGGCAATACTAAAATGGGTCAGTACCTGGTACATGTAATACTAAAATGGGTCAGTACTCAGTACCTGGTAAAATAGTTCGATACAACCTGATGACAGAATCTGTCAGTACCTTTTTGTTCAAGACTCTCTCCTCCAAAGCCAACAATCTTTTGTCGAATGCTTCCATCGAACTGTCGTCTCTTTGCTGTACAGGACCTGTGGGTCATAATATAGAACACCAGGGCTTAAATAAAAACGGATGTGGAGCTTAGCTTTGAGCTGCATTCCTGGAGCTTGGAGCAGAATAATTGTTTATGGAGCTGAGGCAAGCCAGTCAGCTCCAAGTTGAAACAAGGTTCATCAATGTTTATTTTATTTCATTAAAAAAAATGGTTCTGCTTTAAATGATGCGTTTGTTAAACATGTATGTGGTGGGTGTTTGTTAAACATGTATGTGGTGGGTGTTTGTTAAACATGTATGTGGTGGGTGTTTGTTAAACATGTATGTGGTGGGTGTTTGTTAAACATGTATGTGGTGGGTGTTTGTTAAACATGTATGTGGTGGGTGTTAGTTAAACATTTATGTGGTGGGTGTTTGTTAAACATGTATGTGGTGGGTGTTTGTTAAACATGTATGTGGTGGGTGTTTGTTAAACATGTATGTGGTGGGTGTTTGTTAAACATGTATGTGGTGGGTGTTTGTTAAACATGTATGTGGTGGGTGTTTGTTAAACATGTATGTGTTGGGTGTTTGTTAAACATGTATGTGGTGGGTGTTTGTTAAACATGTATGTGGTGGGTGTTTGTTAAACATGTATGTGGTGGGTGTTTGTTAAACATGTATGTGGTGGGTGTTTGTTAAACATGTATGTGGTGGGTGTTTGTTAAACATGCATGTTGTGGGTGTTTGTTAAACATGCATGTTGTGGGTGTTTGTAGGAGTCTGTGCTTGGTCGGGTGCGCTGAGATAACATAGGTCCCATTTAGACTGTGCCGCTCACTAGTACGTTCCTTCAGCAACCAATTTGTATAGTGATATTCGCAATTTTAATCGCGTATATGCATGGCATTGCGTTACCAAATAGTTAAAATTGGAGTAAACTCTAGAAAAGGATTAATTTTTTTTTGTTGTAATTTTAAAGGCCTTTAAAATTATTGTATCTTGTTTTCGATCTCTAGCAAGAGCGATGAAAACTTTCCAAAATAAAAGTGATATGAAATCAAAAGGGTGCATTTTGAAACTGTTCTTAAACAACACTGATCACTCCGAGTTATTTGCATGGGAATACTTTCTTTAAGATATTATGATGTAGCGTCTTCCATGAAACTATAAATTAAAGGAATGATTTTAATGCATCTAGGTATACAGACACGTTTTTAAAGACCTTGCTTTCAAGTATTTTTTGCTTTCTTTCATCATCAGTTGTGCCGCGGACCTTGTAAGGCCCTCGCCTCACGTGCCACGGTCCTAGTAAGGCCCTCGACTCACGTGCCACGGTCCTTGTAAGGCCCTCGACTCACGTGCCACGGTCCTTGTAAGGCCCTCGCCTCACGTGCCACGGTCCTTGTAAGGCCCTCGACTCACGTGCCACGGTCCTTGTAAGGCCCTTGACTCACTTGCCCCGATCCTTG
The DNA here is from genome assembly GCA_944989445.1 of Ampullaceana balthica. Classification (NCBI taxonomy): domain Eukaryota; kingdom Metazoa; phylum Mollusca; class Gastropoda; family Lymnaeidae; genus Ampullaceana; species Ampullaceana balthica. The sequence continues at coordinate 1,020,909 of CALYLW010000031.1, forward strand.
TAAGGCCCTTGACTCACGTGCCACGGTCCTTGTAAGGCCCTTGACTCTTTTTATCGGACTGACCCATGGCCTTTCCCCTCAACCCTCGGATTCTGAGTTTTTGAAGATATTTCTCCTCCTCACCCAACTATCTAAGTCCTGGTGTGCATGTTTGTCATCTGCCTCTTGATTTCTGAGCTGGTCTTCGCCTACCAGCGATCTTGTGCGTGGAGCAGCCACCCGTTTTAATTTTAGGCTAGAACTTCTTGCTCTTGGTTAAACCCTGAGGCCGCTATCCACTGCCGGACGAGCTATGTTCAGACCATGGGTAAACCAAATAACATGTAAATATAATACAACAAGTTGAGTTCACACAACCCCCCCCACCCCTACTCACCTGTATTGTTGACCACTGTCGGCACTGCGAGGCCACCGACCTGTTCAGACGATAAGTAGCAGATGCCGTCGTCGTAAGTGTAGTACTTGCATTGAATGTCGTCATCATCGGTGCACGCCTTGGCACAGTCCTCAGCAGAGTTACCTATACGTTTGAACGTGGTTGTTACCTGTTGTGGCACTGAAGGAATGGAGGGAGAAAATATCATTGATACTTTTTTTTTCCATAGTGATTCGACTTTATTTATTTTTCAAAAATATTGTTTTGCTAATATGTAATCTAATTTAAAAATAGAATATTACTCATTAAGCTATGACGCTTACCGGATTTAGAAAAGACAAGGACTAATAATATTGTATCTCTAAATTTAGAGATCGAAATCAAGTGACATGCACTTTTTTTTCCCCTAAGCCTTTTCTATTTACACAAATTATTACATACTGTTTTTTTGGTGAAAATGACATATTTTATATTTAACAAATAAAATAAAATACAAATATTTTATTGTACCAAATAAAATGTACATTATATATTATTTCTTAAACATATAAACCTTAATTATCTTCTCTTATGTTTAATATCATGTTTTCGTTTCTTTGTTTAAACATGTGTTCTAATGTTATGTTTGTGTAACTGTGGTTATGGAATAATGCCTTAAGTCTGTGATGCCATATGTGTTTTCTGTACTGTGTAAGTTATTTTTAAGCTTATAGTTTGTTGTTTCTTGTTTATAGAGTCTGGTATTATTTTTAGTGTTATTGCTTTGTCTATATCTACCTTGTGTGTTGTGCCTGCTTGTATGAATTGTTGGAGTGTGTTTTTAATTTGTAAAATTGTATTGCATGTGAGATACTTTTGTACGTGACTTACTTGGAAGTCAATTGATGCTAAATCCTAATGTTCCATGGCTAACTGGCAACTTGACAAAACGTTAATTGGTGTTACCTGTGTATATTACTCACACTGCCTAGAAAACTTGTTAAAACGACAGGTAGTGATCTTTTAAGAGTAAGATTAAATCAGAGAATAAATTTAAATAATGGTCAGTGACATTACCTGCCAGTATGAAACGGATCATTATAAAATTAATCAGTAGCCAAAATTGATTGAACATTTTCGACGGCCTAGGATTCATTTGGAGATTCATTGATTCAGTCAGAAGGTGATCTTCGGTGTGGTTTTCCATGCAGGGAATTATGGGGTTTTCCCGGTTGTTTGTCATGTAATGCGCAAGAAGAGATGATGAATCGCGCCAATTGTTTAGGTTTGACTAGAGCGAAACAACCTTCTATACACATTGATGCGTTAATTCATTTTGTTACATTCGGACCAAGCTATAAATCAGCAATATAAGGATTGCCCCAAAGCTAAAAGTATTCATTTTTTTTACAATGAGAGGGGAACGTCTGTAACGCTTCCTTTATTCCTTTATTGCCACCCAGAGGCGTAACTGGGTTGACGCCATTGGTTAAGCTATTTTTGGCGCCCATTATTTAAATAACAAAATTAAAATTAGAGATTTAGCTGCGCCCTTTTGAATTGGCAACTGCCCCAATGCCAAGCCGTTGTTACGCCACTGTCGCCACCCTTTTTTCTTCTTTATTTTGTTTTACAGACGCTCCTTCTATGCAGAAGATAATTGTGTCCACAGACCGTGACAGATGATCTGTTTGAAAGTGTTCCAGCGTTCACAGGCCATGCCTTTGCTTTGTGTGTTCCACGCATTACCCAGTCGCCTAACTAGTGTTAGGTACCCATTCGGAGCGGGGTGCCTCAGGTACGCCCTAGGCCCAGGGAACAAATCCTTGCCTTCACATGGTTTCGAACCCGTGACCATCGGTACGCCAGTCGAGCGCGCTGCCACTCGACCACCACACCCCATGGTTAAATGTCTATGGTTAAATGACTATGTGGAAAGCGGTAACCCATCTTCAGATGTCGTGTTTCAGTCAGGATTGTCCTGAAAATGAAATTTCTTAAGAATAGATCATTACTGCTTGGTTTACAATCACTCGACAACATTCACAGCTACTGGAATAGGTCAAAGGTCACTGTAGTTAAATGTTGGTGCCTGTTTGCCAGGGAGTAGTCCAAATTAGGGCTGTTAACAATTAATTTAAATTTAATCGCTAAAAATGGATAATGTCATAAGAAACACTTATTAAAAGTTCTTGTTGAAAATCGAAATAACACCGGAATGTCTCCTTTATATGTCATCTTTTAACCAACTGCGCAAACAGACAAATGTGTTTTGAAATTATTTGGTTCAAGTGATGAGTGGGTCTTATTGACAAGTAGCAAAGTACCCTCGCTTTGCTGCGGAAATTAGGATTTCAGTTACCGCTGAGAACCCGCGTAACACAAATTCAAAACACCAATTGATTCCAATCTGGATCATGATGGATATACTACATGTATTAACTTAACCGTCTTGTCTGTCTGTCTGTCTGTCGTGGTCCCACAGAAAAACAAAAGAGAAAAGTAAAAAATAACTTCAAGTAATCCTATCGAGGTGATAATTTAAATGTTGTTTTCGTGTTACCATTGCGGAAGGGTACTCAACAACTTCCCAAAGTTTCATGCTCCTACATACACGGGAAATGGGATATTTAAAGATGAGTCTGTTTTATATAGCTCATCTAAGAAAAAACCCTACAATTGGGCCCCCGGCCCCCCAGTTAGAGATATTTTTATAAGTTTTACACCTTTTACCATCGCCAGAGGCTACTCAACAACTTTACAAAGTTTCATGCTTCTACCTACACGGGAAGATGAGGAATTACGGTTGATTCAGATTTATATAGCCCATAAAAGGGAAAAAACGGGTTAGGCCCCCGGCCACCCAAGAGTGGAAATTATCAATTCTCTTTCGCCACTTATCGCCATAAGAGTATACTCATCAAGTTCCCAAAGTTTCATGCTTCTACCTTCACGGGAAGTTGGAGAATTAGTGATGAGTTAGTTTTAAATATTAAAAAAAAACAACTACATTTGGGTCTCCGGCCCCCAGTAAGTGATAATTCATATATTTTCTTTTACCGTTTACCATCGCGAAATGTTGCTTAACAACCACTCAAAGTTTCATGCTTCTACCTTCTCGGGAAATAGGAGAATGATTGATTCTTAATTCTTATATAGCCCATATTAAGGGAACAAAACATGAGTGTGAATTTCAAAATTCTTTTTCGCCTGTTACCATTGCCGGTTTGTACTCAACAATTTCCCAAAGTTTTATGCTTCTACCTACACGGGAAGTTGGAGAATCAGTGATAAGCCAGTTTTTTTTATATAAGAAACAAACTACATTTGGTCCCCCGGCTCCCAGCAAGTGAAACATTATATACTTACCTGTTACCATCACGAAATGATACTTAGCAACTACCCAAAGTTTCATGCTTCTGCCTACACGGAAAATATGAGAATTTGTGATTTTCAGTTTTTATATAGCTCATAAAAGGAAAAAACTTCATTTGGGCCGCCGGCCACCAGTATGTGATAATTTAAATATTTTGTTGGCTGTTACCATCGCGGAAGTGTACTCAACAACTTCCCAAAATTTCATTCTTCTATCTACTCGCGAAATAGGAGAATTAGTCATTATCATATTTTATATAGGCCATATAAAGGGAAAAAAAACGTTTTTTGGCCCCCGGCCCCCGGCCCCCATGAGAGTGAAAATTCTTTTTCGCCAATTTTCGTCGCGAGAGGCTACTCAACCACTTCCCAAAGTTACACGCTTCTACCTACACGGGAAGTTGGAGAATTAGTGATGAGTCAGTTTTTAATATTAGAAAAAAACTACTTTTGGGCCCCCGGCCCCCAGTAAGTGTTAATTTAAATAATTTTTCGCCTGTTACCATTGCGGAAGTGTACTTATCAAATACTCAGAGTTTCATGCTTCTACCTACACGGGAAATATGATAATTTGTGATTTTCAGTTTTTATATAGCTCATATTAGGAAAAAACTTCATTTGGGCCCCAGCCCTCAGGAAGTGATAATTTAAATATTTTTTATCCCGTTACCATTGCGGGTTTGTACTTAACAACTTATCAAAGTTTCATGCTTCTGACTACTCGGGAAATAGGAGAATTAGTGATTTTCATATTTTATATAGGCCATTTAAGGGGAAAAAATCGTTTTTGGGCCCCCAGCTCCCATGAGAGTGAATTTTAAAATGATTTTACTCCAATTTTCGTCGCGAGACGCTACTCAACAACTTCCCAAAGTTTCATGCCTCTAGCTACACGGGAAGTTGGAGAATTAGTGATGAGTCAGTCAGTCAGTGAGTGAGGTCTTTGCCTTTAATTAGTATAGATTATAGATAAACCAACAATCGTTTTTATTCCTTTAGTATAGTTTACTTTAGATTGTCTCAGCTGAAGTTTCCAATACTGTAGTTGAAGTGGATGTTTGGTTTGCAGGTGATATGTAAGGAAGTGTTAGAACCATGGTAGAATTGTTCCCTTTAAGCAGCGCGACTGCGCAGATATTGACCGACGCCACGCAGGAGTTTAGAATCACTGCTGCGTAGCAAACTTTGTAAAATATTGAAAAAAATAAATAAATATTTTTTTTGATCATTGACGTTTAAATAATTATATAAATAATTTTTTTAAAATATAAATTTAAGATATAATTAATTTTAATTGTGATGAGTGTTTGGCTTGGTCGGTAACTTTTAAAACTCATTTTTCCAATTTATTTTACGTTCATGTCAACAAGTCAAAGGATTCTGATGATCACAATTTTCATGGAGCCAAAACTTGTTATTTTATCTCGATCGAAGCAGTCCTACGTCGCCAAAGAGTTTAAGCTTTGTAGAAAATTTTGTTACAGTGGAATTATTTTTTAAATCCCAAAGACTTTTAAATTATTTTTTTTTATTTTTCAAGCTCCCATGTAGGTTTAGCCAAACTCTTCCAACATTAAAGCACTGCGGATTCAAAAGAGCGAACTTTGAAACTTTTCTTCATCCACTCTGATGCCGCTGAGTCGGGACTTTGGGAAGAGTGCAGCGTGGACCATTGCACGGGACTATGTTCTGTGCGATATATAGATGCAGTTACTACGTTACATGTTTACTTAAGCGGAAATAATTTTATGATTTTAGAGATCCTTCTTTTAAAGCCCATTTTAAAATTTACTTAATAGCTTAATGTTTAAAGTAATTATGAAAATCATCAAAAAGTGTTCCAATGTCCGTGTAGATGCCTGGACAGCTAATTCACAAACATTCAAGAGTAACGATGCTTGGCCTTTCATCTCAATGCTGGGACACTCGGGAGTTGTAGGTCTTTCTCCAGCCCACATCCACCAGTCTATTGAAGTCTTGGTCTGTATGTCAGCCGTCTGCCCCTAGATAGCTACAAGGGCTCGTGCCTCGAGCAGTTGACCGCCAGCCAGATTTACTTGCTCCTGGTGAAAATCTGAGGCCGTCAATACACTGGGACATAGACTTAAACCCAGTTATTTGTAACCAGTCATTGACATACAAATAAGTCCAGTTACAGGTCAACCAATCATTGACATACCAATAATTAGAGTTACAGGTAAACCAGTCATTGACATACCAATAAGTCCAGTTACAGGTCAACCAATCATTGACATACCAATAAGTCTAGTTACAGGTAAACCAGTCATTGACATACCAATAATTACAGTTACAGGTAAGCCAGTCATTGACATACCAATAATTACAGTTACAGGTAAGCCAGTCATTGACATACCAATAAGTCTAGTTACAGGTAAACCAGTAATTGACATACCAAAAATTACAGTTACAGGTAAACCAATCATTGACATACCAATAATTACAGTTACAGGTCAACCAATCATTGACATACCAATAAGTCTAGTTACAGGTCAACCAATTATTGACATAACAATAAGTCTAGTTACAGGTCAACCAATCATTGACATACCAATAAGTCTAGTTACAGGTAAACCAGTCATTGACATACCAATAATTACAGTTACAGGTAAGCCAGTCATTGACATACCAATAATTACAGATACAGGTAAACCAATCATTGACATACCAATAATTACAGTTACAGGTAAACCAATCATTGACATACCAATAATTACAGTTAAAGGTCAACCAATCATTGACATACCAATAAGTCTAGTTACAGGTAAACCAGTCATTGACATAACAATAAGTCTAGTTACAGGTCAACCAATCATTGACATACCAATAAGTCTAGTTACAGGTCAACCAATCATTGACATACCAATAAGTCTAGTTACAGGTAAACCAGTCATTGACATACCAATAAGTCTAGTTACAGGTCAACCAATCATTGACATACCAATAAGTCTAGGTACAGGTCAACCAATCATTGACATACCAATAATTACAGTTACAGGTAAAACAATCATTGACATACCAATAATTACAGTTACAGGTAAACCAATCATTGACATACCAATAATTACAGTTACAGGTAAACCAGTCATTGACATACCAATAATTACAGTTACAGGTAAACCAGTCATTGACATACCAATAATTACAGTTACAGTTAAACCAGTCATTGACATACCAATAATTACAGTTACAGGTAAACCAATCATTGACATACAAATAATTACAGTTACAGGTAAACCAATCATTGACATACCAATATTTACTGTTACAGGTCAACCAGTCATTGACATACCAATAATTACAGTTACAGGTAAACCAATCATTGACATACCAATAATTACAGTTACAGGTAAACCAGTCATTGACATACCAATAATTACAGTTACAGGTAAGCCAGTCATTGACATACCAATAAGTCTAGTTACAGGTCAACCAATCATTGACATACCAATAAGTCTAGTTACAGGTAAACCAGTAATTGACATACCAATAATTACAGTTACAGGTAAACCAGTCATTGACATACCAATAATTACAGTTACAGGTCAACCAATCATTGACATACCAATAAGTCTAGTTACAGGTAAACCAGTCATTGACATACCAATAAGTCTAGTTACAGGTCAACCAATCATTGACATACCAATAAGTCTAGTTACAGGTAAGCCAGTCATTGACATACCAATAAGTCTAGTTACAGGTCAACCAATCATTGACATACCAATAAGTCTAGTTACAGGTAAACCAGTAATTGACATACCAATAATTACAGTTACAGGTAAACCAATCATTGACATACCAATAATTACAGTTACAGGTCAACCAATCATTGACATACCAATAAGTCTAGTTACAGGTAAACCAGTCATTGACATACCAATAAGTCTAGTTACAGGTAAACCAGTCATTGACATACCAATAAGTCTAGTTACAGGTCAACCAATCATTGACATACCAATAAGTCTAGTTACAGGTCAACCAATCATTGACATACCAATAAGTCTAGTTACAGGTAAACCAGTCATTGACATACCAATAAGTCTAGTTACAGGTCAACCAATCATTGACATACCAATAATTACAGTTACAGGTAAACCAGTCATTGACATACCAATAATTACAGTTACAGGTAAGCCAGTCATTGACATACCAATAAGTCTAGTTACAGGTCAACCAATCATTGACATACCAATAAGTCTAGTTACAGGTAAACCAGTCATTGACATACCAATAATTACAGTTACAGGTAAACCAATCATTGACATACCAATAATTACAGTTACAGGTAAACCAATCATTGACATACCAATAATTACAGTTACAGGTAAACCAGTCATTGACATACCAATAATTACAGTTACAGGTAAACCAATCATTGACATACCAATAATTACAGTTACAGGTAAACCAATCATTGACATACCAATAATTACAGTTACAGGTAAACCAATCATTGACATACCAATAATTACAGTTACAGGTAAACCAGTCATTGACATACCAATAATTACAGTTACAGGTAAACCAGTCATTGACATACCAATAATTACAGTTACAGTTAAACCAGTCATTGACATACCAATAATTACAGTTACAGGTAAACCAATCATTGACATACAAATAATTACAGTTACAGGTAAACCAATCATTGACATACCAATATTTACTGTTACAGGTCAACCAGTCATTGACATACCAATAATTACAGTTACAGGTAAACCAATCATTGACATACCAATAATTACAGTTACAGGTAAACCAGTCATTGACATACCAATAATTACAGTTACAGGTAAGCCAGTCATTGACATACCAATAAGTCTAGTTACAGGTCAACCAATCATTGACATACCAATAAGTCTAGTTACAGGTAAACCAGTAATTGACATACCAATAATTACAGTTACAGGTAAACCAGTCATTGACATACCAATAATTACAGTTACAGGTCAACCAATCATTGACATACCAATAAGTCTAGTTACAGGTAAACCAGTCATTGACATACCAATAAGTCTAGTTACAGGTCAACCAATCATTGACATACCAATAAGTCTAGTTACAGGTAAGCCAGTCATTGACATACCAATAAGTCTAGTTACAGGTCAACCAATCATTGACATACCAATAAGTCTAGTTACAGGTAAACCAGTAATTGACATACCAATAATTACAGTTACAGGTAAACCAATCATTGACATACCAATAATTACAGTTACAGGTCAACCAATCATTGACATACCAATAAGTCTAGTTACAGGTAAACCAGTCATTGACATACCAATAAGTCTAGTTACAGGTAAACCAGTCATTGACATACCAATAAGTCTAGTTACAGGTCAACCAATCATTGACATACCAATAAGTCTAGTTACAGGTCAACCAATCATTGACATACCAATAAGTCTAGTTACAGGTAAACCAGTCATTGACATACCAATAAGTCTAGTTACAGGTCAACCAATCATTGACATACCAATAATTACAGTTACAGGTAAACCAGTCATTGACATACCAATAATTACAGTTACAGGTAAACCAGTCATTGACATACCAATAATTACAGTTACAGGTAAGCCAGTCATTGACATACCAATAAGTCTAGTTACAGGTCAACCAATCATTGACATACCAATAAGTCTAGTTACAGGTAAACCAGTCATTGACATACCAATAATTACAGTTACAGGTAAACCAATCATTGACATACCAATAATTACAGTTACAGGTAAACCAATCATTGACATACCAATAATTACAGTTACAGGTAAACCAGTCATTGACATACCAATAATTACAGTTACAGGTAAACCAATCATTGACATACCAATAATTACAGTTACAGGTAAACCAATCATTGACATACCAATAATTACAGTTACAGGTAAACCAATCATTGACATACCAATAATTACAGTTACAGGTAAACCAATCATTGACATACCAATAATTACAGTTACAGGTAAACCAATCATTGACATACCAATAATTACAGTTACAGGTAAACCAATCATTGACATACCAATAATTACAGTTATTTAATAAGCTATGGGCAAACCAATACTTTAAGTACCAATAAATCCAGTTATAATTAAACCAATTATTTACATAAACATTGATGATACCGTCACTTTAGTTCACACATTGATGATACCATCCCTTTAGTTCACACATTGATGATACCGTCACTTTAGTTCACACATTGATGATACCGTCACTTTAGTTCACACATTGATGATACCGTCACTTTAGTTCACACATTGATGATACCGTCACTTTAGTTCACACCCACCAACTCACTGAGATCGTGGTCCGTTCTCTGCGTGGAGACGCCCCTGGCTTGCTCAGACAAAATGTAGCAGACGCCGTTGTCGTGATAGTAGTGCTTGCAGGGAATGTCCCTCTCATCGGTGCACGCCTTGGCACATTCCTCATTAGAGTTTCCTGGCCTGGTGACTATGGTGCTACAGAAACAGGGCGCTGGAGGGATTGAAAGGATAATGTTTTTATGAATATTCTTAATAAGACAATTAACATTCGTTTGTACATGACTTTCTTGACTGTGTGTTGATAATAAAGTTTTATTAACAGTTATTCCGATTCGTGGCTAGGACCCGCTGTTAGCAACGTATTTTTTTAAATTAACTATTCAATTAACCAAATATACGTTAACATTGAAAGTGTCTTACAAAATCCCTTGATTGTCCAAACAGTTAGCCCCACAAAAGAGTTTAAGAAAAACAAAAAACGATAGAAACCACAATAACAAGTTGAGACCGAGAATGGAAAATTTACATTTTACCAAAAATGGAAAAAATAGCGCCCCTTTTACAGAGTAAAATTTCTGTTACTAAATGATTAAAAAATAGCAGGAAAAGTGATGTTACAAGTGAGAGCAGCTGTAAGTGATGTTACAAGTGAGAGCAGCTGTAAGTGATGTTACAAGTGAGAGCAGTTGTAAGTGATGTAACAAGTGAGAGCAGCTGTAAGTGATGTTACAAGTGAGAGCAGCTGTAAGTGATGTTACAAGTGAGAGCAGCTGTAAGTGATGTTACAAGTGAGAGCAGCTGTAAGAAATGCAAGAATAAATTTTGACATTTTCGTTTGCCTGTGTTTAAAGTTAGCATTATTTAAAGGCCATAAAACTGAGCGTTGATTCATGTTGGACGTATGTGTAAGTTTAAGTGTGTGTCTGTACAGGAAATTATGGTGTCGTCTGTAGATAGTAGAGGAAGATGGCGTCCTTTTATTTAATGTTTAATAATTGGAGGGAGTTCCCGGTGTTTTGTCACGTGATGCACCCAACAACAGACGATTAACTATCAATTTATCAAAACAGACATGTTTATCTTATCTAAAACATTACATTCCTTCGAAGTAGTAGAATTTGTTGTCAGTTATGTATATTTCCATGGTAGATGGATCCCATACATACCATGCATTTTCTTCTAGTCAAGTCTAAATAGCGTAAAGTAGCATTTGTTGTTCCTTCAGGAACTCATGGGTTAAACGTTTTTTTTTGTGTGTGTAGATTTACAGTCATTACTTATAACAGTTTGCTCTCTACCTAAAATGACATTTTGGATCCAACGCTGTATGGGACCAGAGATGACAAATTAATTACGTTTTTTGAATAATCTAAACTGGTTAATTTAATCAAATGCTTTAAAGAAGTCTGGTAATATTGCATTATTTGATGCTAATTATTATCATCTAAGTCTTTTGAGAGATCGTTCTATTACACTCATTTTTAATTGTGTTTCACCGGAATTTGAATCTGTTTTTTCCTAAAGCCGTGTTGATGTGGACATAGGACATTATGTTTGTCGAGCTGATTAACTATAATAATGTATCTATGTGTTATAGTAATTTACAAGATTTGAGGTGTTCAGTCCCACCTTTGACAGATTTGACATTGGGCAGATTTGAGGTGTTCAGTCCCACGGACCAATAGAGGTCCACGGACCACATGTTGAGAACCACTGCTCTAGATTATGTATTATATATATTTATAAAGCATAATTTCAAGGGAAGTAATCACAGCCAATCCAGAGAAAAATTAAATGTACTTACGGTAATTACTCCCCTTAACATTTAATATTTTTATGTTTTCTTTAATAATATGTAGGCACATAATTTGTTATACAAATTGTATGAAAATAATGAAAATAAAATAATCTTCAACAAACTATTCTTCTTCTATCCTGTATTTTGTTATGTAGCGGTGCTCATCTTTCATCTTTTCATTTCTGTTTTTTATCTTTAATAAATTAGATTTTCCATGGTATAGGGTAGTATGTAATACATTTATTTCAACAACTTGTGTTTATTTATTTGTAATAAAGAAAGCTTCAGCCGAAACGTTAACATATATGTTTATGTCCATTAAAGAAGCTTTAATTCATTGTTTTAACCACACAATTCGTTTCTGTATCTTGTATTTGTCACATTTTGTATGACATATATTATGTAGAAACAATTATTTATTTGATCACCGAATGATTTGTTAGTAGTTTTGTTTCAACAAACAATAACTGTATTCAATAGGTGAATAAAACACATAGAATATTACTTGCATTTCTTTTTATTGCTGATGTTGTAACACTGATGTGGTGTTCACTCTCATCCAAATATTTAGCCATTAACGGCTCAATAACAGATGACAAGGGTGTTCACTCTCATCCAAATATTTAGCCATTAACGGCTCAATAACAGATGACAAGGGTGTTCACTCTCATCCAAATATTTAGCCATTAACGGCTCAATAACAGATGACAAGGGTGTTCACTCTCATCCAAATATTTAGCCATTAACGGCTCAATAACAGATGACAAGGGTGTTCACTCTCATCCAAATATTTAGCCATTAACGGCTCAATAACAGATGACAAGGGTGTTCACTCTCATCCAAATATTTAGCCATTAACGGCTCAATAACAGATGACAAGGGTGTTCACTCTCATCCAAATATTTAGCCATTAACGGCTCAATCAATGTATTAAAATGTGGGTGCCGGGGTGAATTTGCGTCTATTCAAATTTAGCTTAATCGATCCTATAACGAAGTAGACTTGATTGTTACATAACCTGATCAGTATTGATCAAGTGATTTTTTGATCAAAGCAATGGCTGACACCGACCCAGAGAGTCTTGAACATTAAGAGTTCAATTTGTTTAAACTTTTTAATATTCATTGACATTGACATTGTACTTTGTTTGTAGCGTTGCTTAATATTGACATTTCCATCCATTGACCTATATGAATATGTTGTTATACCATGCCAACCAGCATCACGTCGCTTACAAAGATATGGAATGTGGATGACGTTTCAAATCCTTCTAAAGAAAACAATCAGCAAATAGGAGGACAGCACGAGGAGGCACAGGAGAAAGGTTCCAGTTAAAGTGATCCCCGAGAAATTATATCTTGGTACCTGGGGATTTTGGTGAAATTTATATATAGGTATATAGCTATATAACAAAATGTATGTATATATCTATATAAAGTCATTGAATTACGCAGTAAGCAGCAAAATGTACGATGCAATGCATCTAAATCTACTTTAAAAATAATATAATTCTTGGCAAGAGTTGTGTTATGAAACAGTCCAAACAATTTTATGAACGTATCTAAATTATATTCCTACTACACTGTTTATAAACTAAGGGAATTTTTTTGGGGGGATAGTGGTCGGAAGTCTAGAGAAATAATTCGAAGGAAACAAAATAGACAAAGCTCCAGACAGAGTTCCTGAGAGAGTTCCAGACATAGATCCAGACAGAGTTCTAGAAATTATGTACGAACTGCAGTTGGAGGATTTATCGAACTGAGTCAATGCCAGACAGAGAAAAGCTTTAGCTATAACCAAATAAGGGAATAATCTTGTTGAGCGATGTGTTGTCTGTTGTTGTTGAGCGATGTGTTGTCTGTTGTTTTTGAGCGATGTGTTGTCTGTTGTTGTTGAGCGATATGTTGTCTGTTATTGTTGAGCGATGTGTTGTCTGTTGTTGTTGAGCGATGTGTTGTCTGTTGAGTACAAGTATATCAAGTATGAAGTAACTACAGAATCACGTGATAAGTTGTTTTAAAACAAGGGAGAAAATGACACGTTCGAAGTTATACATTGGTGAAGCCCACTCTCAGTTTACGAACAGCTTGTCTGGAACGTCTTCGCACGTTTTCCACCTTGATGATGTCGTTTTGAACTTTGGCGTTTCGAATTTTCTTCTTGGCGTTCTCCAGTTGCTTCAACTTCAGGTCATCGTCTGCAAAAGTCAAAATTGAAAAAGAAAAGTGTGTCAATGATGAAATCTGCTAATGTTATTTTTAGAACACGTCTATCTCTGTCAGTGTTTCGCTAAGTTGGTTGACCCTGGGAAACTGCATGGGTGTGGGGTGGTATGGCGTGCATCAACTCACTCATTCCCAGAACATAAACCGATGTAAATATATGATCTTCCTTTCTGTCACGGTAAAGTGCATAGATTTAATTTTCTTTAGTAGATGTTTAAGTGTTTAATTGGAAGCCAACACGCTTGTGTGGCGTTTCTATAGTGTCGGAAATTAGACAGAGACAAAGGCTTTTTGGCGATCAGTTAAAAAATATGACTTGAGGACTCATGTGTCAAGAATATGACTTGAGGACTCATGTGTCAAGAATATGACTTGAGGACTCATGTGTTAAGAATATGACTTGAGTCATGTGTTAAGAATATGACTTGAGTCATGTGTTAAGAATATGACTTGAGTCATGTGTTAAGAATATGACTTGAGTCATGTGTTAAGAATATGACTTGAGTCATGTGTTAAGAATATGACTTGAGTCATGTGTTAAGAATATGACTTGAGTCATGTGTTAAGAATGGGGTAAGGACTTTTAAATGGCAGAAGATAAATCTGGGATGAGTTTCCTACAAAAATAAAAATAATTGACAAACATTAAACAAATAACGTGCGGCTCAACGGATTATCCGGAAAGTTAAGAAACATTTGAAAACCTGCCCAAGTCTGTTCTCAGCCTAGTGAGTTTGGTAGTGACGGAACAACGGTGGTTCTCATACCTTAGAACGAAAGTCGTACCTCAATACCTTCTTGTCATCTCACCTGCCAGCGACTTCATTGTTTTGATGGCCTGAGAGGTTAAGAAGCAGACACCGGGGGAGTAAAAGTAGAACCTGCAGGTAAAGTCCGTCGCATCGGTGCACGCCTTGGCGCAGTCCTCTTCAGAGTTCCCTGGCATTGTGATTTTGATGTTACAAAGACCAGGGACTGAGGGATTGACGGGAGAACAGATCATTGATAGTTTTGTACGTAACTTACTTGGAAGTCAATTGTTGCTAAAACCTTATTTTCCAAAACTTAACAAGGTCATTCTGATACTAATACAACACAGACAAGGCACTGAGGTATTGACGGGAGAACAGATCATTTATAGTTTTGTACGTAGCTTACTTGGAAGTAAAACAGTTCAAGACTGCACTTAAGACACATCTTTTCAAAATTTATTTTTAAAATTGATGAAACAACATTTCTTGTAAATGATTAACGTAGCTTATGTATAATGTATTGTAATTTTGTGTGTTTGTTGTGATATGAAAGTTAATTTAATACTTATAAGTATGTTATTTCTTTCATGTAAAGCGCTGTGGGCCCAGTTCCTTACTGGGATATAGCGCTATATAAATAATCAATTTATTATTATTATTATTATTATTATTATTATAAGTCAATTGTTGTTGAAACATTATTTTCCAAAACTTAACATGGTCATTCTGATACTAATACAACACAGACAAGGCACTGAGGTATTGACGGGAGAACAGATCATTTATAGTTTTGTACGTAGCTTACTTGGAAGTTAATTGATGCTAAATCCTAATGTTTAAACTGACAGCTTAACAAGATGTATTTGATGTTAACTGTTTTAACCACACTGATTAGAAAACTTGTTGAAAAAATTAATGACTATTTCATTATTGTGCCAAACCCTGCAATTGTTCCAACGAAAGAAAACATATAAAAATGAAAAGGTAGTAATGTTTTTAGCGTAAGATTAAATAGAGAATTATTTCTAAAGAAGGGTCAGTGACATTACCTGCCAGTATGAAAACGATTATTAAAAAATGAAGTAATTTCCCAATTTGATTGAACATTTTCGATGGCATAAAGTAAGATAATTATTAATAGATTTTGAGGGTGATTTTTAAAATGTGGTTTTCCATGGAGAGAATTATGGGATTTTCCGGTGGTACGTCATGTAGCGCGCAAGATGAGTTGATGAACCGTGCCAATGGTTTCAGTATAACAAGAGCGAGGCAACTTTCTTTACACATTAATACAGTATTTCATTTTGATAAATTCCGACCAGTCTATAAATCATTAGTTTGAGGGGCTGTTCTTTAAGCTAATACTATAATTTTTTTTTACATTGAGAGGGGAACGCCTGTAACCCCTTTTCTATTGCTACACTGATGGTTAAATGGCTTACTGTGGAAAAAATTACCAATCTTCAGAAGTTAACCAATATTAAGATGGTAACCCATCTTTAGATGGTAACCCATCTTCAGATGGTAACTAATCTTTAGATGGTAACTAATCTTTAGATGGTAACTAATCTTTAGATGGTAACTAATCTTCAGATGGTAACCAATATTCAGATGGTAACTAATATTTAGATGGTAACTAATCTTGAGATGGTAGCAATCTTCAAAAGGTAACTAATCTTCAGATGGTAACTAATCTTCAGATGGTAACTAATCTTCAGATGGTAACTAATCTTCAAATGGTAACTAATCTTGAGATGGTACCAATCTTCAGATGGTAACACATTTTCAGAATATTTGTTTCAGTTAGGGTGGTCAAAAGAGAATAAGTCTTAAGAATAGATCACAACTATTTTGTTTACAATCACTCAACAATATTCACTGCTGCTGGAATAAGTCAACCAAACAAGAAGAAAAAGAAATAGCTCTTGCATTTTTCTTTATTTATGACGCTGTTACACATACAATTGTTGGATTTTCCCATATAAACACATAAACATTGCATTACTACCTGACTACCTGGACAGGGAGTTGGATACCCTCAAGCCATGACCTAACATCTTTAAGTAGAAATCTAGCTACCGGACAACGGAGGCCAATGGTTCTTTAACCATGTTCAACGTCTCACCAGGGACTCTTGTGTATGTAAACATACCGAACATCTCTATTTCGTGATTTCAAAATCCATTATCACTTATCCCAATTCGAAATGAAAAGAGAAATGCCAATGAAATTGTATACCAAGTTCTTTATCTTCCGGGTCTTTCCCGGTGCAATCAAGGATGTGGGAACCCTTAGTTAAAGAATCCCTTCTGTAGAATAACAAAAATCTCACATAGATGCCTCCATACCCAATGTTCTCTTTTACCCATGGAAACGAAGGACCTGTAATTTATGCAAAATATATGCGTTAGTTTTCCACTATGGATTTTAACATGTCAAGCATAGAATTTATTGGGACTTGTTTCAAAACACTTAGATTATCATGGTGACCAACAGGATGACCAACAGGATGACCAACAGGATGACCAACATCAGGATGTAAACTTCCAGACACTATCCACGGAAGCTCCAGGCACGCCCTTTCGTTTCCTGTGGATATTTGGATACGGGATATTTTTAAATACTCAAACTCAATTTTACGTGTACATGCACACATACGAACTCACACACACAGACACTCTCACACTGACACACGCGCACACACACATACAAGCAGGTACACACACATATTTATATAAATAAGTATATATATATTAAAAAAATTAAAATACATCAATAATTTACCTATTATTACTTGCAACAGACTGGAAGAAGGCAAAGTAATCATTTGTAAACAGATTAATGTGACGTGGCACTTTGTTTACTGTTTTTAACACTTTATTTTACCGAGTCTTAAGATTCATTTATTTATTGACATTTTACTCCACTGACCTAAATAAATATGTTGTCATACCATTGGTGGCAGTTTGTCTATCTGGGTAACGACGCTTATAGACTGTTGTTGCTGTTTCAAACCCATCTTAAATAAATCATTAGCAAATAAAACAGCAAGAGGAGGCAAATCACTTTGGTAAAATCTATATGGACTGAGTAGTAGAACCTTGTTTCCTGGGGATTGTAGTTGAGTATATAGTTATATATATATATACATAATATATAAGGGCTATTAACGATTAATTTAAATTTAATAGTGAACTTTAGAAAAATTAACGATTAATTAATCGTTAATTTCGATTAAAGCCAAAAATTGAAATTTATGGTGTTAAAAGTAACAATTATTAAAACATACTTGTCGAAAATCGAAACAATACTGGAATGTCTTCTTTATATGACATCTTTTAACCAACAATGCAAACAGACA